>CM044433.1:47123741-47136872 GCA_024363595.1 Xenopus borealis | reverse complement strand
TTTTTAAGGGGGTGAATTTCCCACTTAGTGTCTAGTGATCTTACTGACCAACTGCCTGTTGCTTGGTTGATTTTCAGACATTGCCTGATGCTGTTAAGAATTGTGTGTAGTCCACAAAATATCTACTAAACTCTTCTGCCTTGTCATTCCTATGACTGCCACAAAACAATACCTCCAGTGGCTGTAACTAACCCATGCTATGAAGGAGTACATTCAAGACATTCAGAGTGGGTTTATTTGGCTTTCACTTCTCCTGTGGGATTCATTACTCATCATTATTTCATCATTAACTAACCTCCAGATCTCAACATAAAAAGGCAGATGCCTTATCCAGAAGTTTTATCTGCATAACCCCATTTTGTAGACAAGGATCCAGTTATTTCTCCTTCCTAAATCATTGCTTCCCTTCTCCCAGAAATTGCTTTCCAAATCAAGCTTAATCTGCTGTTCCTCCTGACACTACATTAGTATAGCTGATATAGTGTACCGCGTGAACTTCCATTTGCACCTGAACCGAATTCTTTACAAGCCATTAACCCAGGACTATTCTTTTGCCTATCAACCTACGTACATCTAATGGAGCCACAGGGTTAATCAAGCACTGGAGCAAAAATTTCACCCTTTGATAAATATGCCTTTAAAAATCCCATCGAAATGAATGGAGAGTGACTTCACTCTTTGATAAATATACCCCTATAATGGAAATCGTACTAGTCCCTGTATCAACTTGTATTCCCTCAATTGCTAAAAAGCCATCCAATCCCTTCTTAAAGCTATCTAATGTATCAGTCTGTACAACTGATTCAGGGAGAGAATTCCACATCTTTACTGCTCTCACTGTAAAAAAATCCCTTCGGAGTACTTGTGTCAGCTGAAAAGACCTACTGGTAAATAAAGCATTATAGATATTATATGACCCCCTTATATATTTATACATATTTATCATATCACCCTTTAAGCGCCTCTTCTCCAGCATGAACATCCCCAATTTGACCAGTATTTCCTCATAGCTGAGTTTTTCCATACCTTTTACCAGCTTAGTTGCCCTTCTGTGTACCCTCTCTATTTCAGCATTATTTTTCCTCTCCAGGACTTTCTCCTGTCCAGTGACCTGCTGCTGATGACATAGTTGCTCACATTTGGAGTGTTCCTAGGGATAATTTAGAAAAGTCTACCCTGCTACATAAAGCCAAAACTAACAGGAAATGTAAATCTCTTGGGGACAAGGTCCAGCTTTCTACCAAGCATTTACATTTTAGGATTACTTCTCCCAAACTGGGCCCCAAGTTCATTGCCCCTTTCCCCATCATTGAAATCATCAACCCTGTTGCCATTCTTCTTGGCTCATTCTTAGTTTTCCATTTGTTTCTTATTAAACCAATGCTATCTGACAAGTTCTCTTCAGGGCAGCAACCTCCTGCTTGGACTGTCAACAAACGTACAAGGTAGAAAAAATTTTGACTTGTACTTTATTGCTTCAGACAGTTTGGCGATGTAGTGGGCTGCCATGTAATTTTCTGTTTTGATTTATGTTGGTGTCAGAATAGTGATGCACCCTGCATGACATCATCAAGTTGTGGTTTGGCACAGAATTGCAAGTGAAAAAAACTTAGAGGACCCAAAGCTTGACTGTAGGTCTTTCTTGAACATTTGTGGGTGCACTTTAACCTGTTTAAAGGGTTAATTTCTCCTTGGCAGTTCTGATCATTCCTATCGCTTCCTGCCTTAATACTTGCCTGTCTATTGACTTTGATCCTGTTTTACCTTTTGGAAATTGTGAATTGAACATTGCTTGTTCAACTGCTTCTTCCATGGTCTAGATTCCAACCCAGAAATAAGGCCCAATGGCTATAACAAACTCAATGTTAGTATATACTATATATAGTATATTTCTGCTTGTTAAACTACTGAAGATCTAACAATATCACACTGAGTTGATGCACAGTTAGAGACGGATTCCGAAAAGCTGCATACTTATTTATCTTTGCCTGGCCATATAGACATATTCAGAGTTTCAAGAGTCTCAAGTGATATCTGCTAATCTAAAATTCAAGCAGTGTATCTAAGAGATTTAATACTCTCTCTAAACACTGTAATGCCATATTGATTTGTGCAGAAATGCATTGATTAGATAGAAATTTCTTATTCTGAGAAAGATATTTGTAATGCTTAATAATATAATAAAAAAAGCCTACTCTGATTATAAATGTATCTATTTTTGACATCATATTTTTCTGTCTGCAGCTGCAGTTATATGCAAAGCACTTCACCTCTTCAGAAAATTGTTAGCGTCTGGGTTGCTGCCCAGGTACAAATTTGATCAGTGGTTATAAATGAGCCCCACTGTCTTCTATAAAGGGGAAAAAGGGAATTATTTTAAAGAATGTTGATTAAAATTAAGTCTATGGGAGATGCCATGGGAGTTCTCTGGATAATAGGTTTCTGGATAATGGATTCCATACCTGTACAGGTATCGGACCTGTTATCCAGAATGCTTGGTACCTGGGGTTTTCCAGATAACAGATCTTTCCATAATTTGAATCTTCATACCTTAAGGCTACTAGAAAATCATATAAACATTAAATTAATCCAATAGGATAATTTTGCTTCAAATAAGGATTAATTATATCTTAGTTGGGATCAAGTACAAGCTACTGTTGTTATTATAGAGAAAAAAAAATTGTTTTTAAAAATTTTGATTATTTTATTATAATGGAGTCTATGGAAGACAGCCATTCCATAATTTGGAGCTTTCTGGATAATGGGTTTCCACATAACGAATCCTATACCTGTACTTATAGCCACGTTGTAGTACTAGTGTACAAATAACTTATCGTGTTAGGGCTACATTTAATAGAACACATGCCAATGTAAAAAACAAGGAATTTGCTACCAAATGTTGAGGCTTACTTATAAACGCATAAACAATAATATCACAGAAAAAATATATATTTACACTAAGCTGAGTTGTATAAAACTATTATCACAAAATTTTACACTTATTTTGTTTCTTTTACTGATTTTAAATAACCATACTAGGTTGTGTCAGTGTAATATTCCATACCCTACCCTCACTGTTAACCACTCAATGCAATACCGCTTACATTACTACATCTCTCACCCACTTTACTCTAATCTTGCCCTCTCCCACACCTTGTGTATCATTCCCTTCCCGTTAGCTTTTTCTGTACAGGGCCTTCCTCACCTCCTTTATTGTGATGTATGTACAGTAACTCCATATTTATTGTGATGTATGTAACTCTTTATGTTCTATATATGTAATTCATGTGATTTGGTTGTATAATCACATTCACTTTACAGCGCTACGCAACAAGTTGGCGCTATAGAAATACATGTTAATAATAATAATAATAATATTATTCAGGTCTGTGCAGATTTAGAATCAGCAGCAGTGACATTTTACATAGAGAATTGTGTGAAAAGGAAGCTTGATGTACTTTTCGTACTTTTTGTTAGAGCTTAAAGGGATCCCACCCAGTTTATAATGACTATTGGTTTCTTTGTCAAAAGGTATATTTTGAGCTAACAGTGTTTCAAAGCAGGCTTGCATTTGTGACAGCGTGATAATGATGAGATATAAAGTACTAGTTTATTAAAATAAGAAAACTTATGTAATTGTGGACTTTTTGGTGCACAAAGGGGCCTATTAGTAAACCTCTGGATGAGGTTTTTGTAGGGGGAAACTTTATTTTTTAAAATAACAATCCGAAAATCTAAAATACTTCCATCAAAAACCTGCCAAGGTCATGTAGAAATAATTGGCAGATGTCCCTTTTACAATTTGAAGATATCTTAATCTGCATTGGGTTTCATACAATTATCCAAAAAATTTGGGGTTTTTGGGAGACAACTCAAAAAATTTGAGCGTAAAATCACAAAACAAGTTTTGATTGATTTTGTCAAGACTTTTCCCAACCTGACTTTTTCGAGTTGGTTATTTGATAAATGGGTCAAAATCACAGTCTTCTTGATTTGTTATTCGTGGCCTGAGCAACTGGGGGAGGATAATTTGAATGTAACATAGTGATGAAGTTGCAGCCATGTTTGTAAGACATTGGCAACACAACAGTCTTTTTTTCCATGCAGAAAAGTTGCAACATATTGGAAAGGAGCTTCTCAAACAATGTAGGGCAATGTACAAAAATGTCGTTAAATACAATGTCATTTAGAATTTCCATTGATGCCAATGCAAGCTGGTAATATTGTGAGGTTTTGAGAACTTTTACACAGAACCGAATAATGCAATTTTTGCTGATTACTAAACATTAAAGGTACAGCACTGACTTTCAAGGACCTGAATGCCACATCAATTCTGGTTCAATTTTTGACTATGGAAAAATACGCACTCTATAGGGATGGTGTGGTGCCAGCCATGACTGCATGCAGTGGTGTAACTAGAGTACGCTGCCCCTCCCCCTGCAAAAAAGTCTTCAGAAGGGCCAATGCACTCCAACCCCCATTCTTCCGCCCACCTCTGCTCCACCCACATCCCACCTCTGCTCCACCCACATCCCACTTCTGCTCCACCCACATCCCACCTCTGCTCCACCCACATCCCACCTCTGCCCCACCCACATTCCACCTCTGCTCCACCCACATCCCACCTCTGCTCCACCCACATCCCACCTCTGCTCCCTCCACATCCCACCTCTGCTCCACCCACATCCCACCTCTTTCCCAATCACTCACCGCCAGTCTCTGCCCAGTCCCGTCCTAACCCCTCCCAAGTAAGACAGTGACTGGGGAGGAGGATGGGTTTTATTAACTTTAGAGGAAGCAGACCCCATAAGCTGGGCTACCCTATTCCCTGGCCCCCCCTGCAGGGTCTGCTTCCTGGATAGTTACGCCACTGACTGCATGCTCAAAGGGTTAAACCTTGTTCACTATTACTGCATTAATGTCTTTCCCCTATAGGTTTAGGATATTATGTGATGTACGTTCCAATGTTTTCTGCATTCTAAATAAATGTCAATTAAAAAACTACCTACTTTCAGCCACATTATATTTTTCTCCAGATTAATTATAACACCTATTTATTGGGATATAAGAAAAACATAATGTACAAAAATGCTCTGATATGACTCAGAAAGGGAAAAAATGTAATGCCTAATGTCGGCATCATGCAGTAAGAAACAGCATGAACACAATATGTAAACCAGCATGAAATCACACCATCAAGACAATGTGCTTGAATCTATGTTATTTATAAAGATGATGTCATTTTCTATTTCATTCAAACACAGGAGAGAATTTAAAGTTGCAGACACATGATACATATCAATTCATATCTTTTTTTCAGATATCAAAATATAAGGCAAATGCATAACTGGGCCAAGAAGTATTTGCACCCAAACCATACTACTTAGCTTGGCAACCCCCCCCCCCCCCACTCTTGCAGCCCGCCACCAGATGGCATAATTCGACATGTCTTATTACTCGGTACAAAATTCTTTCTCAGTGTCTCTGTACATTATTATTTATCTAGGTCATGAGATACAGTATCTAGTAGTATCTAGAAGTCAAAGGCAACTGGACATTTAGAGTTTT
Source organism: Xenopus borealis (assembly GCA_024363595.1). Lineage (NCBI taxonomy): Eukaryota > Metazoa > Chordata > Amphibia > Anura > Pipidae > Xenopus > Xenopus borealis. The sequence goes on along the minus strand of CM044433.1, from coordinate 47,131,304 downwards.
CTTGAAAATATTTCACTACTTATCCGAGTGGCTTCTTCAGTTCAACTGAAGTAGTAGGTAATTCCCCATCATTTAAACCCTTGAGGTTAGTAAAGTCACAGACATCTAATCACAAGGGTTCCACTGAACTTCAGTAAGGTGTTGGCTGAAACTCACAGATGTGTGAAAGTCTGATTCAGTCACAATGATACCATGAATTCCATTGAGACAAATACAAGAGGTCCTCTACACTCAACCCATTATCAATATATTTAAGACATTGAGACATTTTGTGCATACAGCTACTAAAATGCCTTGTGGGATTGGATTGTTTGTCCATATATTGCAATATGTTTAAGCTGGACAACTACAGTACGTCAAAGTCATCCCATGTTTCCATAGAGACAGGTGTTAATCTTTCAATGTACATTACTTGAAAGTGAGTGCACAGTTTTACACTATGGGGCAGATATATCAAAATGTCAGATTAGCGCTCACCACTGAAAAACTCACCCCTTTTTTCTAAAAGTGTATTAATCAAGGAGTGAAAGTAATTAGAGTTCACCATTTTATAAGTACACTTCTAAAAATTCCAGATCTGAAGGACTGCATTTTTACAATTAAAGTTCACACAGTAGCAATTATCTAATGAAGACTAGTATACTGTAAAATGCAGATTTTAGTTTTTCAGTGTTGTAATTTTTTTTTCTGTTAATTAAGTTTGCTGTTCCATTTTCATGAAGGAACCCTTTTTGGTTCATACAGGATTTTGTGGGTATAATTTAAAAATATGCACAGTGTTAAATATATTTATATGGGCAGGGCCAGGAACTAGGGGTAGGCAGAAGAGGCAGCTGCCTAGGAAGCTGTGCCAGTACCTTTTCTCCCTACCCCTAGTTCATAGTCACTTCCCTCTGCCACTTTCCTCACCTCTACCATCCCTGTCTGACTCTCTCCTCACTCCACCTTCCCCTTTGTCACTGTGTGTGAGTGTGGGTGCATGTTTATGGCCACACACACACATGGGGGACCGAGGTTGCCTCTTGCGTTGCCTATGGCTAGAAATAAAATAATGCTTGGGTTGAAAGGGTTCTGTGGTTTACATAGAGCTATCATGTTGTTTAAACATATTATGTTTGACAGGGGCAGCGTCAATCTGACGGGCCCCTCCCAAGTATCGCTCCCCCCATAAATTTCCATAAATAACAAACCAACCACACCTGATATCTTGGGTGAAAAAGGCCACAGCATATTTATTAAAATACATAAATAACAACCAACATAACCAAAGCATCACGTGTAGGGCAATACACCATCACATTAATCAAATATTTAACTACTAACTTACTTTGCCGCTGAAGGCTGCAAAGAATTGTACCCAATAGAGAGGGGCCCGTCTGCTGTCCTTCCGAGGTGTGGCTTTCCTCTATAACTCATGCCTTTTCCACGGGCCCCTTTCATTTGTCCCCAGGCCTAACCACTGTTAAGCCCTACACTTACCACTCTCACCAGCTCGCCCCAGGAGTCCCTTCTGCTGCAACATTATGCTAACACTACCACTTCCCCCATATCCAACTACCCCTTTATTCTGGGGAGGGCAGGTGGGAACTGTTCTTGGCTCACTCACCCGGGCATTCTAAAACTGAATATGGCTTAAAATGTGATATTTTATGTAATGAATGTGTTGCACCAGACTAAAGTTTCAGCTTCTCAAAGGCAGCAATGATCCAAGACTAGTGATGGGCGAATCTCCCGAGATTGGCTTCGCTGAAAAATTGGCGAAACGAGTCGCTGGACGCTTTTGACGCGCGTCGCGTAAAATTTGGCGCGTTGCTTCCAATGCGTTGCGTCATTTTCGGCGCGCGTTGCGTCGTTTTCGGCGCGTCGTGTCAAAAACGCAGCGCGACTCGTTTTTCTGACGAATTTTCGCAAAGCGAAATTTCGCTGGCGATTCGCAAATTTATTCGCCAGCGGCGAATCACGGGAATTCGCCACAAATTCGCCCCTAGTGAATAAATTCGCCCATCACTATCCAGGACTTAAAACTTGTCACCATCTTGGAAAGTGACACTCACATGCTCAGCGTGCTCTGAGCAGCTGTTGAGAAGCTAAGCTTAGGGGACATTGCCAATTATCAAGCAGAAAAGGAAGTTGGCCTGTAATATAAGCCGATGCTACAGGGTTGATTATTAAGTTCATTCTATGTGTACTGTATATTGTGAGTCAATCCCTAAGCTCAGTAAGTTACAACAGCACAGAGCATGAGCAGTGAATCAGAAGAAAATGAGTTAACGGCAGCCATCTTCTTTTCTTCGTAAAATTTTGGAAGCAGACCGGCATTTTCCGTTCATGTGGTGAAAGTCACGAAAATTTCCAAAAGTTTTCCAGAAATTATTCTGACTTTTGGCACATGTGCAGTTGTTCAGGACCGGAATGTTACTCCAACGGCACATGTGCTGAAACTCTGTTCTACTTCCGAAGTTTAACAAACAAAAGAAGATGGCTGCTTTGAACTCCGCTGGACAGAATCTGCATCAAGGGTTAAGTAAAAAGTTAGGGGTATTTGCCCCGGCTACCAGGTAGGCTGTGGGGGGAGGGAGGAGGGTCTACGTAGGTTAGGGGGGTAGGGGATTTTAATGTTAGGGGTTGAATTCTCCTTTAGGCAAGAATCATCCATTGCGTGTCAGTGTCCAAATCAAATCGCCTCGTTAATTGCAGCCTATGCTTGGTGGCCTAGTTCAGGACTGTCCACGGCCCGGCAGTTGGGGATCCTTGTTCTACATTACCTCAACAGGTTTGAGATGGGTATTCTTGGATTCAGATTTTTAGCTGCTTTGGGGTATGACAAACCTCTAATAATTTGAGTTTTAATTTTTCCACAAAAAATTAGTTTTCCCCCTAAAAGCCTCGACCGGTGCAAATTGATCAGAATGTAATAACTAGCCCTGAAGCATCAACCTTCAACAGGCAAACCTCTTTTTCTGATTGATGATTTGTGATAATCTTTAAGCTTAGCTTCCCAACAGTTGCCTAGAGCACACTGAGTATCACCGATACTTCTCAAACTTCCCCAAAACTTCCCAAGATGGTGACCCCCTGTGTGCAACTTTGATGGCCTGGATCAGGAGTGCCCATACATAGACTTTACTAAAGCGAGGTCTACTTTTAGTGATGGTGTCCCATTATGATCTACATCCATAATATCACTGTTAGCATACTGTTCCATGGAAAATATTACTTAAATATTATATTGATTTACGAGAAAATTTATATTACTATATTTAACATACAAATATTTCTTATGTGGCCTTAGCATAAAAAATATCTGAATGAAAAGCATGAAACAGGAGGGTGATATAGACAAGCTGTTTGTTGACAGTGTCTTGAGATCTACTGATCACCAGTTAAAGGTCTACTGGTAGATCCCAATCTACCTTTTGGGCACCCCTGGCCTGGATCATTACTGCCTTAGAGATTCTGAAACTATAAGCTAGTGCCGTAAATTCAATTTATAAAATACTGCATTTCTAGCCATATTTCTTTTTTAGGTGTAGTTCTCCTTTTACTTAATGTAAAAATCCAGTGCAGTGTTGTTGTTAAGTACTGAAAGGCCCTTTCATAGCCTTTCATGCTCCATCTGTAGGCTGCAATATTTATATTATCAGCCCTATTATAACCATACACATGCACAGAAGATCATGTGCCGATATATGCATGGACTACGGCATTTTAGAATATTTGCCGTTACAGTACTGTATATCAGCCTAGTCCCCTGTGACAAAATTGGTTTTGATTACTACATCACAGATTGCTGGCAAAGACCATTTTATTATATTTTAGAGAATTCAATAATTTTCCTAGTTAAGTAAGGTCAACGCTGTATAAATTATGCAAATTAAAGTGAAATATGATCAGCAACGTCTAAATGAAGTACACATTTGCATCTTGTCTTTGATGTTTTACTGAAACTTTATGGATTCTAGTGATAGACCCAAAGAGCGTCTGAAAGTAATTCATGTTTTAGAATCTAACTGTAAAGCGATTCAAATGAAATGAATGTTACAGTTCACAGTACCACAAGCAGACCTACTGAATTTGAAATTAGGATATTTTCATGCTTTATCTACAGGTAGACATGATGCCATTACAGATATAATGAAAAAAATGCAGATTATCATTTTGTATAGGGTTGCATTCATATTGGTTTATTGGAAAGTGCCACTAGTTCTATAAAAATTAAACATTATATTAATATACCCCCTGCCCATCCCCTAATTTGTGTGTCATTCAGATGGCAGATGCATGCTAATCCTGTGCGCCGCACCTTGCATTGGATTCTTTATCTGGCATGAGCTGTGGAGTGCAGCCAGACCACAGACAGAGATACTCTATGTAGGGGCATAGTCTTCCATGGATAACCGCAGGCCAGGAAACAGTCTGACTGCTCACTCTGTATACACAGAGTGGATTTTAGCACAAATATGCATTCTCCAGCTTTTCTGCACCAACATCTTCTCCATTTGTCTGCACCTAGGCTAGGGTTAGATAGTAAGTTAGGCTGAAAAAAGATACACATCCATCAAGTTCAACCCTAAATCTGTATATAACCTGTCTAACTGCTAATTGATCCAGATGAAGACAAAAAACAACTGAAGCCTCTCCAATTTGCCTCAGAGGGGGAAAAATTCCTGACTCCAAGACGGCAGGGCCAGGCCCAGGTAGTTTGGCACCCTAGGCAAGGGTTCCACTCAGCGCCCCCCCAAGAGTGTCAACACGCCAGCATGTTAGCATGGAACTGGAAAACACTAAGTCAAGCTCCATGATGGGGAGCCAGTACAGATATAGCAGGCAAATTTTATACATTTATAATGGTTTTAATAAAGGCCCACAAGCCAAGTGAACCGAAAGTAAAAATAAAAAAACAGAAAAAAAAATTCCCCCAGTGATTGTGCCCTATGTGGTTGCCTACCCCTTGGACAGGCCCTGCAAGACAGCAATTAGACCAGTTCCTGGATCAACTTATACTATCAATAACCCTGTATTCCATCACCATCATCCTGACGACGGCTCCATGTGAGCCGAAACACGTTGATACACCATGTATGAATAAATACACTTTGCTACACAGCTGATGGACTATGCCGTGAGTGCTTTCTTTGGACTCATATGTATATATATATATATATACATCGTTATCATATCTCCCCTTAGAAGCCTCTTCTTCAGCATGAACAACCCTTGGCCAACAACTTGGCCAGTTTTTCCCTCATAGCTAAGATTTTCCATACCTTTTGCCAACTAAGTTGCCTTTCTCTGTACCCTCTCTAATACAATAATGTCCTGTTTGAGTGCTGGAGAGCAACACTGTATGGCATATTCTAGATGGGGCCTTATCAGTGCTCTGTACAGTGGAAGAATAACCTCCAACTCCCGTGAATCTATGCCCCTTTTAATACAGCTGAAGACCTTATTTATCCTTGATGCTGCTGACTGGCATTACTTGCTACAGCTAAGTTTATCATCTACAAGGACTCCAAGGTCCTTTTCCATTATGTATTTGCCTAGTACAGTCCCATTTAGGGTAGAAACGGCTTGCATATTTTTACATCCCAGGTGCATGACTTTCTTAACAATGAATTTCATTTGCCACTTAGCTACTCAGTACATAATCTCGCCCCCTATTGCAATAGACCTGCCTTTCCCTGATGTTACGTCCCACCCCAATGTAATCCGTCCTGCCCCCTGCCCAGAGTTCCCCACCAGAAGAGGTGGCAACCCTAACCTAAGCCAATGCTGTGCCTGCAGGTGCAGAAACAACATTGAGTGGAGGTCAGCGGTCAGGTGGCTTCTTGGCCTGCGTTTACCTGCAGGCTGAAAACATTAAAAAAAGCACTGTTATACTCTGCTCATCCTCGGGTACCAATACATAACACTCCCCATAGTGCCTTCTCAAGTCTGTCTGGGGCCTTTCTGAATGACATCTAAGTTTCTTATAGGAAGTGCAACTGACTTATATTTTTATTTTCTGTTGTGGTTATCAATAGACACTATGGCTCCATTTTATTATTTCTTTTATGTCTTTGCCTACTATTAATACAAGTAAAATGGTGTCCTTGGGCATTCCTTGTCTTTATTATAAATGTGATTTATGCTAAGATTTGTTTCTAAAATCACTTAAAGGTAAAGTGACAGATAATAGAAATATGATGGAACAGTTAGAGGCTGGTTTACTATTGATCATGATGGAACAAACAGGTCCACTCTATCCATAATAGTCTTTAGATTCATTATGGTTCAACTTAATGTTATTGTTCTTTGATCAATCTTTCTGAAAAGTAGATTCTTTCAATATTTATGTTGTATACAGATTGATTGAATCTACTGGGAAAAACTTAGAAAAGCAATTTAACATTGCCCATAGCTTACTGCGGGATTCAATATCTTAAATATCGATTTCTATCAAATTGAACTGCAGGACACCCCCCCCCCCCCACATTCATTCTGTGATACATTTTCCCCTTGGTGATCAAACAGTAGGAATAACATTTAACCTTCATGTAAATAAATACAGTAAACATAAAAGGCTGACACATTGCAAAGTTACGAATCTATTTTAATTTATATTTGCCTTTGTATGTAAATTACCCTAGAGATGAAAAATAGAAAGCTAAATCCATCATTATTGCTTGCATTTTAAATCTGACATCAATGCTGTTGCACATCTCATATAGTGCCTTTAAAATCACCGTTGTAGCAGCCTTAACAACAGAAAGCCTTAGATTACTGTAGCTCTTTGTCAATGAAATATAACAACCTAAGTTATTATGGAATGATAGCTTAATAAATGATAGTTTAATATAGAAGATTTAAATATAGCGCTTACATTCATTTTCATGACATGATGATAGATATCTTTGTAGCCAAAAAGGGATTTCCAACTTAGAATGCAGTATAGGAAGAATAGCTTTGACTATTTTGGGACGGGCAAGGGGGATAAGTCAGAAATGGTTTAGTGGAGAAGTGTAGGTGAGGGCATATACGTCTATTTTAAGGGTCTGTTCTCACTTGCCCACTCATTGGTGCTATAGAATAGGGCTAGTATCTTGGATGGTCACCATATGAGGTTTTAATTTCATAGAGATTTCACTTTTCACATTATACATTTCCCACAGAAGCGGCTATAAATAAAAAAAAATGTTTTTCAAACCGGTTGTCACTAGTGATGGGCGCGAATTCGTGGCAAAAATTACTCAACGAATTGTAAATGGCTTGACGCGTGTCGAAATCAACGTGATGCACGTCAAAAACGTGCCGCGACTCATTTCGTGAATTTTTCTCCAATTTGCGAATTTCGCTGGAAATTCGCAAATTTTCCGGTGAAGCGAAACTGGATAGATTCGCCCATCACTAGATGTCACTTACCTGCTGAATAACTTGATATATCATTTCTAGTTATAGAAGAAATTACAGTTTTCTTTGCATTGTCTTGGCTGCCAAATGGGCAAATGAGCTGAGAGCGACACTGTGACCACTCATCGGAAAAACCCAGTAATAAAGACAGAAAAACTGTTGAGTAGGGATGTA
>CM044433.1:47068242-47108195 GCA_024363595.1 Xenopus borealis | reverse complement strand
GAGGCTATTCAAGGATGCAATAATAAATATATTTAAATAGAGGATTTCTGATTGATGGCTTGGTTAGTAATACACAAGATACCTTAAGTCAACCCAGTATTACGTAATTGCGCTCATATGCTCCACTGAGGATGGAAAGGAAACAGACAGAAATCAAGCTGTTAAAGGGGAACTCCAGCTTCCAAAAACTATTGTTAGAGGGACCAAAAACACAGAAATCCCTAATATACCCATCACAATTACCTGTTTTTTCAAAAAGTATTAATAAATGCCATTTTCTATGCTGAAATCCAGCTGCTCAATAGTTCTTCTTTTTCTGCATCATTCGAAATCCTGGCAGGAAAGGAGGGACTAAAACACTTATGTTACAAATTTTAACAATGTCTCCACAGGTTACAGACAGCATGCAGAAACTACATAACCTAAATGCATTGCACTGTGATGTTCCTATCCTTATTGAAATCACGTGTGCAGGGACTTGGAGGATGCAGGCTGAGGACAGTTAGTTGCTGATGCAAAGTAACAGTAGTCAGCCAGCTCAGCAAAGTAGTCTAACAATTAAAAATCATGAAAAATCTGCATATTTTTTATTTGATGTATATCAAGCAAAGTTGCTTGAAATTATGTTTACTTTTGAAAAAGCTTAAGTTATGTTTGTGTGGGGATCCCCTTTAAGTAAAAGTTTTAAACTATATGGAGAGCTATCTTCTAAGAACTTGCAAATGATTTGCTAATTCTCAGTTCTTGATATTTATGTGTCTTGCTTCCTGAAAAATATTCTAGATCAATAGCATGATCAGGGAAATTCTAAATGAGTTTGGGGTTATCAATATTTTATATTTACTGATGCAAGTACAATAAATTTAGAAAGGGGAAGAAATAAAAATGTTTACCTGAATACATTGCTTAGTACTACAGTACATGGGAAGCTGAATTACCATATATTAAATCCTCTAACTCGAGGGATAAGGGGGGGGACAATTATTCTCCATAGATGCTTACTTCCAGATTTGTGCAAGTAAGTGGAATTTACACTTTACACAAACACTGAATACTGTACAAAGAGGCACATTTCTGTGGGCACAGCAGGTATTTTAATGCCTGCCAGAGACAAGGTCCTACTATTTCTTGTCTCCATTGGTGCTCCCTAGCTTGCATACCTGAATAAATGCACAAGCTTAAGGATATATAAAGGGATGGAAACAAACCTCCCCCAGCTCCCATGGAAACATTGCATTGGGAAAATGCCAGTTTTGAGCTCTGGATTGCAAAGGTCGAACTACCACAAGATACATGTACAAACAAATCTGTTTCTATTTTTGTGGTCCCACGTTTTAAACATTAGAAAGCCGTTTTTGTTTTTTTTTAAAAGTTAATGTTTTATTTGTTTTCAAGAACATTGAACAATCACAAAAAAATATACAATTCTATTACAATTTCACATCTGTATTTGCTTTACATTATATTGCATCTTTTCTCCCTCACTTACAGGCCAACCATACTCCAAATCTATTTGCTTACGACGGACTCCATATCTTATCGAATTTGCGTGCCGTACCTCTGGCACTGATATTACACTAATATATATTGTCTCCGTAGCTTCATGCCAGTTTTCCTGGGTGATCTCTGGTATCTGCAACTGCCATTTATTTTGTGCAGTGTGGAATGGTGGGGGGGATACTTGCTAATAAATTTTGGTAAAGTCTGGACATTAGTTATCACTGGGTGTTGGTTGTTACTTTTTAAATAATTTTGCAAAAGTCTTAGTTGCCTAACATGGACAGGTCAGTCAACTGTCTTGTCTTACATTGTATCAGTCTGAGCCATCAGGGTAGAGAATAGAAAGGGACAGAAACACTGCTTTCAATAGCAGTACATATACAAATAACTTAACACCCATAGAAAATCTTTAATGAATGTATATTGTATATTGCATAATAGCTTATAATTATGTTTTCTTTTATTAGGCAAAACTATTTTTTTGGGTTGACACACTCTTTATATATTTTGCTGCACTGAATCTTTGGACAATGCAATCCTAAAATGGCATAGATGAATACATTACCAGTATAATTCTACATGTAAAATAACAGAAATCAGCACTTTTTCACAGTGCATATTGTTTAGCTCTTCTATCCATTTTTGTTGAAAATAATCATTTTGCTAATCCATCAAGATAGTAAACAGAAATGCTAGGAATAAATACAAAAATAGTGATATGCCTCCTAACATTTAAAGTTGATTACACAGGCATAAGGCTTTTGAAGTCATGTCTTTTCTAAACCATAATCCAAGGAAAATTACTTGTAATTGAAATATTGCTGAACCACACACAGACACACATATACTGTAAATAGTTACTTATTCTAGTATTTAGGAAATACACTGTATACTATATATATATATATATATATATATATATATATATATATATATATGGGTGGATAGTTGGACAATAACTATGTATACAGTAGATATATAGAGAAATATGTAAACTGATGTAGGAGGAGAAAGGCATGATAACAGATCCTTTTATTTACATACAAATATTTTGGTCACATTTGTAATTGTTAACTAGGGTGACCTTATCAAATACAGAATAGAGGACAAGCTATATTTTGAATTATGTTCTGACTGCGGGTACGAGCAGCTGTTAATTTGGCAGGCAAGCCATGACATGTGACTGCTGATGTCCTAGGAAGGCTCAAGGCCAAAGGTGGCTCCCCAATCTGTTACCTATCACTCAAAGGCGTTGGTGTCATATGGCTTTTGCTGAATGAAGGCACAGCATTTGCCATGTATTGAAATGTATTGTTATTGCTACTTTTTATTACTTATATTTCTAATAAGGCCTTCTCCTATTCATATTCCAGTCTCTTATTTAAATCAGTGCATGGTTGGTAGGGTAATTTGGACCCTAGCAACTAGACTGCTGAAATTGCAAACTGGGGAGCTGCTGAAGAAAAAGCTTAATAACTCAAATAGTAATGCAAAATAAAAAACAATTAAAAATTGTCTCAGAATATCACTCTCTACATCATAGTACAAGTTAATTTAAAGTTGAATAATCACTATAACCATTTTCCTGCCTTAGATCATAAAATTTAAGATCACATCAAAAATGCACCACCTGTCGTCCGTGTCACGTCACGTCTGGGTTTGGAACTTGACTGACACCCCTGCAGCCAGTAGGGACCAGGAGTCAGGCTGTTGTAACTTAAAAAGATACTGACATCAGAAAATAACCTATTAGAAAATCTATCATAACATTGCCTTTGATTGCTATTTATAATTTTGCCATAAAGGTATTTGCCTGATGCTTTTACATTAGTTTTCTTACCCCCATGTTCCTCTATGAGGGGGCTGCCATATTTGTTCAGCAGGAGTCTGTTAGCATTAGAAACCTCTAACTGAGAGACTGAAAAGGGACAGTCAGGTTGGCAAAGTCAGGTTTAGGAACTTCATGTGACAATTACTTACAAAAGCAGATCTATCCGTGAAAAACGATCAACATGACCTATAGGTAACTTTTTTTTTTTTAAATTAAAGTTTTTTTTTTTTTTTTTAAATTAAAGTATTGCGGCTTTTCAACTTTATGATCATAACTTTGTAACTAAAAACCCCTGTTTTGCAAACTTTGGAGACAGGGGCACAGGGAATGTGCATTAAAACTAGCACTTCCATTATACTTAAATACACTATAACTTTGCCTTTAGAGTGCTTCCACATACCCCCTATTTTGTACATTTTACTTTAGCTAGAAGCTGTGGCTGAGCTTCATGTGGTTTTTAATAGCACCCCATACCCCCCATTGAGCTAGATGTGACCCTATGCCTTTAAAAATGGGCGTTGGTTTGGACAATTCCTCTCCCTTTATAAGCCGCATACTGGCGGGGGAGGATCGATCCTTTATACTGAAACCAAGGTTCTACTGACACTGATTACAAATAATGCTACTATGCCGAGAGACTCCTTATACTATGACAAAAAAAGGTAAATATGTTAGGGTCCGCCATGTGGGGTTTACCTTGACGTGGTATGGCGGCTTTTCAACTTTATGATCATAACTTTGTAACTAAAAACCCCTGTTTTGCAAACTTTGGAGACAGGGGCACAGGGAATGTGCATTAAAACTAGCACTTCCATTATACTTAAATACACTATAACTTTGCCTTTAGAGTGCTTCCACATACCCCCTATTTTGTACTGGTACAAATCCTACTTGATCTAGGTGTATTAGGTGGGGGAGTATTGTGTTCAGTCTGTTTGCTAAGATTTTTGCGAAGATTTTTATATTAGTGTTGATTAGGGAGATGGGACGGTAGCTGTCACAGTTAAGGGGGTCTTTCCCTGGTTTCAGGATCATGATTATGTTGGCCGATTGCATATGTGGTGTTGGGGGTGTTCCGTCTATGAATGATTGGTATAGTTCCCTTAAATATGGTGTTAATTGGTTTGCAAATTTTTTGTAATATTTTACTGTGAATCCATCTGGACCAGGAGCTTTGCTGGGTTTGGCGTTTTTGAGTATTTGTTCTATTTCATCAGTTAATTTTGGAGGGGTCCAGTTTGATAGAAAGTCTGTTTGGGATGCTTTTTCTGTGTCTGGGGCTTTGTTTGCTGTATATAGTTCGGTATAGAATGTCTTAAATGCATCAAGAATCTTTTTTGTGTCTCTTGTTATTGTTCCCTTTAGGGTGCGAATTGCGTGTATGGTTTGGGAAGATTGTAGGGCTTTAAGTTTGCGTGCTAACATTGTGTGTGGTTTGTTGGCATATTCGTAGTAGAGATGTTTCGTTTTCCTCAGAATGTACGCTGCTTTATCGGAGAGGACCTGTATCAGTTGCGCTCTAATCTTTTGTATTTCTTTGAGGAGATTGGGAGATGGGTTGTTCTTATGTGTGGTGGCTAATTCGTGTAGTTTTAGTGATAGAGTCTGGGTTTTCTCCTCTCTAATTTTCTTGATTCTGGTCGCGTGTTTGATCAGTATTCCCCTAATCACTGCTTTATGAGCGTCCCATCTGGTCGGTATGGATGTGTCTGAGGTGCTATTTATTTTGAATATTCTTTTATTGTGTCAGTTATTTCTGTGCACGTTTCGGTATCTAGTAAGAGAGACTCATTTAGTCTCCAGGTTCCTTTCCCCCTTATCTCATCCCAATTGATGAAGGTGGTTTCTATCATGCCATGATCCGACCAGGTGATGTCGTGGATTTTGGCAGATTGGATGTATTGTAGCATTGTGGCTTTTGTGAAAATAAAATATCTCGCGATCTGTCTAGGTTATTGTTTAGGGTTGTGTTGAAATCTCCACCTATTATAACCCTACCTTCTGAGATTTCTGCCAACTTACTGAAAAGTTCATTAAAAAATTTTTGTTTGGGAGTGTTAGGGGTGTACACTGAGGCCAGTATTGTCAGTTGGTTTTGGAGTAGGCCTGTGATTATTATGTAGCGAACTCCTGGATCCTTGTATTTTTGTTTTAATTGAAACTTAAGCTGTTTTGCAAGGAGGATCGCTACTCCTTTCGTTTTAGTGGGAGCATTGGCCAGGTATGACTGGGTGTAGTGTTTTGATATATATTTGGGAGTATATTTTTTGCTAAAGTGTGTCTCCTGCAATAATAGGATATCTATTTTGTGTCTGTGGTAGTCTGTAAATGCCATAGTGCGCTTTTGGGGTGTGTTTAACTCATTAACATTGTGAGAGCCTACCTTTAAGTCGAGGGAGGAGGAGCTGGAGGGTAGTCGGGCGTCCATCATCTGTTTGTCCGAGTGGTTTAGTCTTGGGGATTTATTCTTATGAAGCTGTAGGTGTAAAAGTTGTGAGAATATTAGAGATTTCGATCTTGAGGTGTGAGGATGGGCGTGGGGAGGTGGAGTAGGGTGGGGGTGAGGTATGGAAAGAGAAAAAAAAAAAAAGGAGAGAGAGAGAAACAAGGGGGGGAGCGGAGGGAGAAAGGTTAGTGAAAGTTGAAGATTATTGTTTTAAACAAAACAAAACAAAACAGTCAAACTTTGTTGTCACAAAAGTGACTGGTTTCCAAGGAGGGGGGCAATCTAATTGTACCCCTCTAGGAATACCTCTCGTGGGGGGTCACGGATTGGGTTCGAGCAAGAAGGTCTATCCGTGTGGCCCGCCCTACTGTTCATACTTTATTTTACCGGTAATCTACATTATTAAAACATTTTAATAACTTCCTGGCCTTTGATAGCAGTTTGCTTAAAGACACTATTGTTATTTTTGGATTATTAGGTGAAGACAGTTCTCAGTGGCAACCGTTTATTCTCATATGGTGCTGTTTCGGGTTTTGCTAATTTCCAATCTCTCTTGGGTGAGGTTCTCTAAAAGTTACTTTTTGTATTTGAGTGTAGTGGTGATCCGTGAGAGTCTTTGGGACTTGATTGGTCAGGTGAGGTGGTTTTTCCAGGGTATCTTGTTTATAGTCCTTATTGTCTTGTTGGAGCGTGTTTCCCCTAGGGGCTGGGTAAGTGGGACCTGGAAGTTCTGATATGTCTCTTAAAGCGTTATTGGAGGAATTTTGTTGTTTTGTTAGACTGATCAGTGTCCATCAATTTGGGCTTGGGTTTCTGCCTCCTGAGGGGATGTCTGGTCCTCCTGAAGGTATTGTAGGGCATCCTCTATCTCGTTAGGATGTCTTACTGTGTATGTAGTCCCATTCTGGTGGTAGATTATCTTAAAGGGGAATCCCCATCTGTATGGGATGTTTTTCTGTCGAAGTGCGTCTGTCAGAGGCCTTAGTTCTTTCCTTTTTTGTAAGGTAGAGGGTGCTAGGTCTGCATAGACTTTTGGAGTTATCTTATCTAGAACTATTGGGTTAGTCCTAGATGCTTTGATTATAGCTTCTTTCGTTTGGAAGTAGTGGAATCTCACTATTACATCTCTGGGGGGTTGATTGGGTTTCGGTCTGGGTCGAAGAGCTCTGTGTGCCCTGTCCAGTAATAGGAATTTATCTTCAATGTCTGGCACCATTGCTTTCAAGAGTTTGGGTAGAAAAGAATCCAGTTGGACATTTTCAGGTATGTCTCGAAACCTTATGTTGTTCCTTCTGTTGCGGTTCTCAAGGTCCTCGTGAGCCTCCTGTAGCTCAGACAGTTGTGATTGTAAATCTTGGACTAGTGTTTCCATATTTGAGGAAGTTTCCTGAATAGAGTCCTGAGCTTGCTCTAGGTGGAGGATTCTTTGGTCCATTGCTGTGAGGTCCGCTTTAACTTCCGTTAAGGATTGACGAATTTCGTTTTGGATTTCATCTTTGAAACATAATAGGAGAGTTTTCAGTTCATGTATGTCTTTTTTTGTGCATGGGGCCTCTGGGTCTGGTTCTGGATTTGAGGCGGTTTGTTTACTGTTCTTTGATGTTGATGTCCTGCTTTTGAAAAAATCTGTTGATCCGTCTGATGTTTTAGTTGCTAGTTTCTGTCTACCTCCTGTCATGGTGGAGCGGTGGGTTTTGGGAGGTGTGAAGCCTTTGTTTTGTTCCTTCCTCTGAACTCCGGATTCTACTGAGATAACAGTTCCTGTTGTCTCCAAAATGCTCCTTTATGATTATCTTCCTGATGGATGTTGGTGTGGGCTCTGTGCTGTTGTGGTGCTATTTTGTTTGCTGTTTGGTCTCTTATGTTTGTGTCCAATCGTGGACCTAGTGTTGGTTTAGGGCATTTGTTGGATGGTTACTAAAGTGGGAGCTCTGTGCTTTCGTGAGGGTCGATTTATTCTTGCTGGGTTTTATTGAGCTCACTTGTGCAGTAGTTGGGGAGCACTGACCGTATTGAAGGCTGTGCGGCTTGCTGTGTCTATGTCTCTGGGTTGCCTCTGTTTGGTTCTACTAAGTAGGCACGTTATGTTCCCACCAAGTAGACTGGGGCTTTTGGTCGGTTGCTGGCACGCAGTAGTGCCTACGCTTCTTGGTTGCTGTTTCGGCACTTTATAAGTGGAGGTTGGGTCTGAGTCTTGCTACTTTTAGCTGGAGGTTTTGGGTTATCGCTTCACTAGTTCTTAGCGGGTGTATTTATTTGCTCCCGGGGGATGTTATAGGCACCTTCAGATGTGCGCTCTGTTGTAATGCACCTTCCCCCGACCTCCGGACCTCGCCGGTTCTCGGTATAGGGTCCCCCTTAAGTTTGGGGTTGTGGGAAGGTGTCAGGGCCTTCTCTCGGGGCTGTAGAGTAATGTGCTGCTTTGGCCTGCTTTATTTCTCTCTGGGGCCTGGGGCGGTTGTTTCCCTCGTATTCGGGGGATCTATTTAGCTGGGTTTGAGGTCGCATGTATCTTTACCTCCGCTTTGCCCCCGCTCTGCTGATGTGCCGTGCGCCGGTTATGGATAATGCGAGGCGCGTGGTCTGGCCTTGCCGCTTGCGTCTGACCTGCTGCTGCTCCGCTGTCCGGCTAATCCTCTAGCTTGTTCTCTTGTCTCGTGTGAGAAGTGTGCCCCGCTGTTTGGAGACCTGGTCTGAGGTTTATAGGTGTGATGCCGGTAGCTAATGTAGGCTTTTTGGCGGGTCCGATCTGCGGAGCTCACAGTTTAGGCCATCTTACTCGGCTTCCAGGCCACGCCCCCGACCTATAGGTAACTTTTAAGTCAGTATCAAATAAACTGGACTTGATGTGTTTTTTTTTCTTGATGACGTTTCACTAGTCATCCAACTGGCTTTCTCAATTCAGAATTACTTGTACATAGGATCACTCTTCAGAATATATCCTCTGGAATGTTACTCCAATCAGCATAATATGTTTATCTTAATCCTTAATGAGGTCATTAAGTTAGGTGTTGATTGAATTAGACAAAGATGAGCGGATTTTACAGAAGGCCCAAAAACAACTGCTTAATGAACTTATAAGACAGACCCATTTTACAGTTGATGCCTTACAAGATAACATTACTCAGGTACAACAAAGCTTGACCTGACTGTTACCTAATGAAATCTTGAAGAGAGTGAGGGAGTTCAGGGAACAAGCACAGATTTGTCAGCACATTAAGAGCAAGGAAAGGCAACAGAACAACAGGATTTTCTCTGCTTACCTCGGATCAAGATCATCATACTCAGACTCAGATGCTTGAGCATCACAGGATAATAATTCTGATATTATCCTCTCCTCCTCCAGCTCCACTCTTTGCACCAAAGAGAAAAGAAGTGAACCTGTTTATTACAGGAAGGGGAACAACCTTCCTTTCCCAATCTCACTCACTCACCCTGAGTTGGAATTGGGCAAAAGTCTAAGAAAAAAGGGGGGGGGGCAGACTTTCTAGGTACTTGTTTTCTTTTACCAGACCTCCCTCTACATCTCCCTTACCCCTCTGAGCCTGCCTTGGGGGAGTTGAAATAGCACCAGAAAGTACTGTATAACCAACTGGATAATAGATCCAGAGTCGCCTCTAACACATGTGTGGAAAGACTCCTTCCCTACTTCGGCTCTAAGCTCTGCATCTATTTTCTACCAAGACAAAGGGCATGAACCATATGCATGGCCAAGCTACCTGCACAAGTTGCACATTATACTCTTGGGACAAGCCTTTGCTATGTAGCCTGCTTCAAGGCACATAGCACACTTCAGTATGTCACAACTAATTCTGAGGTGTCTGCTTGATTCACACTTCCAGCATTCCCATCCCGGTCTATGTATGCAGAATTGGAGAAGTGCTGAAGAACGTGTCCAATGGCCATAAGCAGGCCCTAGAGGACCAACCTCTCTCCATGTATCCTACTGTATATCCCTCCCCAGCTTACCCAATAGCTTGTTACCTCCTCAGCCAGAACTGCAAGTAAGTGGGACCGATGGACTCATTCTCCAGGAGAATCGTCACCCGCATGACCAAAGGCCTAGAGATGGAAATAGCCTCAAAGTCCTGCCAGACCCCAGACTGTTACTTAGCACTGGTCCAGCTCCTGAGGTCTAAAAAATTTGTTGTATAGACCCAAAATACACTATTATGCACAAAGCAAAAAATGTCTATAGCAAAGAACCCCATGTCCAGTATTACTATGCCCTTCAGCAAAGGACCCTTCTCCACCCATTGTAGATAGACTATATTCCTCCTATGACCAGGTTCTACTGGATATACTTGATCCCTATGGGGAAAACTGCCACCCCATCTTGCAACCTCCCCTGACTTGCATATTTTGCCAACCTGAGTTTGCACATACATTCACCCTTCCAACCACTTTTGCATTGTGACCAGCCATACTCACATCACCAGAAGCTCCTCCCCCCTTAACCACACTGGCAAAACTTAGAGCAAGGGAAACTGCTGTAGTATTTTTAGCCACAACCTTGGTCTTATATACAGCATTAACATTAGCAGCATTGGATACCATAGCAACATTTGAAATTTTCTTAAGACACATTTGCTACAGCAGTAACTTTACCAGCAATTTCATTAACATCAGTGGCACTGGTTACCATGATATCGAACTGAAGAAGCTGCTTGGATGAGTAGTGAAACATCTTCAATGATTCTCAGCAAGTTCAGTTTTAGAATTACTTGTATTAGATATATCATGGCCTAGATGAACGAAAATCTTCATAGGTCATGATAATCCCTGACGTTTCTACCCCCCAGCTGCTTTAGCTGCACTTGCAAACCTGTCACTTTGGCTATCTTAGCAGTACCAGTAATTTTAGTATCCATCTTACAGAAGTTCTAAGTCTACCTCCATGGTGCTTAGTTTTAAAAGTAAGCTCTCAATTTCTTGCTTTATCCTTGGTCTTGCAAGATTATTCGAGTGAGAGCACAGGTAACAAACTGCATTCCTTTGCTAGGTTTAAGGCATAGCCCACATTACCTGGGCTCATATCCATGCTGAAACTTTCTAATTGCTCCACAGATGACAAGCGGGACTCCTTTGAGTTAACCATCTCTAGACCATATATTTTCTCCAGCAGCCTATAAACAGAATACTGGGAAGGTAACCAGATAACAGTTCCCTGCCTTGCTAATTGGGAATGGTTACTTAATTGGTCCACTTGGACATTGTTGGGAAATATTGCGTTATCCACAAACTCTCTTTTGTATTTGATTTCATTTCACACTGTACTCTATGTATAGTTTATATATGTAAAAAATATACAATTGAAATTACATTCGGTTGTATCCTGCATTAAGCAAAGTATTTTATCTTAGTTTGTCTGGGCTGTTTCTCTTAGTAAGTCTTGGCCATTTCTTGCCCTCAACATGAAGTTTCACACTCACAGTGGTACAGCCTTTGCCCTTCATGGATACCACTTTAAAGACCAGGAAAGAAGATATATTTAAAGAAATCCATATTTCATTTTCATTGCTTTGATGGAATCATGCTGCTTTTATTCCTGTGTGGAAAAATCGCAGCACGGATAACACAATATTCTTGGAATAGCAATGCCATGAAATCAAAAACTTTTAACAGAGTTAAAGTTAGTCATAACCCATAATATAATATTACCAGCTGTAGAAACCCAAAGCAATAACATTACCATGATCAATTTATCCTTTGTTCTCGGTCTGTAATAGAGTCTCTACTAATAATAATTTAGGCACATGATTGCTTTCATTACTGAGACTATTTTTCTTAAATGGAAATAGAAGGAATCTCTTTTCATTTCATGTTAGGTCATTGCAATCGCTTTGCTCATGTTTTGACGGTGCATTTTCATCAAAATAAATATTGTACCAATCATATAATGATTGGAAAGGCAGAGCAGACCAATGGCAAGGACATTTTCCAAGGACAAAGTGTAAACAGATGGTCTGAAATGTAAACATATTTGCCTCTGTGTTTTTATTATGCAACAGTTATAAAATGCAGAAGTAGAGCATAGATGATGAAATGATGATGAAAAGACAGAGTAAATTAAATGTATTAATTAAGTAAATGACCATGGACAGCAACATCATGAACCTTGTACTTTATCCAAACTAAGTTATAATAATAATAATATAGTCTATTGGGTATGATTGTCTAGTAGACTTAATGTATGAAGATCCAAATTATGGAAAGATCCAGGTCCTGAGCATTATGGATAACAGATCTCATACCTGTATATTTTTTCCCATTCAAAGGTTACAGTCCCATGGTAAAGCCGTTAAGAAAATGGAGACAAGGAACCAAAGTTACTGGTTTGCTGCTTCTTCTCAACTGTTTTATTACATAGTTACAACATACTGTTTATTATTAAATCATTTCTTGACTTTACAATTCATATGTCACTCAGTTAGCTGACCTATGTTGTATAATTGTGCTTAAATTCTCCCACATCACATTTGGGACAAATCCGCATATACAACTGGCAATCTTACACCAGAACAGTGGTACATTATTTACACATTCTTTACACGCATAAGTGTACCTTACTCATATTTATGTAATAATTACAATTATTATATTACCCCAACCCGAATCTGGCACGGCCTGGCAGTGATGTCATGAAAGAGGCGGGGCAGGTGCAAGTTTTTAAATTTATAACAGTATATCTATTCATTATTTTAGTTTACATCTGTCATACAGAAAGTATACCAGAACCACATTTCCAGAACATTTTTGCAAAATAAAAACAATCTTTTTGGACAACTTTCACATATGCAAAGCCTTAAATGTAGATGATAGGAAATACTTCTCTATGCATCTCTAAAATGGTACAAATAAATATACTCCATGACAAAAGCATATTTTTTTTTAAATTTCTGCTTGCTTTCTTGTGGACTTGCTTAATTAAACCCAAGGATTCTGTTGGACAAAGATAGATGGATTTACTTAAATGATATCAGTAGAACAAATAGCTACTTTTAGTTCTGTCCTATGGAGGATTAAGCTAATAAGATATTCATTTACAGCATCATTAGTCAGGCTTTTCAATAAAAGGCAGTGCTTGCTGCAAGCAACTACCTTAGTCGACAGGTGTTTCTGTATCTATAACATATAAAATTAATGCTTTCAAAAATAATCAGCTGCCTTTTGTATATAAAGATATGTTCAATCTACAGGGAAAGGGGTACATATTAATTTGAGTGTTTGATTAAACTTGCACAGTATCAGAGAACATTTTACTCCTAGTTTGGTTCTGTTCACTCACTGGGATCCAGCAGAGAAACGCGCTCAGATCAGCTCACTGTGATACTCCTCCACATAAATGTAATTCAGGTATCACAGTGGTAAGGGAAATACCTTTAATGGCCATAGTGATTGTGAATTTGGTCTGACACTGTGAAAGACTATAAGATGACAAACTACTTCTCGGTTACAGAGCTGGTGCAAAACTAGTTGTAGGTAAAATTATGCACAGCCGATAAGACATAGGGAGAGGACACACTGTGACAGAAGATGTCTCCGCAAAACAACATTTTATGTAGAGGGAAACATTTGCAAAAGTCACTTCTTTTCATCACCTTTCAAAACATGCTGTTTTACATAAGTGAGTGAAACTGTGCCCAGAGTGTGTGCTCTCTCTCTCTCTGTAATAAAAGGCAGTGCATGAATCCCCACGCTGCTAGGATGATATGCATTTTTCTGTATTACAGATGTGTGTTTGCATAGGTCGCAAAAAGTTGATGAAGCAAAGTGAAATTGGAGTTAAGGTGCTTTGGAATAATAAAATACTTTCCAAACATCACATCTCATATTTGATTTTTGTTTTGTACTAGCTGGGGTCTGCAACTTTAGCATATTTACACTGGTTTAAAAGGTCTGAAACAATTAGAGATCTTCATGGGAAACTGCAATCCCAGTTAATGGCTCATAGCTGTTGTGTAAGTACTGCATAGTTGGATTCTTGAAATAACAGGGTCGGACTGGCGGGACACTGGGAAAAATCTGGTGGGCCAGACCCCCTCTCCTGATCCTCTGTCCCTCCAAAAAATTTAATAAAATTGCGGCGCCCTGCCCCACCCTGCAGCGCCATGCGTTCCAGCGTGCACTATGCATTCCAGAGCACACACACGCTGTGTTCCTCCATGAAGAAGGGGGGCTAGCCAGGGGGACTAGCCCACTGGAACTGCTGCCCGGGGCCCCCTCTCCGGACCCCCAGTCCGACCCTGTGAAATAGTATTCCTCTCCCTGCATTGTATATTCTTGAACTGGATTCAGGCCAATGTTGAAAATGTGATATTCTAAGCAAGAATTGCATACAGTTTAACAAAGACATATGGCCACATGCTGGTACATTCTCTACTTGAAGTAAGATTATTTATGGGGTCCTACAAGATTTCATTATTGGTTCCACTTTTTTTAACTTGTTCTTTAATGCCAAACTGCCAAACTGGGCAGCTAACTGCCAGATGAGATTCAATGTCGATAAATTTAAGGTTATGCATCTAGGGTGTTAACATATTTAAACCACTTATACCTTCAATGGGACTGTACTAGGCAAATCCATAATGGAGAAGGACATTGAAGACCTTGTAAATAATTAACTTGGCTGTAGCAAGCAATGGCAGTCATAATGTATAAAAAGGGGCATAGCTTTATTATACCCTCTCTTTCTAATTGGTCGGTATATTCACATAACTATTAAGTCTGTCATAGTAACCAGGCAAAAGAAAACATTTAAATCTTACTTTCTTTTCCTAGTTGTTATGGGCAATATTCATATTCACAACTCTCTCCTGTGTTGGAATTGGATATCAGGGGCCCACTGGGGCTGCTACCTTTTATGCCTACCGCCACAGAAGCCCCAAACCAGAGAAAATCCCTTCACCACACCTGTTGGTATTTTGTATACCAAGACCTAGTTTTATAAAACAAAACTCAGATAGAAAATTCTTTAATAATTGAGGTCTTTTATTAACCCAACAAGTCAATACAGAAGTTTTGTCTGGGAAATCTGTCCTAGTCACATCACAGTGGAGCACCTACTGTAGGTGTGACATGAGGGCTTGCCAATGTAACACCTCTTTGACACAAGCTTTTAATACATTTTACAGGGCAAAAAGGTACACATACATGCCATACATGGTCAAAGCATTCCTTCTACATTGGAAGGCACAAGAGATTCTTAAAATATATTTTACACTACCTATAGCATCAAATAATATTTTACTAATACCAAAGGTCACAAACCTGACAATCTTTGTCTGCTAAACACAGACTGGGGATAAGCATTCGCAGTTCAAGAAAACTCTTCAGTCTCGTTTCTGAGATGTTAAATATTTGTCTTCTGTCTGCAGGTTCTTGGCCTTTGGTCAGCCTAACTCAATATTCTTATTTTGGACCACTATCTACTCCCCCCCCCATCTGCCTTAGGTCAACCTTTGTGTATCAAGGACATGGGGGTCTTAAAATTGATATTACATTTATATCATCTGTCCCTGTATACGGACTTTTACCTAATAGATGGGTGTTCTCATTAATGTTATCATCACACCCCCTCTAGGGCTGGAGCTAGAGGTAGGCAGGTGCCTAGGGCGCAGTCATTAGGGGGCACACTCCCCAAGGGAATTCTTTTTTCATGTCTGTGCTTTTAACATGTTTTACTTTATCTGGTGCCTTGGTGCAGGTGTGGGTCTCTACTTTAAGCTGAAAGAAAGGCTTCTTCTTGCAACCTGGGTTCTGATGGTGTTTTTGTTTAATCAGGTTGGCTGCTGGCAAAGGAAGCATATATTATAGACTGCAGATCATTGAATGGGGCAAACAGGAAGTGAAGGCAATCTGTATTTATTTTTTGCCTCTCTCTCCCCCAAAGTAAATATTTGGTTATAAAAAGACAGAACCTGCGTGTGTGTGTGTGTGTGATGAGCTATCTTTCCTATCAGCAAGTGGGGGCAGGGAACCTAATAGATGTGAATACTGCCTATAATAAAAAATCCACTTTGCAGAGACCAAACACAGAGCAACTTTAGTTTGTCTATTTGCCCTGTTTAGCTGAAGAAATAACAAAAAAAAATTGACCTTTTTGACAAGGCCAAAGCAGAGACGCATACTGTAGAGGCATAAAGAATTATGACTATTATAGCACAAAAAAAAATAATGATAACGCTTTAGAAAAAACTTTTTTGACTTTTTTTTAATTTTCCTGAAATTATGAATGAGATTTAAAAAAAAAAAAAGCATTTGTGAGTATTTAATATTGTCTCTTGGAAGAGACTAAGGTATTCTAATCATAACCAGGAGATGGATGAAGTAGTAGATTTGTTCTTTAAAATCCTGGGGGTGAGCTTCAAGCTATAATCATTCCAAGAAAATAAAAAATTTCAAAGAGAATCTACATATCTTCCGAGCACTCCAACAGTTTTGCATACATATAAGGTGGCCTACTTGCACTATAATATTCTCTTTCTGTGAAATCGCTTAATTGGCATTACATATAGGGGCAAATTCACTAAAGGGCAAATTTTCATTAGCGAATGATCCGCCAATTAGTCCGGTTGAAATGAATTGCCAGTATGCTAATTTCTATGGTATTAAAATTATTTGTACAGGTATTTGGGATCCATTATCTGGAAACCCATTATCTAGAAAGCTCTTAATTATGCAAAGGCCACATCTCATAGACTCCATTGTATCCAAATAATCCAAATTTTTAAAAATGATTTCCTTTTTCTCTGTAATAAAACAATACCTTGTACTTAATCCCAACTAAGATATAATTAATCCTTATTGGAAGCAAAACCATCTTATTAGGCTTATTTAATCTTTACATGATTTTTTTAGTATACATAAGTAAGACCCAAATTACAGAAAGATCCATAGTTTTCCATATAATGGCATTATCTGGAAAACTCCAGGTCCTGTGCATTCTGGATAACAGGTCCCATACCTGTATACATGTATTCCTATTGAAAGTAGTGATGGGCGAATTTATTCGCCAGAGGCGAATTTGCGGCGAATTCCTGCGATTTGCCGCTGGCGAATAAATTCGCAAACGCCAACAAAAATTTGCCCAAAAATTTTTTTTCGCGAATTTCGCTGGAAATTCGCGAATTTTTCGGCGAAGCGAAACGGGGGAGATTCGCCCATCACTAATTGAAAGCAGTGTTTGTCCCTTTCTGTTCTCTGCAACAAACTGTTGATACAAGGCAAGGCAATGTACTGTAGCTGGTTAACAGACTTTCTTTGCTGAGGAAAATAATATAATGAACTTTAAACTCTGTAAACTCTGCTAAGTAAAAATGGTAAGATACCTCAACCCATGATAGTTCTTCTTTGAGCAAATGCTGCTTTCAATAGCAATGGTTTTTACAAATATCTCTAAAAGCATTACACTTTTTCAATAAATGTATATTGCAAAGTTGCTTAGAATTGTGTTTTCTTTTAATAGGAAAGTTTATATTTTTGGTTAACTTACCTTTTAAACACTCCTTTCCTGCTTTCAGCCAAGTGGTTTTATTGTTGCACACTGAAGCACATACAGGCTGTGGGATTGTTAAGAGCATAAAGAACAGCCTTTACCTTTAATAAACATGTAAGTGCATATGTTCAAAAGTTACGTTCCTGCATGAGAATATCTAATAAAGGGTCTCTGGGTGCACAAATTAACCTAAGTTAACCCGTAAAATGCTAAAGCACTACTTCTCTGGCACTTTTTTTTGCGTTTTATCATGACTGAACTTGCTGGTGTAAATGATAAATCATATCTGGTGAATTAGGAGACAGTTATATTTTTAATTTATTTTTGTTTATCTAGTGCATCTGTTAATATGTGTATATTTTTGATACCTCCATATGTACAGTATGTGCCATCATACATCAATACAGTTATATTTATACATGGAAAGGTTTATTTCCATAAGTGTGTATTTTTACCAGCCCACAAACATGTTTAATTCATATTTTTTCTAGTATCAGTGCTTCACAATTATATATTGCAAATTATGTTTTATCTGGGTGTTTTTTTTTTATTTAAGTTTACCCATTAATAAGTTCAATGGCACATTTATAAAGTGCAAGAGTCTTAGGGCTCTTAAGCATGGCCGTTGTTACCTGCTCTCCCCTGCGCTGCACTTTCTTACGTTCAGCCGCAGGGGAGCGCAGGAGTAGACAGTGAATTATTTTGAAGGGGGGGGCGCAACATTGCATCCCAACCTGCGTTCAGAGCTTACATGTGTCAGTGTACAACCCCCTTCAAAATAATTGGCTGTGTCTACTCCTGCACTATAAATGTTCAAACGATAGGAAAGAAAGTAGCAGAGCTCACCTCTCTTGTGTGCAGTCGCACATAGCTTCCCCTCCAGTAGCTGCCTGCAAAGGTCAGACCGGTTTGCAGCTCCCAGTCATCATAATCATCCAAAGGTGTGTGTGAACCAGCGCAACGGCGATAAACTGAAGTCATCTGGAAGCTGAATCTTTTAATGAAATCCGGCTTTATTAAGCAAACATAGCTTGGGTGGCAATGTAAAGTGCATGCAGTCTACGCGTTTCGTGCCCTAACTCGTGGCACTTCCTCAAGACCTGAGGAAGTGCCACGAGTTAGGGCACAAAACGCGTAGACTGCATGCACTTTACATTGCCACCCAAGCTATGTTTGCTTAATAAAGCCGGATTTCACTAAAAGATTCAGCTTCCAGATGTCTTCAGTTAGCGCCGTTGAGATGGTTCACATCTACTCCTGCACTACCCTGCTGTTGAATGGAAAAAAGCGCAACGCAGGGGAGCGCAGGTAAAAATGACCATGTGTAAGACCCCTTAATATACAATTTAGTGTTTTCATTGCTTATATTCTTTTGTACAGTATAAGTTAATGCTGTTTGATACTTATTATGCTGTGTAAAATACAGTGGAATAAAACACAAGACATTGCCAGACTTCGCCGTGTTAAAAAAAAGTCTTTTCTTAGCGTGACTTCTGCTGTAAGCGATGTAAAATTGACGGCAGCAAATCTGACTTTCACATGGCATATAATTATACACACCCTGACAAATTTGCCATTTATTTTACACTGTTTTTTCACCAAATTCCATTTTACACAATTTAATAAATATGCCACTATGCGCCATTTTAGTTTGTGCACAGAATGTAAGCAAAGAAAACGTAAAAATTTTTAATGTTGACAGTTGGTTGTTTATTTAGAAATACTGAACAAAACCAGTTGCATAATTATGTATATATGCTTATACAAATAATTATCCATATGTTAAAGGTGAAGGCTATAAACCATTGTCATGTTGAAAATACAGTAAAATAAGTTATACCAACCAGCACCAGGTATTCACAAAGCTTTCCCAAAGACTCATAGGAGCTTGCCTCGGAGACCCACATCGTGCAACCAAAGTTAAATGGGTTGTTCATCTTTAAATTAACTTTTAGTATGATGTAGAGAGTGATATCCTGAGACAATATATAATTGATCTTCATTTTTTATTATTTGTGGTTTTTGAGTGATTTTGCTTTTTAATCAGCAGCTCTCCAGTTTGCAATTTCAGCGATCTGGTTGCTAGGGTCCAAGTAAAAGATTGGAATATGAATGGGAGAGGGTCTGAATAGAAAGATGAGTAATAAAGACTAACAAAAAAAGAATTGTAGCGTTACAGAACCTTTTTTTTTTAGATGGGGTCAGTGACCCCCATTTAAAAGATGAAATTATAAAAACTATAAAAAATAAAAAAATAATGTCAATGTAAAAGTTACTTTGAATTAGCCAATTTAAAGCATATTAAAGGAACAATGTAGGTCTCTATAAAAAGATATTGCATAAAACAACTCATATGTAAAACCCTGCTTCATGTAAATAAACCATTTTCATAATAATACACTTTTTTAGTAGCTTGTGCCAGTGGGTAATCATAAATAGAAAAATTGCCATTTTTAAAAAAAAAGGAAAGCCTCCTGGGATCGTATGATCTGTTGCTCAAGTATTCATTTTCGGGGTATAGTTTTACTTTAAGGGGGTTAATTACTAAGATCCAAAATACACTATTTGTTTTTTTTTAGTATAAAATCGGAGTTTTAAAAAAACACAGATTTTTCCTAATTTATCATACCATGAGGATGGAAAAAGTCAGAATCTAAGGGTTCAAATTCACTAAGATGCGAAAATTCACTAGTGTTGGCTTCGCTAGCGTTCGCCGCACTTCGCCAGGTGAATTTTTGCCAGCACTACGCAAATTCACTAAGATGCGAATTTGTAGGGAGGCGCGAAGTAGCGCTACCGTTCATTCGCCAGGCAAAGCACAGTTACGCTAGCGATGCCTAGTTTGGATACGGCGGGAACTTAAGCGTAAAATAGAAGTATATGTTACAGCCACTACATTCCACTACACAAGCCCAGGAAACCTTTAATAAATAAAATAAAGTTTTCCTATTGCCCTACATGTGCCCCCTGTATAGTTGTGTTGCCATATGTTAGGAAATGTAGGGGGGAAGGAGGGTAACCCCCCCCCCCAAAAATCAATCTTTTTCAAACTATCACCCTCCAATGGTAAAACACGCCAGTGTTTTTTTGGGACTTAGAAAAATTTTCCAATTTTTTTTTTAAACTCCTATCTATTGTGTTGAACTTCGCATGGTCTGACCAGGTGAAGTAAAGTCTAACGTAAGTGTTAACATTCAGGAAACTTTTGATCTTAGTGAATTTGCGTAATTACGATCCTTCGTCAGTGCGCAACTTCGCCTTGTGTAAGGGTGGTGAAGTTGTGCAAGTCTATCTACTTAGCTAGCGAAAATTCGCCAGAGTCAGTGTTACTGAATTTGCGAAGTTGCGAAATGACGTCACGCTGGTGAATTAGTGCTAGCGTTAGACGATTCGCGCTTTAGTGAATTTGGGCCTAAAACTCCAGCATCTCAGACCTGCTGAGGTTGCATATAATTCAATGGAAGATGTCCCAAAGATGTTTTGAACTGTGCTGGGCTTCGTGCAATAACCTGAAGATTTTGTGGGTTTTCAGGCAAAAAAATTTCCGTGTGGAAAATCTGAAAATTTCGTAAAATTCTGATTTTTTTTCCTGCAAAAAAAATATCCAGGAAAATGTATTAATATATAACCTGCAAAAACTGGTGCAGACTTCATCAGAGTTTTTTTTCCAGAAAATTTAGAGTTAAATTCGGACTTTGATAAATGGGCCTCCCCAAGTTAACTTAAAGTAGAACCACCCCTTTAAGGATACAGTGTGTAGGAGTCTTTGTGTCTGAACAAACATGGATATTACACAGTAATATCATACTTTGGTTCACTGGAAAGTGTGTCTAGTACATATTTAAGACCTGAAACATTTTTCCTGTGAAGAGAGTTCACTAGCATACATGAAAAACAGATAGCTATATAGCTACTGACTAGTGATGGGCGAATTTATTCGCCAGGCGCGAATTTGCAGCGAATTGCCGCAATTCACTGTCGGTGAATAAATTTGCGAAAAACACCAGCGAAAAAAACGAGACGCGCATCACGACATGTCAGAATCGACGTGACGCGTCAAAAACGTGACACACACCGTTTCGGGAATTTTTTGCCATTCGCAAATTTAGTTGGAAATTCACTAATTTTTCGGGGAAGCGAAACGGGATAGATTTGCCCATCACTACTACTGACATTCATGACTATTGTCAAAGAATTTCTTACCAAATATATATTCTTAGGGAATAAAAGTAGTTAAAACATCCTTCACTGGTTAAAACCAGGGTCGGACTGGGCCAGCAGGGCACCGGGAAAAAACCCGGTGGGCCACCAGCACATAGGCGCTGCAGGGGGCCCCCGGGCCCCACACTCCGACCCTGGTTAGAACATTTTATAAGCTGAAAGGACGTATTTTATACATATTTTGACTTTGAAAATTGCAGTTACTTCTAAAATGCCTTAGTTGTGATTAGCATGAGTAATAGATACTTCTACACTCAATGGCAATACTTGGGTCACTACTGCAGCTAAATGATTTACCTTTCCCCCCTTTTTTTGTGTTAATCGCAACATTTAATCACTGCTTTTGAACTATTTTCCATACAACTCATAAATCATTTTAAGCCCTATTGGATATGCAATTTCATTTAAATGGCTCTAGATTAAGCGATTACATTTTGATCTAGCATTTACGGCTTATAGATCTGCATATGGGGCCTATTTATCATACTGTGTTGAAAAAACAGCAGCCAAGGACACCACACGTCACCAGAAATCACTGAGTGAACAACAACGTATTTATCAAGTTGCATTGATTTTCAACCACTGCGTACCTCTGTGTAAAAATCCAGCATTAAAGTAAACTTTTATGAGAAATCTATGGCAAAATAGTGTTCATCCATAGTGTTTTCTACAGAAACATTTTCTGATCTTACTTGACACTGGCATTTTTCCCACTACCGTAACTACAGAGCTTGTACATTACAACATGTGGCAGATTTTCCAGATTTGTAAACCTCCTTGACCTTTTTTCTCAAGTATTTTTCATTTTCTCAAAGTTTAAAACTTCTTGACCTTTCTCACTTTTTTTTTCTCAAGAGATTTTTATTTTCTCAAAGTTTTTGGTGTTATTCATTGTGATTATTATTGATTTTAATGGCAATAATGATCATTTCTGCTTGACAATATGTTGCTCACCAAGCACTGATTTCCCATAGGTTTTTATTGTGAGAAATCCGTATGCTCAATTGAAATGTTTTTAATCGTTTTCGCTTGGATCCCCCTTGCAACAATTTTACTATCAAGTTTTTCCATGTCAGAACTGGATCCATTTTTATAAAAAAAAAAAAAACTTATGGTGAAACTGTTAAAATGCTTTAGTAATTTGGATCAAATATTCTACTGTGTGATAATTCAGCTTAGAGTATAGTCTGTAGGACAAAACTAGATGGGGACAAAACTTGACCTTTTATAAATTTGTACATATCTAAATAAAAACATATTGGAAACAAAAGTGATAATTAAAAAAAAAAATACAGGTATTGGATCCCTTATCTGGAAACCCATTATCCAGAAAGCTCTGAATTATGGAATTGCCATCTCCCATAGACTCCATTATAATGAAATAATCCAGATTTTAAAAAATGATTTCCTTTTTCTCTGTAATAATAAAACATTGATCCCAACTAAGATATAATTAATCCTTATTGGAAGCAAAACCAGCCTTTTGGGTTCATGTAATGTTTACATTATTTTCTAGTAGATTTATGGTATGAAGATCCAAATTACGGAAATCCATTATCCAGCAAACCCCAGGTCCCGAGCATTCTGGATAATAGGTCCGATACCTGTAATAATTTGTTCGGCATATTAAATTGAAAATTAGAAATGTGTGATTGGTTGAAATAAAGCAGGCAAATTAGCATGTGGTCCTCCTTTTATTTGTTTTTTTTTTCAAGCAGCATATGGTCTATAGAGGTGACATCCATAGTGTAAACATTATAAGAACTAAATAAACATTTTAATTTCGCAAAATGAAATAATTTTTTCATATAAACAGCATTTTTGTTTCTAATCTTTGGATACCAATTTGCAAGTGACATCAGAATGTAAAGCAAGAAGCATTTCGCTTTCCAGTGAGGTTTATAATGTTCAATGCAACATCATTATATTATTCAGCGCATGTTTTGTCTCCAGTAATTATGCCTAATCGCCTCTCATGTGGGAGCTCCATTCTAGTCTTTCACTAATGAGCATCATCATCTCCCACTTATACAGCAGGTGGGCCCTTCAGATTTAAAGTCAAGATACTGTATACTCCATAAAAGAGAAATATTGCAAATTCTCAGAAAGTTTTGTTTTACTGCATAGCAATAACTTTAATAAGTGTTGAAAACTTAAAACATAATTGAAGTAATTACATAGCAGAAGTCTCATTAACTATATACAAAGGAAAGCAATACAAGTACAAAGAAATGGTGCAAACATACACCCTACTTTGAAATTGGAGCCCATAAGCCTTTGCTTTCCAGAACTGAGTCGTGTGCCCACCTGTAGCTTTTGACTTTACAACTGTAAAATTTTTTATATTTTTCAAATATGAATTATCCAGTGTTGGACTGGGGGGGCTGCCACATCAGGGATCTGCACCCCCCAGCCAGCTGTACCCCCTTCCCCACCAGTGAGTACCTACTTAATTATTCTGGTGGCCGTGGAGGTCAGGGAGTCAGTTGATCAAGTGACATGGGGAACAGGTTTGGGCCAGCCCAGTCCGGCCCTGGAAATTTCATTTCTAAGCGCTAATGTACTAAAGGATGGCAAAGTGTATGACTTTGCTTCCAATAAAGATTAATTATATCTTAGTTTGGATCAAGTACAAGGTAGTCTTATTATTATAGCGAAATAGATAAAACATTTTAAAAATGTTGATAATTTGGATAAAATTGGATAAAAAAAACTATGAGAGATTTCTGTATGACGAGTTTCTGGATAACCGATACCATACCTGTTCTTTGATTTGTGCTCTTCACACTAAAACATTATTATCACAGATGTTAACGTACTTATACATACATCAACATGTTAACATTTATGTTTTTAAAAACTCCCCTATACTCATAAATGCGACCAATTGAAATGTTTATTTAAAATCAATTTTTTAAAACTCTTTTGGATTGAAACAACCCGAAAATTCACATCAAACTCGATCAAACTGGATTTTCCCCTAAACAAACTTGAATGGCAGGAAGGCTGCAAACAGCTTCATTTGATCACTGGACTTCTCCCATTGACTTAAACATCAATTGACAGGTTTTAAGTGGCGAATAGTTTTATTTTAATTCTTAAAGGGTCAGAGTATGATAAATATCGAAAATCGAATTTAAATTTTTAAAATAGTCAGATCGAATTTGACTCCCTGATCAATTTTTCAATTCGACCCTTAAAGGAAAACTATACCCCCAAAATGAATACTTGGGAAACAGGTAGTTTATATCATATTTAGGGTCATATTAAATAATCTTACCAAACTGGAATATATATTTAAGTAAATATTGCCCTTTTACATCTCTTGCCTTGAACCTCCATTTCGTGATGGTCTGTGTGCTGCCTCAGAGATCACCTGACCAGAAATATTTTAACTCTAACTGTAAAAAGAAGAAGTGTGGAAGCAAAAGACACAACTCTGTCTGTTAATTGGCTCTTGTGACCTAACTTTATAGTTTGTTTGGTATGTTTGTGTGCACCATTGGATCCTAGGATCCCAGGAGGCTGTCCTTATTTTTTAAAATGGCAATTTTCTATTTAGGATTACCCAATGGCACATGCTACTAAAAAAGTATATTATTATGAAAATGGTTTATTTACATGAAGCAGGGTTTTACATATGACTTGTTTTATGCAATGTCTTTTTATAGAGGCCTACATTGTCCGGGGGGTATAGTTTTCCTTTAATAAATCTGCCTTTAATGCATCATATTTTATGGAAATCTGAGGCAGGACTTTTAAAGTTTAACTCTTTGAAATGATTCCCATGTCACGCTGTATCCAAGTTACACAAGCTTACCCTGTTTTTAGTTATTACATTGTTTAACATTTTCTTTTATAGACAAGAACTGCTAATTAAATCTTTAATGCAGATTGCATTTTACTTTTTCTTCTTGCAGTATATAAATCTTGCAGAATGAAGTAAAATCACCTAGTAAATTCAAATGCAGCATGTGCAGGGTATTCCTTTCCTATACCAGAAGAAAAATGATGACATATTGTTTTATTGAATACTGATTTATTATACATGAATACCTTTTGCATAACCAATGAAAAATGAAACTTTGACAGAATTGTGTTTACTAATCATCTTCATGTACACAATGTTGTTTTGCGTTCCCTTTTATTATCTTGGTCTGCTAAGTCTAAAAGATCAACTTTATGTTTTAACAAAATACAAAGAACTGAATGCTATATATTGGATATATCATGAATAATTTATGGAATTCAAATGCTGTCTGGTTAGTAATATAAATATACTAGTACTGATAATATGCTGAGAGCCCCTTCTAAGAGGAGCAAGAGTCTATCTGAATGGCACACAGGGGTAGGAAGGGGTGGCTTGTATTTATTTACCCTCATTGAGTTATACGTTCAACTCTATCATTATAGGGTGGTGTACTTGTGATTATGTCTACCTGCTATTGCTGGATACACA
This sequence comes from Xenopus borealis, assembly GCA_024363595.1. Lineage (NCBI taxonomy): Eukaryota > Metazoa > Chordata > Amphibia > Anura > Pipidae > Xenopus > Xenopus borealis. The sequence continues at coordinate 47,082,241 of CM044433.1, read as the reverse complement.
TGAATGTAAATAATGCTGATTGTATACATTTGCTCCTGATAAGACAGGGATGCAGACACCTACAAAAAGAGAAGACTTTTTAAGTTCACAAATATCTTTATAAATAATTATAAGATTATAATTATTATTTATTTCAAAGCACATTTTTGAGCACAGTAAAAGGATACATCATTTACAAATTGATATATTAGGTAATGAGGGCCCTGTCCACAATGGCTTATAATTTATAGAACAGGAATAATTGATACACAAGGTATAACATTATATGGCTGTGGGGGAAGAATATGTTGGAAAAATCTTGACAGTGTTATGTAATATCCATTATTAGGGAGGACTGAGTTCTTAGACTCCAGTGTATTGTAAAAAGATGCGCATCTGAAGAAAAAGTCCCTTCAAAAAATGTCTTTTTACTGTTTTGCCAATGTGAAATGGGACAGATTCACCCATCAGTAACCATTGCTGGTAGACAGTAGTACATGCATACGTTGTTACAGCAGAGGGGTGGCAGGTGGCTCAATGTGAAGCTACCTATACTGAAGATAATTTTAACATATGAAGCAATGGGTGGTGTTTGTGTAACAGAAGTGGTGTTCGGTGATGAAATCTTATTTTTAGGTTGTTGATTTTATCTCAGTAGAACAAGATATTAGGATGTAAGAGTGGGAGGAGGTTCAGGAAGCAGACGGCAGAGAAGGGAGGAGAAAGTTTGGAACAGGCATTTTGTATACTAATGCAGTAAAATATTATTGCTTGGCTAGAGTGAGGAGATTTGTGTATGAATTCCTCCAGTGGCCCAGGCCAGTTCCAGATTACCTCTTGAGATAGCAAGTCAGGTGTGTGTATCGGCCTGAGGTTTGGGTCCTCTGTGGTGAGGTGCTATTTCATCAAGTATGGTTGTGTAGTGTTATGTGTAACTGCTGTATTATATCAGGAAAAGGTGGAGATGTCAGATAGTGAAGAAGACAGAAAATTGGAGACATCACAGAGATTCAGATATGGTTTTTTTTTACAGTTCTAGTGGCTTTTGCTGATTGGGGGATGGCAGAGAGCAAATCATGTACATTTTTTGTAATAAAATATTGGTTTTAGGTATATAGTATTTATGCATTCACGTTATGCCATTCTATATTCTCTCTATTTATTGTTAGCAGACATTTTTCAGTATGTACAACATACAGACTTTAACATAGAAGTTAACACTTTTATAAAACCAAATATTATGCAGAAATCAACTTCCTAGAAATGGCAATGATATACAGTAATGATGACAGGCTATTATGGTGCATGAATTTTTTGTCTGTAAGCTTCCAATAAAAAGATGAATTGAGAGCAAAACTACTGTACAAGTAGCAATCACAAGATAAGTTAAAAAAAGTTTGATCAGAAGAATAATTGACAATTGACAAATTGAGATTTAGCAAGCTAAGAGCTACACGGGGGGGATGCCCAGAAAGCCAACTCCAATAGACTCCAAAAGATCTCTCTGCCCTGGAGGTGGAGACTGCCCTCATAGAATGTGCCCTTAGTTTTGGAAAAAAATATTTTCCAGCCAACTCATGTGATACAGAAATTGCCTTCTTTACCTAAACTGCAATAGTAATTTTTTTTTAGCTTTCAGACCTTTTCTTTTCCCAGCAAAACACACAAAGAGATTTTCCGACTGCCTGTATCCTTTGGATCTATCTATGTATATTTGTAGTGATGGGCGAATTTATTCGACAGAGGCGAATTCGCGGTGAATTCCCGAGATTCGTGAAACGCCAGAGAAAATTCCCAAAAAAAATCCACAAATTTTTTCGCCAATTCGCGAATTTTGCTGGATATTCGCAAATTTTTCGGCGAAGCGAAACGGGGAGATTCGCCCATCACTATATATATTTGCAGACACCTGTGAACATCTAGGAGATGTCATTTTTCTTCTATCGGATCCTTAGGAGAAACAATATAAGCTGGGAGAATAATCTGAGCATTTCAATTATTGCAGGAAGAGACCTGAGGAGAAAACCCTGGAAAGGTTTTTAGCAAGACATTTTCCAGAAAAAATATGGTAAATTGTGGAAATGCTGACAAAGCCTGCATCTCACTAATTCTTCTTGCTGAGGTTATGGCTACTAGAAAAGCTGTTTTCCAAGAAAGATGCTTCATGGATATCAAATCCAGAAGTTCAAAGGGAGCCTCACAAAGAGCAGCCAAAGACATATTTAAATAGCACGGGGGGACCACAATCAAAAATTTGGGCCTCAACTTCAGTGTAGCTTTTATGAATCAAATATCAAAAAGGGGGGTTGTGGGAGCATGCTAAAGGCTAAGTTAAAGTACATTTAAGTATAATGAAAGTGCTACTTACAAAGCACATTCCCTGGACCCCTGTCTCATAAGTACTTCGGTATAAATGCAAGTGCATATGTTTACAAAACAGAGGTTTTTTTGTTACAAAGTTATGATCATAAAGTTGATAAGCCACCATACCACGTCAAGGTAAACCCCATATGGCGGTCCCTAACTTGTTTACCTCCGGTCATAGTATAAAAAGTGTCTGTTGAACCATGGTTTCAATATGAGGGCTTAATCCTTCCCCACCAGTATGCAACTTTTAAGAGAAACAGATTCCCAAACCCATTTTTTAAAAGCATAGGACCACCATTAGTTTTTTTAATTGTTTTACCAAAGGAAATTAAGTAAAGTTCTTGTGTAGCAGATAGGGCTGAAATGTGTTCTTTTAAAGTATTTGGACTTGACCACTTTTTCAAACCTTCCTGCACAAATTTCAGAATCAGTCTTGAATTATCTTCCATACTCTATTGTAAATCTTGGAAGTTGATATTTTCCTTGAAGAGAGAAGGGTCTGAACCATTTTCTACAACAACCCTTGGTCTAATAACTTCTCCCTCTCAGGTTCCATGCTGTGAGGTTCCACCAAGACGGATTATGATGCTTCCACAGTCCTTTTAGCAGAAGATCCTCTTTGAGGGGGGGTCTCCAAAACACTGATCTTTGGATAGTACCATAAGGTCAGAGCAGGGGTGATCCTGGCCCCGCCTGAGGCAGCTTGCTGTTGCTGCTGCCCCCCCCCGTGCGCTCACCTTTTTGCCCTGGATGGGGGTTCATGAGGCTGGCAGAGGGCCAGAACACCAGCACAGAACATATAATTGCGCTCTGCACTAGAAGTAATCTAGCTCTTAGGAACCAGGAGCAGCATTTGCCACCTGAGTTTCTCAAGTGGCTTCATTGACGAGCGCCCCTGGGTCTGAGAACCAAGCTCTCATCGGCCAAAAAGGTGCAATCATTATCACTGAAGACCCCTCTTGTCTGATCTTCTGGATGACCCTCTGGATCACTGGCAGAGAAGGAAATTTGTAGGCTAATCTTAAAAACCAAGGGATCGTCATGGCATTGGGGTGAGTGGGATCATCCCCTCTCCCCGGGAACAGAATTTTTTAACTTTCCTGTTTGATCTAGAGGCCATTAGATCCAGCTGAGGAAGACCCCATCTCTCCACTACTTGGTTGAAAACTTGTGGATGCAGCTCCCATTCTCCCTGATCCAGGACATTCCTGCTTAATGCATCCACCAAGGTGTTGTTTATCCCTTTTATATGAACTGCTCTCAACAGACGTAAATTGAGCTCTACCCACAACATAATCCTCTGACACTCTTTAATTAATTGTGGAGACCTGGCCCTCCCTTGATGGTTCACATAAGTCACTGTAACAACAGTGGTCCCACTGAACCAATACTTCTCAATTCATTATTAGACATCTACACAGAGCTAATCTCACTACTCTGAGTTCCCATCAGACTGAGTAACACCTTGAAGCTCTTTTCCAAAGAATTTATGTCTCTGTCCCAATGGCGAAACACCTCCTGTTGGAGGGGACGAATATGAGCTTTCGCTCAAGGAACTGCATCTATCACTGAAGTCATCCATGCCAAAACTCTCAAAACTTCTTGAATGGTTGACTTTGCCTGAGATTCTCCAACAGACCCAAGAACTTTACACAAGCAAAAGGCTGCAAGTTGGACTTTTCTTTGTTTAAAAACCAACCAAGAGACCTCAGGACCAACATTGTCAACTTTTGATGAAGATTTATTTCATGAGGAGAAGAGGCCTAAAGAAACCAGTCATCTAGATAGGAAACTACAAACACTCCTTGTTGTTTTAGGAAGGCAGCTATGACTACTATGACCTTTGTAAAGACTCTTGGATCTGAAGTAATTCCAAAGCAAAGTGCCTTGAATTGTAGATACAGAGTCGAATCCAAAAACATAGCCATCCTGAGAATCTTTCTGCTGGCTGGATGTATCAGAATGTGCAAATATGCATCTTTTAAATCTAAAGTGATCATCAAGTCTCCCTACTGCAAGATAGTGATTGCAGACCTTATAGACTCCATTCAGAATTTCTCTTTTAATTTAAACTGATTGAGAAACTTTAGGTCTATCACTAGATGAAAATATGTATCTGCTTTTGGAACTAGAAACATTTTGGAGTAAACCCCCTCTGTTGTTCCTTCTCTGGTACCGGTTCCACAACTTTCTTGCTGAGAAAATCCAAAATTGCACATTCCAAAGTCTGTTTCACTGAATTGGAATTGATCTGATTGACACAGAATTTTTTTACTGGAGGACACTTGAATGGAATATAATACCCTTTTCTTATAATATTTAGCACCCAAGTCTTTTGTAATTTTTCCCACACAGGAAGAAAGAAAGCCAATCTGCCGCCTACTTCTTCCTGATCTCTGGCATCGGAAGTCAACTGTTTTTGAGGTGGAGGCATCCTTCTTCTGTCCCATTTCTCTGGGAGGATTTCTACCTCCAAAGGGCTTTCCTCTGCTTCTTAAGTCTCCGTTTCCCCCTCGTTCTCTAGTTCTCTGAACTATATTGGGGAGTAGTGATGGTCGAATCTGGGGCATTTTGCTTTATGAAACGCCGCCGGCGTCTCGTTTTGTGCGCGGGTGTCTTTTTTAAAGCTGGTGAATTGCTGGCAGTGAATCACGGGAATTTGCCGCAAATTTGAGCCAGGCGAATAAATTAACCTATCGTTATTGGGGGGGGAGACTTTCTCGAATAACCCTGAAAAAACTGCCTCCTTTGATTCTGTGGCTTATCTTGGGGAAGGGTTTTCCCTTTCCCTGTAGTCAGATTTTCAAGCAATTTATCCAGTGATGAACAAAACAATCATCCAGTTTCAAAAGGCATAGCAATCAGAGAATTTTTAAACGCCAGATCTGTTGACCATACCTTTAACCATAGAGCCATTGTTCTAGCTCTAGTTTCCTGTGCAATAGCCACATCACAGAGAAAATCTGTGGCAACTTTACAGAATACAACATTTCCTGCACACAGAGTGATTCAGCAGAGTTGATGTCATCAGGATGTGCCACACAGAGGTCCAGAAAGATAGCTGCAGCCTAACGATTTACTGCCAAGTTACAACCCCTGCAGCCATTGCCCCAGTATTCTGCCAGCGCACCTAAGTGGCCTAACACTTTCCCTTCTGTTGTGTTTTGGTAGCCAAGGATGAGCAGGGTATAACAGTGCTTTATAAGCAGGCTCATGCAGCCATTACACAACAGCAGTAACTTGAATGTTATCACTCTCAAGCTGTGCAGAAATTACGATGTATCTGCGTAGTACAAGTAATGTGCACAGTAACACCCGCAGGCCATTTGTATAAACACCACATTCCCCCTATGGTAGGAAAGCATTTGGACAATTGTAATAAACAGTAACAATTAAACAGTATGTATCTCAAAACAATCATATACATTCTTCACATCACATAGTTGTTGGTCCATGCAGGTAGTTTTCTGATTCTCTTAGTATGCCTTATAGGTTCACTTTCTTCAGGCCTATTGCCATTGGCACAAGGTGTAGGAAAATGTCCTTCATCAAATGGAACATCTCCAAAGTCATATCTAGCAGGAGCAAGATGACTTGCATTCCATATGTGTCCATCAGACAGTTCATATAGTCTTTTAATGTGATTTTTTTCTGTCCTAACAGGGTATACAAAGGTATAAACTCAAGTTTGTCTGTGCTGGCTGTAAAGAATATAGTTAACAGGAAAACTGCATAAAGCGCAATGGGCAGCATGTTTACTGCGAGTGGCCTAGCTTTACCAGGGGTGTAACTACTGGAGGAGCAGGGGGTGCAACTGGGCCAGGGCCCACACCCCTGCAGGGCCTCCCAGCAGTCTTGCACCCGTAGCAGCCGGCTGGAGTCGGCTGCAGCAGCACAGAAATTTGTCACGGATGAGGGTGGGGGCCCAGCTGCACGGCCCGCACCAGGGCCCGCCCCCACCTAGTTCCGTTACTGAGCTTTACATTCATTACAATCCACAAAATTTTTCTGAATTCCTGTTTTATGTCTAGTAAGTAAAAACTTCATTTCATGAAATTTTGAAAAATGTTTTCTGAATTAACAGGTAAAACATAGTATTGCGCCTTTTTTTCAGGGGGTTCTGTTTAGTAATTATTTCCTTTCTTTTGTTGTTTCTATTTTATATATTTGACCAGAGAAGATAAAGGCACAGTCAAAAAAGTAAGACAGTGGATTTGAACATCAGCAGAGTTCCAGGGAACATAGTATAAAAAAGATTACATAACATAAATCCTGTTTTTTAAATACATTCATGATGCAAAAGCAAAATGCATTCAGTAGCATAAAGAGGTGGAGGGTTTTGTGAATAAACTGAGGTTTGTTGAGCTTATATATCCTAATGAAACAAAATATTAGGTTTCTAGAGAATGATTATGTAAGGCAGACCGGGAGACGGGCCGGTCCCCTTTCCTGCCGCCGGCATTTGCGCATCACACTTGCTCGCCGTCGGTCGCAGCGCACGTAGTGACATCAGCGGACGCGCTGATGTCACGGTTTTGGCACCAAATTTCAAAATATAAACCCCTGGTTCCTTGTATTCAGTGCCCAAGCTGGTCCTCAGTTTATCTGACCCTGCTTAAGCGTTTCATCTGTTTGCCTACCTGTGTATTGACCTTTGCCTGACTCTGACCTCTGCTTTCTTGCCGCCTGCCACAACCCTCTGTCTGTTTTAACCAATGATTCTGCCACCTGCCTACGACCTTTGCCTGAACTTACCACTCTCTTGTCACATGCTTTGGTACTGCGTTTGAACTACCAGCCCATGAGTGGGATCTCTGCCTTTTCCCGCAGCGGAACGTCCGGGGCCCCAAAAGGGCATTGGTGAACACTTACCTCTATAAATCCCATGCTGGAGTGTTGATAGCATGTGTGCTGTAAAATTTCCCCCTAGATAACTACCTGCCATGACCATTATCATGGCTCCGATGGGCCCTAAGGGGGTGGGGGCCCTGGTGCAATTGCACCCTCTGCACCCCTGGTAGTTACGCCACTGCTTCCATTGAATCCAGCAAAAGACAGGAAAAACTTGGATCAAAAGATTAAAGGGCACTGATCATCAAAAAATATATATATAAATAGATAGAAAACAAACTTTGGCTTTTAATTGACTGATGTGATCTTGCATATATGTTTCCCCTTGGTTTGTTTGTGTGCATTGTGAATTATATAGGGGCGGCCCTTTTCTATTTAGCATTACCCAATGGAAAATACTACTAAAATAGTTTTATCAAAATTATTTATTTCGACGAAGCAGAATTTTAAATATGAACTCATGGTATGATAAAGTTTGTGTCATCTGAAGATTACCAGGTCTTTTGATCCTCCCTACCACAAGTATTTTACCAATGCGACCTGTGTCAGAGCCTCTGCTTCGATCTCCTTGTTATTAGCATTATTGTAATTATTATTATAAGGCCTTTATGAAGTTCCAACATATTCCTTAGCACTGCCAATACAATATAATAGTGTAGTGTATCTGTATAAATACAAAAGTAGAATTAATAATCAAATTATAATACAAAGATCTTTACATGTTTGTAATTAGAATGTATATATTTTTATGCCAGGTCAACATCTTCCATCCAATTCACCTATTAAATGTTAAACAATGTAACAAGGTTTTTTTTTTTTTTTTTTTTAACCTGTTGGTCTTGTTAGGCATCCTACGTAAGTAGTGATGCTGAATATGTTATCTGAAATATTAGGAGCTCAAGGGAGACTGCATATTCCAGTGTGAAATATGTAAATGTGCATATCTCAATGAAGCAGGTTTACATGAAAAGGTCACAAAACAACAGCAAGCTAAATGTAGAGGTAATTATTTCTAAACAAATGGAACCAACCAGTAAGGCTACCCACTGTTTTTCACCTGAAATTACATCTGCATGTGCTAATCCTTGTTTCTATTTTTCTGGCCTTAATGTGCTTCCCACTGACGGTGTTGTTATGTACACCAGGCAGATCTGCATTTGATGAAAAAAATAAAAACCAAAAAATAATAAAACAAGTAAATAAATATATAAAGCCTTTCATTTCCTGAAATAGACAAAGTAACTGAAATATTTCAGTGACAAAAAAGCTTTAGTCCTTTCTGTGATGTAATAAAAATAAGATTGTATCCTAAGGATACCAGATAACTTGAAAAATCAGGAAAATATTTTATATGTGCTGCTGATTTAAATTAAATGCAACCATTGCCACTCTTATAGATTTGTGTTGTGTCCTCGATTTTTCATTTATTAAAATGACTACAAGAGTATGCACCATTTTGAAAAACCTAAATACACAAATGGGTTTCATAAAATCAAATTCTCTAAATGAATTATATGCATACTTAGTCATGAGACTCAGCAGGAGCTTCTAAAAATAGCTTACTATCTATAAGTAAGGGCAGATTTAGGGACAGTGGTGGGAGGAAATAAATGCATAAATATGGTAATCTCTGAGATTGGCTTAGAAGAGAAGATATGAGGTGGCAGAGGGTTCCAGAGTATACTGTGATTAAGAATTATCCTTTTTTTTATGAACTGTATGTACAGTAGATTGTTTTGGACTGAAAATAAGGACCAGTAGGAAGTGTATTGGTACATTTTGAGCAGATAGAATAGTTCACGTGGAACAGAACACAGAGCTTTGAAAACGAGAGGGAAGAGTGTAATTTTATTACCAGATGCTGAGAATTAAGTAGTAGAGCCGAGAAGAAGTGCTATATTATAAAATTGGGAACTGTAACTTCACATATTCTTCTTGTGAATTTTGTACTGACCACCAGTTGTGTGAATGTGCACTACTGGGGCTGTACATTTAAATATATAAAGGACATAACAGATCTCACCATTTTGATAATTTGATAGGAAGACAGATTTTAAACATATTTACAGAAATCAGCATAATTAATGAAACCCCTTTGCTAAATTGTCAATATACTTTTTCAGGATCATATTACTTGCTAATTATTATGGTTTTCAAATCCTTTTTTCATAGTTTTACCAGGTATAACAGCCTATGCATCTAATGGGACTTGGATTCATACTTTAAAAAGATGTGCTATCTGTAAAATTCCTATCTCTATGACCATTCACATCTGGCCCATTTTTAATAAAGTGAGGTGATCTCTAAATCAAAAGACTTTCTCTGCACAATGTACCCAGCCTTGTCTTTCTTTGTTTTTTATTTTCTAGAAGGAAGAAGCAGTTACACCAGTCCAGGGAAAATGTCAAATTCAATTAAGTTCTGAATATCATGGGATTAGGAAGACACAGCCCAGGTCCCTGGAAACCAAAGCAAAAAACTGAGTATAATAATAATTTTCTGCCCATTAGTCTGTCTAACATCTCATTCCTAAACCAAGGGCATTAAAATAAAGTTGGTCCTTCCTTTGCTGCCATATACTGTAGCTTCTACTTTTCTGGGAAAGCTTTTCATTAGATTTGGGAACATTATTGGTGGGATTTGTTTGTAGGATTAGTCACATGAATGGTAGTGAATGGTAGCTTGAAGCAAAAAAAGAGAAGGTGCTCCAGAATATATGTATAAATAGCTCACCAATTACTGTTTATGCAGTGGTCCAGGTGTACCAGCTCTAGACCTTCAGCTTCAGGAATTGGCAAACCAGTATATGCCAGTAGAAAAAAACAGGGCCAATCGGCACTCAGGGGAATCCAAAATTAGTACATGCTAAAAATTACACATCTCTATAGACCCTACAGAGACCCTACCCTACGTTTTGTACCCTAAGGGCACTTAGTCATAGGCTGAAATCCCATCTATCCATATCAAAAGAAATGTTGCGCATCAAAAAAAAATGATGCACAAATTGATTGGAGTTTTCAGGTTTTCAGGTCAGGACTATTAAATCAAATAAATTCAAATTTTTTCAAATATAATATACCTTTCGAATTGTGAATAAAATTGAATGTATTATTATTATTACTCTATAATTCAACCTTTGATTAATAACCCCCATAAAGTATACAAATAGAAGTTTAAACAAAACTGATGAATCGATAATAACAGGAGGCATCAAAATCTGAGTTCATGCCATCGGTATCCTTGTTAATGGTAGCTCACCATTGTCACAGTTCCACTTCAACTCATTTAACCAATTGTATTTTATTGAAGTTAGGGTATCTGTGCAGGTCAGTCAAGTTATTCCACTATAACCTGTAAATTAAATTCTATAAAATAAGGAAAAGAGCGGCATAGTTGCTGCATTGTAGGAAATATGTCATTGTACACTTGAGCCTTAAGGTTTTCTTTTAATGAGTCCCTAGCCCATTGTATTGGCCCCAGGCAATTATCCCTTTTTCACCAATATTTACCATCATGTATTTAGACAGGAAGTATTATCTTGTCATCTGCCAAACTGAGATTTTTCTGAAGATTTCTAAATGGTGAAATGGCATTTATTGCTACTGAGGACATGACCAAGCTACATTGCCTTCTAAAGTCTTCCCATGTCTTTGCACATAATCTCTGCAAAGAAAAAATATGTTTGTTAATTAGAATAACAATAACCCTCTGAATATTTCTTGGTGTAATAACCTAAATTGGTATTGGTATTGTCGTGTTGTCTAGAAAATGTATTATAGGAAAGCATTATGAGGTGAAACTGCCACATTTTTCTTTGCCAAAAAATGTCCAAAGTAGAAAAGTGTACAAAATGGTGACCTTTTGCTAAATGCAACGTAGTCAACTGACTTATTTTGCCATATTTTTTTTCTTGCAGCAAATGTTCTGTATTGGAGTCAATGGCCGATTCTTTTCACATTTTGTTTCTCGCCAAATGCAATGCAAATGTGTTAAAGTCAATGGGCATTTTTCATTGTGCTAAATGCACTGTAGTTAATGGATGCTTTTTCTCCTAGTTTCTCCTTGTGCATTTTTCTTATGCCAAATGAACTGAAGTCAGTGGATGTTTTTCTCCTCATTTCCCTTGGGTGTTTTTTTTCTCACACCACATGCATTAGAGTCACAGATTTAGTTTCTGGTAAAGGAAAATGCATGGTGAAATTCTAGAATAGTTTTGCAGACATTTTCACTATTTTCTTAAGTACAAATTCTGCTGTAAAAAAATCAGGCAAACGAATTTTTGGAAAGCAGCTACCCAAAGTTAAAGGTACAGGAAAATAAAAAGCACCAATTTAATGTGATATTGAGGTGCATAGCCCTGCCATATAAATCTCCCCTTCAGGACTGCACTCAGCTTTCAACGGCCAAAACAGTAGCAGGTTACCCATAAAGGAACAATATTTTATGGATTACTTTTCCCGCTGTTTGATGAGAACTATCACATGTGGAAAATTCAAATACTGCAGATTGCACAATGAGAAATACATTATGCTTTTGTACTACTTGAGACTAGCATTTGAAGAGTGCAAAGGAGGTGAAGCAGAAACACGGGCTCACATGGCATAAAATTATACTGCTTAGCTAACCCCTTTCCATTAAGTTCTACAGCATTTCAGAAGTAGATTAAAATTATTTCAACTATTTGGTGCTCTCTCTCCCAAGCATCACTTATCTTCCTTCCTCTGGTGCTTCAGCTCCAATTGTCCTTAGCTTCTGGTAAAAAAAAAAACAAAGAAGAATGCTGAAGAAAAGCTCCAGTCATTTTAAAGTGCAGCTTATTTTTACCCATAACATTATATACAATGGCTTTTTTTCTATATAAATCTTGAGTAGTTCATATAGACCTTTATATTTTTTAAGTGTAAGTTCTTCTAGTCTCAGCAACTCATTGATGAATAAATGTGAAAGCATTTGCAAACAAATATTCTTGAAGCACAAATAATGTAAAATAATGTTTTGTGTTAGCTGTAATATTGGTGTGTAGGCAGCCATCTCAGGTCAATGTGCCTGGTCATGTGATTTCAGAAAGAACCAGCACTGCACAGTGGAACTGCTTTTGGACAGACTATTGCTTCTCTTTCGCAACGTAACTGGAGGAGTAATGACCTGGGTGAGCTGAACTTTTATGGATTTTTACTGCTGAATGCTATTCTCATATCTATTACTAGGGCCATGGGAGCATTTTAGCAATGCAGGTGTCAGGGAGCTGTTCTCTTCCCATTTTTCTATTGATAGGCTGTTGAGGGGGGAGAGAGGGTGTTATCACTCCAACTTGCAGTACAACAGTAAAAAGTGACTGAAGTTATCACAGGTCACATGTTTAGGGCACCTGGGAAACTAACAATATAGCTAGCCCCAGGTCAAATTTCAAAATTAAATATAAAAAATCTATTTGATCTTATGAACAACAGATGCAGGATTTTGCTAGAGGACTGCTATTAAGTGATATATTTCATGTGACTCCCTTCAGTCATTTACAGTCAGATTAACATTTTCTGTCAACTCCAAGAAAGAATGCTTACATCTCAATGCCACAACAGTCCTCTCTATCACTTTTACCTTAATGCTGGATTTGCCTCTCCCATACACATGGTGCTAAGGTCAGCAAAAGTTATCCCAAAGTACTACATCTGCCATAAATTATTTTCCTTGTGTATTAAGCAACAGCTCCATAACTTCTTCCAGGGCCGGACTGGCCCAGAGGGATACCGGGAAAAAACCCGGTGGGCCCCGACCCTCATGGGCCCCCGCCGGACCAGACCCCCGCCGGACCAGACCCCCGCCGGACCAGACCCCCAAGTTTGATTTGGGGGAAATGAGAAAAACAAGGTTGAGACGCAACATGCTGCATTTTTCCTGCGTTCCGGCCCACATTCGACTGTGCGAGTACAGCCCCACTGAAAAAAATTGAATGCGTCTACTCCTGTGTCTGATGGTATAATACCGGAAAGCAGGGGGCCGCTGCTTCAGACGCTTGTGTGTAAGAGCCCTTAGAGCCTTGAAATGTGCCACATTTAGTCAACTTTACAGTTTTTACACTATCCATTTAGCCCCTCCATACAGTAACATTGGTTACGTTGTACTTAAGTACAGTAATTCCACATTATCAGGTTCTAATTCTACACAAGGGGGTATAGATATTAAATTGAAACTAGAGCTTGCCACAGTGAAATTCCTCTGCTCTCCTGCTCCCCACAATCCCATAGAATTAAATAGAGGGTCTGATTTACTATGCTTGTTTTTCTCATTTCCCCCAAATCATACTTTTTGGAGTTAAAAGTCATGGATTATTTCAATTACTCGAAACCACAAAAATTGTAGTTTATTAAATAAACAAATCCACAACAACACTAACAGAGAACTTTGCCATCTAAAAGCTGGCAAGGTCATGTAGAAGTCAATGGGAGCTGTCCTTGGAAAATTGGAAAATCTTTTTTTGCTTTGTGATTTTAGTTTTTCTGTGCTTTTATTCGTATGAAAATTCTTTTCACTTTTCATTTGTGCTTCTTATATCAGACTGTTTTAATAAATAACTTGGCATCCGTGGTTTTAGGAAAAATGGGAAAACGGGAAAATCAGAATCTTGATAAATGGCCTTTGAGATCACAAAATTATTCTGCAGAACTCTGGTGAGTAATAAGCAAAATTTTTTGTCAAGTTTCGCCAGGAACATGATGCCCATAGACTCCAATGGGTGAAAACAATTGTGTGTCTAAACAATTTTATCGCCCATAGCCTTCATTGCATTTTGGCTATGAACTTT
>CM044433.1:47026952-47047086 GCA_024363595.1 Xenopus borealis | reverse complement strand
CTGTTTAGATTAGTGAGCTAAGAAGTTGCAGAGGCTAGCATACAGTAGTTATGATATACTGTAAGCATGTTTACATTTTTACTTACCCCTTTAAGGTATCTAACCGGACACCAAAGTGGCTAACAAAGGCCTGTGGGGAGGAGTTTTCTGACAGGAAAGGGAATCCAGAACAGTTAGTATACTAGTTTGGGATTAACCACCTAGAGCATGGGCATAGGTCAATATTTAAGAGTAGAGACAGGCTTACCTTGCCACATTTTTTCTCATGGGCCCTGGAATGCTGGCCTGATCCATTGCCCACCAACCCTCTCAGTTGCAGGTATTGTATGCTGTTTATGCACTTACTCTAGCATGAATTGTGTGTTACTTTACACTGTAACTAACAATTTCTGCTTTAAGCATTTGGTTTGTTTGTACATTTCTATATTTGTTAACTGTATGCTGGTGGTTATCTAATTATGTCCTTGCCATGGTGCAGGTAAATATGGTTCACAGCTGCTGTGGCTGGCATTGGGATATTTGAAAATGTTATTATGGTTTAATAAATATATATCAATCAAGCTGTGACTGAACTCCACCCATTCAAAAGGAAATCTAATCTCAGTGTCTTCTTTTCAGCTACTGTATACCACCTACAGTGAAACCTCAATATTACATAACCTGAATTTGTTATCCCACATTTTACACTGTTTTTCTGTGGTCTCACCCAACACCAGATTTCAAATTGGTCCACCTCAAGGCTGGCATACGATCATTTGTCCCCCCACACACATGTGCTCCATTGCCCTCTACATAAGGAAACAGGAGCTGCACTGGAGACGCAGGAAATTCTAAAGTTGGTTCAACCCCTTGTACAACTCTATTAATGTGGCAAGTGGACAGCCACCCCTAAAACTTTGCCATTCTATGCTGGGGCCTTTGTGTCCTTGCCACAAATCTGGGCCTGGCCCCACCAATATATAATGCAAAATAAATTTTCCTGGATTTTACATTAGCTTTTCTGGTCCCCTGAAAAACATAAAATGGGGATTGTACGTTGGTTTCTGCCAGGTAAGAATTATCAACCAGCATGAGCCACACTTGACTCTGCAAAGTTTGACTCAACCAGCCGAGGGTCCTGAGTAGGTAAGGGCATTCTAAACTGAGAAGAATTTGAGAATTTTTGTGGATAACAAACTGTTTACTTCTAGGCAGCGTGTACATAAAAAGTGGAAAAATGATGTCCCTGTTAAAGCTTTAGCTTGTATATCTATTATTTGTGGGCCTCAGAGGGTTATTACTGGACTGGAAATAGTACAGGCAACTAAACTGGAAAAAAAATGTAACAAATAGTAAAGACTATGGGGCAAATTCACTAAAGCATCTAATGCTAGCGCTAACTCACCAGCGTGATGTCAATTCACAACTTCGCCAATTGACTAAGTTAGACTCTGGCGAAAATTCGCTAGTGATGTAGTTAGACTAGCGTGTACAAGGTTACTAAAGTAAATCAAGTACTCATTTGCATAAAAAGGGGAAAAATTATATCCCTGGTAAAGCTTTAGCTTGTATATCTATTATTTGTGGGCCTCAGAGGGTTATTACTGGACTGGAAATAGTACAGGCAACTAAACTGGAAAAAAAATTTAACAAATAGTAAAGACTATGGGGCAAATTCACTAAAGCGTCTAACGCTAGCGCTAACTCACCAGCATGACGTCAATTCACTAAGTTAGACTCTGGCGAAAATTCGCTAGCGATGTAGTTAGACTAGCGCAACTTTGCACCCTTACGCCAGGCGAAGTTGCGCACTGACGAAGGGACGTAACTACTCTAATTCACTAAGATGACCATTTTACTGAAAATTACCTCTTGCACTTGACATTACTTCGCCAGGTCAGACCTGGTGAAGTTCAATACAATAGATACTAAAATTTGCATTTTAGTGAATTTTCATAGCCCTGGCGAAAATTCGCAAATGCCGGCAAAGCTGTCGTTAACGCATTTTCATGCTTTAGTGAATTTGCCCCTATGAAGGCAGTCTGTTTTTTCTAGAGAAAAGGCCCTTGGGAGTTTATAAGTACATTTGACAATATTATACATTGTAAACAGATGATCCTGTTTCACAAAAATCAAAGGCCACCTTTAATCTTGAGGAACTTTCATTGGATCAAAGATAATGGTTTTCACTGCAAGGGCAGTGAGGTTGTTGAATGTCCTTCAGGGTAATGTTTTGAGAGCAGATTTGTCATGAAGACTCACCCTGGTGGTCTAGTGGTGGTGCGGCAGGGACGCCCCCTGCACAGTTCTCTGCCGGCATCCTCTTCTTAGTGTGTACACGGCGCGCACTTCCTGAATTTATAGGCGCATGCGCGCTGGCGTTGTGAATATTTAAAGGGGCATTTTGGTTTTTCATGTTGCCCAAGGTTTATTTCTGGTGCCTGTACTTGTGCTTGTAAAGCTTCTGTTTGTTCCCGATACCTGTTTTGACCCTGCCTGGCTTTGACTATTCTGAAAATCTGTATCCTGATCCGTGCCTGTTGTTTGACTACTGATTCTGCCTCATCCTTCTGATTGATTACCCGGTTTTGACCCTTGCCTGCCTGACGATCCTAGCTATCTGCCTGCCTATACCCAACCTGCCTGACTACGCTCTTGCCTTATCCTATTGTGCAATGGCCTTCGGCCTAACTGACTTTAACTACAGTCATGCCCCTTTGCTAGCCAGAACTCCTGCTCTGCACCTCTCGTTTAAATCCAGGTGGCATCTGAGTAGCTGAGGGCTCCTCCTGAAGCCAAAGGCAGTCACACTACTGGTGAAGCACAAGCCGAGACCAGGGTGCTTGGCATTTGTTCTGGTATTGGGTGCCGACCGTGACAAGATTTTACTGGCTAACTTCCTGGATAAATGATAATTTAACATATACAGTTAGCTCATTTGGTTCTATTCATGTGAGTGTATAGATAGGTCTGTATAAATGTGTGTGTGTGTATATGTGCACTAGATTGAATTTTATGAATAGTTAAAATTTTTTCAACCACTGTTAAATATTTAACTATGAAAACAAAGCACAAGGCTTTTACTGCAAAGTTCTCTTTAATTTACCATGAGTGTATTTATCTGGGACCACCAGTCTCTTGTTTTCTCTCATGTTGGATACATTTTTAGGAACTCATGGCAATTTACAGCATTTTAAAGTGTGCCACTGAATCTTACAAGAATTTTGTGTTCAATACAAAATTGCTACCAAAACAAAGTGCTACCAACCTTGTATTTATATTTTTTTGCAGATTGTTCTACATTTTTTTGTTTGTTCTTTTTATATGTGGATATTTTAATAAATGACTAATGATGGATGGGCGAATCTGGGGCGTTTAGGAAAAACATTTTCATGAATTTCCTGTGAAATGGCGAAAAATTTGCAAAAATAGCGAAATCTGAAATTTCAGGAAAAAATTGTGAAAGTCAAACTATTTCCCTAAAAATGTGTGAATTTCAAGAGATTTCACAAAAAATTTGTGAATTTTGAGCGATTTCACACAAATTTTGTGAAATTCGAACATTTTCACACAAAAACCTTGAAAATCGAAAATTGACGCCGGCAAATTTTCTCTGGCAAATTTTCCCAGGAATTTCGCGAATCTATCACTATAAATGACATGGCATTCATCATTTTAGAGAAGTAGAGCTTTAATCATAGTTTTTTAAAAAGAAACATTAAAAATGCTAAAATTAGCATGTTCATAATTGGGCCTCTAAAACAACAACAGTTAAAAATGTTTTTTTTTTAAGTTATATACATATAGTAGTTATCTTGTTACAGTTGTATTTATTGACAGGGCAGTAATTGCAGTTTACCAAGCAATTTATATTTCATTTAATTTTTGACATCTAACTTTCCCAAACTAAAAACACAACAAATGAAACCATCTAGCTCCAAATGGATCTAGATGGAACAATTAAGCTGGAATTCTGGAGAGAATGCAGCATTATGTGAAAAAGAAGCCAATTGTGTTGATATTTTGCACTTTCTCGCACTTAATTAATGAGGCCCAAAGTGATTTATACTTTCAAATTATCTCACAGCACAAGCAATCTTTATCAAGCCATGGTTTGATGAATAGCCAGGTTGGGCACAAAACGTTGCCAGGAGGCACAATGTCCTGTTGTGTTCACTAATAAATCACTTGTGCTTAAAGCCTTCTTGTGTTGAGATACTACTCATGTTGAAGCTTTGGTTTCCTGCAGTAAAAAGCTATATTACATGCAGTGCAGCCCTTCACTGGTCATTGCATGTGCAGTCTGATTTACAGTAAGAGTAAATGGTCTATTGCCCAAGTGATTTGATTAAACTATTGCAATTCTACCTAAGCTCAGATTGCAGCATTTTATTCATGTCATAGTGATGGATGAATTTATTCGGCTGGTGCGGATTTGCGGCTAACCTCCGCGTTTCACAACCGGCGAATAAATTCGAGAATCACCCACGAAAATTCGCCTGGATCCGTTTTTCTGGAAGCAGGTGCTATTTCACAGATGAATGGACGCCGGCATCCAAGAATGGACGCCGGTGTCAAAAACAAGACGCCGGCGCCGTTTCGCAAATTTTTTTGGGAAAAATTCACACATCTCTTAGAAGTCACTCTAAAGTCCAATCCATTTAACAGAATATGCAAGATAGACTTGAGGGAAATATATATTTTTTAATAAAGAATTGTGATAATAAAGGTATTTCCAAATAGTGCATGAACCTTACAGGTATGGGACCGGTTATACAGAATGCTCAGGACCTTGAGTTTTCTGGATATGGGATCTTTCAGTACTTTTGGATCTCAATTACTCGTCTACTAAAATAGAATTTAATATTAATTAAACCCAATAGGATAGCTTTGTCTCCAATACGGATTATTTATATCTTAGTTAGGGTAAGGTACAAGGTACTGGTTTATTATTACAGCGAAATAAATAAATAATATTTAAAAATTTTAATTATTTGATTAAAACTATGGAAGATTCAAGTCTTTCTGTATAATGAGTTTAAGAATGACGGATCCCATAACTGCAGTGACATCAATACTACAAAGCAGTGGTTACTGAGGTACTTTAGATTATATATTTTACCTGCTAACAGTTTAGATTTGGAAACTTTTTTTTTTTTCAGCCAGGGAGAGAAAATAGTTTTATCCTTCCTTCCAGATCGGTTTCTTGCTGTGGGATAATATTATACTGTTTGGCTGTTACAATATGCTCTTTAAAATAAGTGTGAGTTGTTATATCTTACACAGAGGCTGTTTGCTAAAATAATGGTTACTTGGAAGAGCAGCTTGTACAATTCATAAACAGTAATGTTCTACTCTGATGCCGACAATTCAGTGGGGAAAATAAACGCAAACTCTTTTATTCCAAGCCTTCTAAAACAATATGGGGAAAATATGTATCACTATTACAGATATATTTTAAGGTAGCTCTAAATTCTACAGATGTTCAGTTTGTTTCTTATGTTAAAATGCTATTAATAGCTACAAGAAGATGTCAATAGAATTTCTTAAATTGACTCAAATCACTCTTTACTGCAGGATAAGGTGCCCAGTTCAATTAAAGGGGTGCCAAAATCCCTACCCCCCTTTCATTTAAATGTTTTGATATTAATTTGGTGTATAAAAATTATTGGTATTTTCTTTTAAAAAGGTAAACTTTTTTTTTAAATGTTGCATAGGAAAATACATTTTTCTCCTACTTCTTTTGTTACTCATTCTACTGTTCAGCTGTCAGAACAGACATGGGGCAAATTCACTAAGCAGCATAAAATTAACTAGCGACGCCTTAGCCTCAATTCGCCGCACTTCACCAGTCCACCGCTAATTCACTAAAATGCAAATTTGCGGTCAGGGAGGCGAAAAGTAGCAAAGTTTCACTACCGTTACTTCGTCAGGTAAGGCGCATTTACGATAGCGATGCCTAATTTGCATACGGCCTGAAGTTAAACGTATAATAGAGGGAAGGAGGGTAACCCCCCCCAAAAAAAATTACGCTATTTTTCACCCTATTATCTGACCTGGTGAAGTATAGTCTAGCGAAAGAGGTAACGTTCAGTAAAATGGTCATCTTAGTGAATTAGCATAGTTACGTCTCTGCGTCAGTGCTCAACTTCGCCTGGCATAAGGGTGCAAAGCTGTGCTAGTCTATCTACTTCGCTTGTGAATTTTCACCAGGGACACTGTTAGTAACTTGGCAAAGTTGCGAAATGACGTCATGCTGGCGAATTAGCGCTAGCGTTAGACGATTCGCACTATAGTGACTTTGCCCCATGGTGTGGCTCTGAAATAAGTGACATACTTTTTAGTAGGATGGGGAGATGGGAAGACAAGTAAAAGCTATACTACCATTATATGTTTTGATATCCCACTTTTCTTGTAATAAAACTGAGGGTAAGCAGAGACACTCATGGCCACAGGAAATAAACAAAAAAAAAAAAGAAATACTAAGGGGCGCATTTAGTAAGGGTCGAATTTCGAATTGTTAAAACTTCGAAATCCAACCATCAAATTGACCAAATTTGATAGTCAAAGATTTTTTTGATTGAATTTGGCCATTTTCGGTCATTTTCGAAATTGTTCGAGCGATTGGAGGACTCAATCAATTCGAATGATTGAATTCATCAAACGATTTTCCCAAAAAAAAACCTTTTTTTTTGCCTATGGCTTCTAGGAGGTCCCCATAGGCTAACATAGAAGTTTTTTTAAAGGGCCAATTCAAATCTAATTTTGGGCTATTCGATAGTCAAAGTAGCCCAAAATTATTTTTAAATTCGAAGTTTTTAAATTAAAATTTTATTCGAATTTTCACTTTGATCTTTAGTAAATGTAACTTTTGAAACATTGAAGTAAATAATTTCTTCACACTATTATCATTCATTAAGCTACATTATTTTTCTAATAGTGTTCCTTTAAGTATGTTTACCAACATAAGGAACAAGGTACAGTAGATAATTTATTTTAAAATTTTCAGTTTGACATGAGGCAAGCCATTTGCATGCTTTCCCATGTCCCCTCAGTCATGAGACTTGTGCTCTGATAAGCTCTCTTTACTGATACCATGTAGCCGAAGTGAGTCAAGCCCCTCCCCCCCAGCAGTTGACATCATGCAATCAGGCAAAATTTGTCAGTCTATCAACAGAACAATGTGCAGGTAACAAGATAACAACTCTCCATCCTGAGCTCATAGGAGCTCCATGTTTCTATGTTGTTACCACTGCTCTGCTCTAACATGTTTTGGTAGAGAAACCTTCTTGTATTTTGGTGGAGAAATGGCAATAATTACCAATGTTGCCTCCCATTCACTTTACCCATTAGCACACATGTAACGTTTTATTACCCATGAGAAATGTCATTCCCTAGCAGGCAACAAAACACTAGAAAATACCTTGTAACTTTACTTGAGTCGAAGAATCAAAAAATGTTTAACCCATCTTCTGAGCACATTCCTTTCATAAACTAAGGAGAGTATGACTTCCCAAAGGCAAAAAAAGTGCCCTGTGCCTGTTCACTAAAAAAGATACAGTTTGTGACAAAAGGGGGAGTTCTTTTGGTTGATGCTGCTATCCAGAAAAAACTGAAGTGGTCAAAAGTCCCTATTTACCAATCACAGCTTCTGATTATATCCAATGCCCAGGTTGGGAGACCTTAATTTCAGGTAATTCATTTATGCAGGGAGGTTTTAGCATTGAGTATTATGACCAGAGGTGAATAGGGACCGCCATATGAATTTTACCTTGACTTAGTATGGTAGCTTATCAATTTTATGATCATCATTTTGTAAATTAAAAAAAAAACCTGTCTTTGTAAATAAATGCATCTGCATAGATCACTTATGTGATGGGACCAGGGAATGTGCATTGATCAATCTCTCTTCTGTACTTAATTTGGCCAAATCAGTAGCACTTCCATTGTATTTAAAGGACACCTATTGCAAAAAAAAGTTACCCCCACCCAAAGGTGTGGGCTGATAGAGTACGCATTCTGGTTGGGGATACTAGTACTTTTTAAAAAAAAAAAATGCCACCCACCAGCTCTAGCCGCCATGACAGTGGAAGCGCATTATGCGCGTGTGACGTCTTAATGCACATGCGATTCCACTGTCATGGCAGTTTGCTAACCTGTGGTAAATATTAGTGATGGGTGATGGGCGTTTCGCTTCGTCAAATTTTTCGTAATTTTTAGAGAAATTTACAGGAACGGTGGAAATTTCGCAAAACACCAGTGCATCTTGTTTTGGACGTGGGCGTCTGTTTTTGAGACGCTGACAAATTTTCGTCAGGTGAAATTTTCCTGGCATTTCACGAATTTAATCACCTGCGGAGAATCACTGGAATTTGCCCATCACTAGTAAATATAAATTTGCAAATTGTCTGGCGCAAGAATATGCGATCACCAGTTATTGCATTCACTGAAAATAAAGTTGTGTACACATTAACACCTGGTTTACTAAACAGTGAAACGTGTGAAAGATAATATTTACTCGAGAATATTCGCAAGATTTTACCGCCACCAATATAGGGGCGTGAGAGGGCACTCACTTGAAATTTACTTTTATTAATACATAATTAAAAAATGAACTTGTTGATATTTAATCAAAATAAAGGGTTACCGAAAGGAAAAAACAAATGCATGTTAAATTGTTTCAAAAGTGGAATCATTTGAAATACTGTACACTTATATCCAGATGTCACAGAGCCTCTTTTACTAAGCTCTTCAACAGATAACCATACCCTGGAACTAAGATGGTGTAATGCTCTTTAACCACAGGCTTCCTGAATTCCTGAAGTATTGTCTCTCTATAAACTGTATAAAACGTAACTGCTTAAAAGAAGCTGAGCAACACTTTTCCTTTCTATTTAGAAACCCTCCCCATTTGCCACTGTAAGCAGGGAAGAATTCTCATACAGCACAATGAACTAATAATTGCTCCCTTGGTTGAGTGGCATTCAATTTCTTTAGTAATAACCTCTATTTAAAGTTCCAAGAAAGCCATGCACTGCTTTAGCATCAGGGTAACGTGGTCTGTTGTTGGAAAATTGAAGAGCTTAGTGGCAGAGGGTTTGTGGCAAATATGAATCTCTCAAGCCTTGTATATACGTGGATTGCACTTTTTAAATGATTTGAACAAGCATTTGTTTTTTCATTTGATATCGTTTTAATGAAATTAATAAAATTTAATTATGCATCACCTTCATGTAATAAAATATATATTGTTAGAGAATAATAGAATTGTTTCAGTAAGATGTTTACACACCTTGGGGGTTATTTATTTTTTATCATATTTTTCTGATCTGGCTTTTTGGGCAAAACTCAAATTTTTTTAAGAAAAATAAAACTTAAATTTTTCCAGATTTATTATACTTGATGCTGCAAAAATCCCCCATCTCAGACCTGTTGAAGTCCTGTATAAGTCAGTGGGTGAGCACCTATACCAAATTGAAGTTATCAGACTTTTTTGGGCTTTTCTAATTTAATCAATTTAATGTATTAATAAATAAGACAAAATTGGTCATGGCAGTTTGGTCAAGCTTTTGTTAATGAGATACATTTGGATGTTAGTGATCATATTGAACATATTCCACTCACAGATATTTGTCATATTCAATACAATTTTACAGTTATTTAATATGCTCTTTTTTTGCATTGGTTTTAATTGATTTGTACCATGAGATGCATGGTTTAAATAATTAATGAACCATTGTTCATGGTTCACCTTTATTCAAACTGATGTTTTATTTAAATAAAAAGTATTCATTTTTCTCAACTGATCTCACTACACTAGGGTAACAGACATAATCATAAATGTAGTAACATGGGTAAAGCTGTCTTATTGTCTAGTAACCCATATCAACCAGGCTACAATTAGCTTTTACAGGTTAAAAGAAATTTAAGAAAATATCTAATTTTTCACTATGGTTACCTGGAACGTGATAAACCATACCCAAGTTACTATATACCCCCTATAGTGAATGCAATTGTACAGGCAGACTTACCAATGTCAGAACCAAGGGTACAAAATAATAAAGTAATAATAATTGTTCTGAGGGTAACAGTTAAAGTAAGTGCACTTATAGCAATAAATAAGGAGACAACAAAATAAAAACATTAAAACAATTGTAAAGATATCAGCCACAAATGAGCAGCAATGATGAATCAATTGAAATGAAAATGCATGTGGTACACATTGTACAATTCAATAATGTAATTGCATTTTCTTTACTTTATTGCTTTTTGTATGCCGGGCAAGTTTAGAAAAAGCTGAGTGCATTTTGATGAAATACACTTTATAATCATAACATTTTACAATGACTCAAATATGGCATTTTATTAAATTCCAGCTTTGTATCTAACAGATTTGCCTTTGTAATTAAAAAGTGATTGATAATAAATGCTACGTCTCCATTTACAAATGTACCTGTAATTACTGTATATTTATCTGAAAGGATCTTTGAGTTTTTTAAAATATAATGTTTATGCTATTTAGTATTTTTAAAGATGTAGATGCATGTCCTCTAGTTTATTTTGCATAAGAGTTCCAGATATAATTTCATATCACTTTTTGTTTTATTTTATGCCCTCTAATGGAGGTGTTATGTTACATTGGACTCTTGTTTGATTAAAGGATTCAAAGGGAAAAAACACAGACTCCTGTACATTTATTCTGTATGGGTGTAAACAATCTGAGCTAGATTTTGGAGAAAAAAAAAATCATATCTTTAAAAGGTAGGTAGAAGCCAATAGTATTCATGAAGGTTAGCCCGGGGTGTTCTATTACTGTACAGATGGTGCCAAGCGATTAACCTTCAGAAAAGGTCACAGCCATTTCCATAGGACAATAGTAGTAATGATTAAGAGCTATCAAGGTCCTCAAGGAGATCCAGAAATTGATTTTCTACCTATTTTTAGAGATTTTATTAAAAGGAAACACAGCATTTTTGGACAGTAAACGAACATTCATCATGGAATGGTAGAATTTAGAGCTTGAAATAATAGTAAGGATTTGATTGTGCCATTACGTGGAGCCTGCTATTAAAACTTTTTATACAATTTGATTTAATTAATTTGAATTGATTTTAAAATGCAGCTTGTAAATAATATTTTTATTATTAAAGAGAAACTAAGGTTAGACATTAGTATGAGGCCTAGGTTGTTTAACCAAAATTGATAGGTCTCTTTTTCATGTGAACAATAAAACTGCTTCCATAATCCCACTGTAATTATAAATGTATCATGCAACTCTAAAGGACTTAAAATAAGTGAAAAAAAAACCCATGCTTATTTGTAAAACATATAGACATGAAGACTTTGGTCAGATAAACAGTTTTTTACAAGTCTTGAGATCAATGTTTCTATGCACACACATACATACATACATACATAGATACTACATCAATGAAGATTCTATCTCAGCAAGCGTTGATCAACCTCTCCTCCCCATCCTCCCATCCTCTTGGCTTTTGTGACACTGCTCTGTCTGTTATTGTCATGGTCGGCACCCAACACCAGAACAAACACCAAGCACCCTGATCTCGGCTCGTGCTTCACTAGTAGTGTGACCACCTTTGGGCCTCGGGAGGAGCCCTCGGCTTACTTAGATGCCACTTGGATTGCAAGATAAGGGTTCTGGATAGGCAGAGGGGCACGACTGTAGTTTAGAGTTGATTAGGCCAAAGGTCCAGACAGACTGGATCAAGGCGGACAGATATCTAGGATCATCAGACAGGCAGGCAAAGGGTCAAACTGGGTAATTAATCAGATGGGACGAGACAGAATCAGAGTCAAATAACAGGCAGGAATCAAAACCAGGAAGTCAATCAGAAGGGTTAAGCAGAATCAAAGTCGGTTTCAGGCAAGGTTCAGGTTTCAGAGGTCAGAGTAGTCAAATAGCCAGGCAGGGTCAAACACAGAAATCAGGACAACCTAGAAGCCTCACAGCACAAGGTACAAGGCACCAGGAATAAACCTATCATGGACAATGTGAAACTAACAAAGTCCCCTTTAAATATTTGAATTTTGGTGCCATTGCGCTCTGACGTCACCGCTGCACCACTACTGGACCACCAGGGCGAGCTTTTATAATAGTTATACCTGATGATTAGGCCAATGAAGATGAGAAGCCACTTGTGTTACCTTAAGGAGACTTGCTTGTGTCATATCTTAATTATATACAACAAGGATATATTTTATGTATATATTGTGTGGTGTATTTAAGAATGCTATGTGATTTACAACTTAGATAGTATCAGAACACAGCAGTTACAACCTTCAAACACATACTATTTAGCACAAAAGTCTCCTCCCCTTTGTCCAAGAGCAGCTGAGAATCCAGTCCTTAATGTCTTCAAACTTGTTTTATGTGTATTATTTCTGTAGATATGTGTCTATAGCTTTTGTAAATAAATGTATATTTTGATTGAACTGTCTCTTTAGTTAAAGAACCCTTATAACCAGGAATACTTATGTACATGTGTATATGAGAATAAATATACATATTTACATAGATATATCCTAGGACAACAGCTTGGTGGCCATACATGTAGAGATCCACTCATTTGGTGATTTCGATTGTATCTCTCTGCGATTTGCCCACATTGACGTGAGTGATATCGGGCTGATCCGATCGTAGGCCCAACAAGTGGATCCTAATTCAGCCAATATGGACTTTCGGATCGCAGGACCACATCAATGAACAGAAGCCTGTCAGAGGGCCCTACGCATGGGCCAATAAGCTGCCAACTTGATCTGCCGACATCTTCTATCAGCCCATGTATGGCCACCTTTACACCTCCCACATGAGGAATAGCATCTAAGATTGTGTACAGGGCTGCCTCTGAGGAGGAGTGGCAGGAGTGCATAGATAGAGCAGCTCCCACAGAGGTGTGAAGTTCAATGAGGGACAAAACCAGGAAGCTAAAATGTAGTCACATTTCAGAAAAAGGTCATAGGTGGCAGCAGGGGTGGATTAATGAATAGGCTATCATAGGTTATAACCTAGAGGCCTAGTGTGATTAGTGGCCCATCTAGATTTTTCAATGATTATTTTTCTTTTCTTTACTTTAAAAAATGTATTTTTACCATTGCCGCTGTGCATGTTTTTGGTAGGGACAGGACAGATCACTAGTGCTCAATGAACCTCAACACATCTTAGAGAGCTAAGGCACATTGGGAGTGCAGAAAATACCAGGTAGGGTCAGCAGCAAGCAAAGGAATCAGTAGCAGCTTTATGCCACAGCTGGGAAATATGACTGATCACTTAGTGGAGTGTGTAGGAAACCTAGCATCTTTTAAAAGCAAGTGCACATGCGTCATACCCTACACGAGATTGTCCTGACATATGCATAAGTGGGTGTGCACCTAGACATGCAACTACCAACCATTGGTGACACTGAGTGGGGACTAAGAGGAGAACCCCTAACACTGTCCTGGTTTTCCTTTTATCTTTGAAATCACTGTCAGTGTTTCCTACAATGATGTTTCATCTTCTCTCTTTCCTCTCTCTGTTGGGGTTCCCCAAGGCTCTGTCCTAGGTCCCTACATTTTTCTTTGGCAAACTAATTAATTCAGACGGTTACCAATATTACCTGTACAGACAATTCCTACTGTTTTTACTATAGTAAGCTGGAGGAGCTGACAATAACAGCGGAAGATGATAATATAGTTATAGACTATTCAAGCAGACTCTGGGACTCCTAGGTGCAGGCACTGCACTTGATTGTGATTGACACTTTTAGACAAAAAAGGGTATATATTATTTATCAAAAAAAAAACATTTTCATACTTCCAAGACACCAGTAATGTTGTTTCAGAGTAATGCATAATGTCACGGTCGGCATCCAACACCAGAACAGATGCCAAGCACCCTGGTCTCAGCTCGGCTTCACCAGTAGTGTAACTGCCTTTGGCTTCGGGAGGAGCCCTCGGCTACTCAGATGCCACCTGGACTTATGAGAGGTGCAAGGAGATAAGTTCTGGATAAGCAGAGGGGCACGACTGTATAGAGTCTTTAAGGCCAAAGGTCACGGTACAAACAGGAGTATAAGCAGGTTCGTAGTCAGACAGGCTGGGTCGAGGCAGGCAGATAGCAAAAGTTGTCAGGCAGGCATGGGTCAAACCAGGTAATCAATCAGATAGGATGAGACAGAAGAGGCAGTCGATATACAGGCAAGGGTCAGGATACGGAATGCAGAATAGTCAGGAACAGCCTGGAGTCAAACACGGGTAATTACACAGGTATTCAGGAACAAACACTAGCACAAGGCTCAGGAACCACCAGGAAACAAGTCCTATCATGGGCAATGAGAAATTCACAAAGGCCAATTTAAACAGTTTGAATTTGGCACCACTGTGCGCTGACATCATAATGTTAGCACACATGAGCCTTTAAGATGCACACTGTGCGCACACTAGAGATCGCATTGGCAGAGAGAGGAGAGCGGTGTGGCGGGTGTCCCCGCTACACCAATAGACCACCAGGGAAATGTAATTTCCTTACACTGAATACTTGGAAAAAAGTTTTTTTCTAATTCCTTAGATAAATATGTCTGGAAAAGATGAGCAGCAGATAGAAGATGGTTTTCAAATGAAAGGTTAGAGATGTGTTTTAATCTGTTGTAGCTTATCCAATTTGTTTTCACTGCTTCTTGTTCATCTTCCCTAATGTATTATTTTTGCATGAAATTACATGTATTGTTCTATGTCTAGGCTACTAAATTAGAAAGTCCATTAATCTCATCTTAGGCTCCAGCCATTGATGGGTCTACAGTGAACACACAGCACAAGTGATAATGTGCCTGCAAAGAGTCCAGATGGCCCTGTAATATAGATTATGAACTGAACTGTAGTCTGGTCTTTTATAATTAACTGTGACTAAAAACATGCAGCTAGAATTAGCAAAGACAGATACTAGGAATAAAGAGGTGGCGAGTACTTACTGACATGAACCTAACAAGTGTCAACGTGAACCATACTGCATAATAAGAATGATCTGGGAGATGTAAAAGCAAGAAAGTGAAGTGAAAAAAGTGTGAGGAGGTCATGGGATTTGAAAGTGGCTTGAATTGTTAAAATACAAATAGAGTATTTGGAGGATTTAGTAAAAAGCCTGCTGCCCTTGTAAAGACTGATAACTGTATCCTGTCATAGGTCTGGCAAATATGAAAAGTTAAATTTAGGTATTCACTTCCACTCTTATCTTGCGACTTGTTGGTTGCAGATGTGTCCTATGTAGAATGAAACCATATAAAGGAAAATACTGTCATTTTTTTGTGTCTGTGCTAGGTAAGTACCTACATCTATAGATTTTTGTTAAAACTTTAAGACAGAGACACATTGAACAGTTTCACATATTTTCCAAAATAAATTGGGGACAGCAGTGGTACCAGGGGTGCGGGGTGTGTGATTTCACCAAGGACCTCACCCACTCTAGGCCTGTTGCAGAAGGAGAAAGGAAGTGGCCATCTTTGTGTGTAGACACCACTGGTAAGAAGATTTGTATCTGGAGGAGTTGGGGTGCTCAGTTGCACATCCTGCACCCAGGCTTGGCCAGGGGTAGTTACATTATTGAGGGATGGGGCTGCCTTTTGACATTAAACAATAGGAAATATCCTCAGAACTAGAGCTTATGCTGTATATTACCAAGTGACACATGAATTCCAACTTAGCACTAATACCCCAATAAGAAAGGTGCATTGCAAACTACACCTCTTATCATAACTTAGCTTCATGATCTTTTCTAACGTAAAACTAAAAATCTACCAACTGTTGTTAAAATTCATAAACCAAAGTCAAGATAAAACCCTGCTGTCCTCCTTTACTAAAGGAATATGTGTAATACTGTATGTGCTCACCCATGCTCCATATATAAACTGGCACAACTTTTTGACCTCAATGTTGCAAGCACAAAAAGTTGCATCTTTATAGCCACATGCAAATTGTAACTGGGCAGGGTGCAATGTGCAAAAAACAATACACTCTACTTTGCACCTTGATGTGCCATTTAAATCGGTCCTTAGAGGTTTGTAGTATGGAGCCAAAAACCTGGACATAAATGAAGCTATTGTAGCACACAGTGCACTTAATGGTCCTTATGCTATGGGGGTTATGTAATAAAAGGCACTAAGTTTGCCCAGGGGCAGTAACTCATAACAACCAATCTGAAGCTAGAATGTAGCAGTCACCTGTTTAAAAGCAAAGATCCTATGATTGTTTGCTATGGGTTACTGCTCCTGGGCAAACTTAGTGCCTTTTATTGCATATGGGGGCAAGTTTGTTTGGTAATGAAAATGATATGTCTGACTTCAAACCACATGTGATTGCAGCAAGAAAGGAAACAAAGATAATACATTAAAATTGGAATACATCAGTTGGCAGAAGCATTGTGCTCCACTTAAATGACTGTCCTGTATTTCTTTAACCCCCATTACAAATACAGACACAAATTAACTTGGATGAAAAAAATGATCTCACCCCGGTATAATCTATCCAGATGAAGGAGTGCCCACAGTCAATGCCATGTAAGAAACAGAAAGGGGTAAATTTTTCAAAGAGTGAAGTTCTGCCACTAGAGTGAAATTCCACCACTCTCCTTTAATTTCTATGGGATTTTGAAAGGCGTATTTATCAATAGGTGAAGTGAAAGTTCACCCTTTGATAAATACACCTTTAAAAATCCCATAGAAATGAATGGAGAGCAGCGGAATTTCACTCTAATGGCGGAACTTCACTCTCAACTTCACTCTTTGATAAATTTACCCCAAAGTGTCCCTTTCCACTATGGTCCCTACATTGGGGGAGTATTGCCTGGGGAGTACTAATCCTATTATTTCTCCTAGATGAGGCTTTAAATTGATTAAAATTAAATTTACTAACTGACTCTGATCTGCCTTACACCCTATTGGGTTCTGAGACAATTTAGTACCCATATCAAAATGTGTTGGTCTGGAAGCAAGACATTATTTGGTCCCTGGAGCCTCAGAACTCCCACCTGCTTCCCAGATGGAGCTCCAGAAGTCCCACCTGCTTCCCAGATGGAGCTCCAGAAGTCAGAAGTACACAACAATCCCTCTCAACATGGGAAAATGGCATCCCATAATATTTTTTAGGCAATGGAGGAATACCCCCTCCAACAGGGTACAAGTTATCCTATGTAACAGGGAAAAATATTAACCATTTCACATCCCTACACATAAATTGCAAATATTGCTTTGAATAGCAGTTTATTAATAGATTTAATATAATTAAAGATTTTTAATTTCATATTCTGATGGTTTCTAGTATTATTCTATTTTATGTATTAACAGCTTTACTACAGCAGAATCTGAGATTGAAATCCATTTTTCAAATGAGCAAACAAATTTCTTTTACATTTAATTTTGAAATTTGACATGCAGCTAGACATATTAACAGTTTCCCAGGTGCCTCCAATTATGTGACATGTGCTCTAATAAACTTCAGTCACTCTTTACTGCTGTATTGCAAGTTGGATTGATATCACCTTCCTTTCCTCCCCAGCAGCCCATCAGCAGAACAATAGAAATTTAACAAGATAATAGCTCCCTGATATAAGATAACAGCTCCCTGGTACACGAGAATATCACTTAATAGTAAAAATCCCACTGGGACTCTTTCAGTTGCATTTAGTAGGAGAAGCGATAGCTTATCTGAAAGCAGTTCCATGGTGCATCACCAGCTCTTTCTGAAAGCAAAGGATCAGGTAAAATGACCAGAGATGGCTGCCTCGACACCAATATTATAACTAAACAAAATGCACTTGTTGCTTCAGGAATAATATTTTATATGGCAGAGTGAATTATTTTCAGTGTAAATAGTGTAATACACTATATATAAATAAAAAAAAACATAATAAAAATCATGACAGAATCCCTTTGAACAAAATTGTATGTTTCAGTTTCCAACCCCTTATACTAATAAAGCTGCAATTAAAAGTTAGATATAGCTAAACCTTTACTTTTTTTTTTACTATTTTCATTTAAATTTAATATGTGAATACTGAAATGTATCTTTCGTTTAATGGGCTAAAACATTATTAAGAACAATTGCAAACTAAGTGCCATACCAATTTCTAGCAATACACTGGTACAGTAATTGTGCAGCAGCCACTTAGTGAAAGAATTGAGTAAGTAATAAAGTCATAGCTGGCCTATATCCCTTTCTCCTTGGGGAAAAAAACTGCAAATAAAGTTTTCTCCAGGGAGAATTGTGTGGCCAATTAATAACTTTACATGCAGATGTCACGAAACATGGCTGGATTCATTTCTTAAGGTTGCTAAGTGAAACTGAAAATAGAAAGAGGTAAATGAGAGTATAAAGCAGAGAATGGAAAGGCTGCAACTATATTCTATTTAGAGATACAGCTTTACATCACAAAGTCACTGTAGGAATATTACACCCACAGCTTTATCCCTTTTCTCTTTGTATATGTCTCATAGAAACATTATAAGCACAGAATATTTAATTATTTTCCCTTTGCTCGATTCCTAGTGTATATGGTGCAAGTTGAATTGTCTATTGTTTCAATCATCTCTAAAAACCCATTTATAATGTTTTCATTTTCAACAAAGGAACCCATTGAGACATGGCCTACCTTAAAGGGATAGGTCACCATTAAACAAGAACTCAACCCCCCCACCATAAGCCCCACCCTAAGCTTCCAGAGTCTTTGGGCGCTTTGGTCTCAACACCGAAGTGCACATTCCTGGCTTGGCCCAACTGCGTATGTGCCAGCAGGCTTTGTGGCAACAGAGAGACCCAAAGACTACACAAGGATCCCCAAGATGGCAACTAGGAGCTCCAGTGCACTTTTCTGCATTTAAGGGTGAGAATTTTTTTAATGTTTTTTTTAATACCAAAGCACGTTGCGGGAAGGAAGAAGGGAGAGAGCAATGCCTAGAAACTTAATGGGGGCTTATGGTAGGGGGGTTGTGTTCTCCTAAGTTAACTTTCAGTATGTTTTTTTTAATTATTTGCCTAATTCTTTTGACTATTTCCAGCTTTTAAATGGGGTGGCTGAACCCATCTAAAAAACAAATGGTCTTTCAGGTTACAAATGTATTGTTATTGCTACTTTTTACTTGACTCGTCGTTCTAGTCAGGACATCTCATATTCAAATTCCAGTCTTTTATTCATATCAATGCATGGTTGGAAGGGTAATTTGGACCCTAGCAACCAGATTGCACAAACTGCAAATTGGAGAGCTGCTGAATTAAAAGCAACATAAATAAAAGCCAATTGCAAATTGTCTTAGAATATCACTCTCTACAGCATACTAAAAAGTAACTCAAAGTTGAACATCCCCTTTAAAACATACCAAGATAACCAAACTCTTTATTCTGGTTAATTGTCGCAAGCACACTTTGATAAATATTCCCACAGGTAAGAGAGGAGACCTTCAGATATTTGTTAAATACACACTTTTTATCAATAAAAAACAAATAGCTTCAAAGCTCCCTCACAAAACTTTATGTGCAAATAACCCACAAATTTGTATAAATAAATATACAAATAAATCAAAACAAGCAGAGGAGACCATTTCAGGCCAATTTTGATTAATGAAACAGTGACAAAATATCCGGGGACACCGTTAGGTTTTTTTTTTAAAGTAATTAAGACTTTCATAGACTTTAAGATATATGATCTTTATTTTTAGGTCACCACCTGTTCAGAGAGTGGCAAGAACAGTTCAAAGAATCGTTGCAAGGACAGATAATTTCACAAGCTGCTAGAAAATAATGCAAGCAACTACAAATACCTTCTTAAACAATGTATCACATAGAATAAAATATATTACGCGGACAAGAAAACTGATGAGATGACTTTTATGTAGTGATTTCTCTTGCTGAAACCCCCTTCTACAGTAAACTTGGGGATATGGTAGAAGTTTGTTAGAACTTATAGGGGGGAATGTAATTAAATTCGCAAAGAGCAAAAGAATGCGCATCAATAATATTAAAAATCCACATCTCGCAATGTAATATTGTTCCTTAAACTGTTATTGCATTGTGAATTTTAATTGCGCATTGCGAACTTTAATTGCGCACTATTAAGAAGTGCTTGAAGGTGTCGTAATCTTTAGGAGCAAACATAACGACTTTTTCAGTA
>CM044433.1:46987036-46997959 GCA_024363595.1 Xenopus borealis | reverse complement strand
CGCGAACTAGTTCGCCGGCGAACAGTTCGCGCCATCCCTAGCAATAGCCTGTTCAATTGCAGGCCCGGCTAAAAATTGGCATCCAACTGGACAGCTTGAGTCTGGAGTAGGACGCTGAGCAGTGCCATCTATCTTCTTGACACGCTGGCTTTGCACAGTGACATCACTGGATTAAGCGCCGGAGGCTGCCGCAGAGCTGTGTGCAATGGAGCTGTGCACACCAGAGCCATACTTATGGCATGCAAGTTAGGCTGCGAACTGCCTCTGCCTCAGCCTGGCTGCAATCACCCGCAGGATACAGCTACAGTAGTACTGTATTTCTGGGGAAAAGTTGGCAAGACCGTTAAATGGTAAATAAATGAATATTAAATACTATATATTCTGTGGACTGTGGGTATAATGTTCTAAAGAGGGCACAAGCAATTCATCATCTCCCCAAATAAATCTTACTTAGAGCCATTATTATACACAGTGTATTCTCTATTCTGGCACATTGCCAGGAACTGTCTGGATGTTCCCTGGTCAGTTCCTTTGGCACAAACACACTGACTCCATGTATTGTTTAACCCACAGACCCCCTGCACTACCTGTAATTCACATACACATTCACAACAGTGTTAATGGTTCAAAGAATGTCAGGCTGAATGGCCGACCCCCAAACATTTTCACCTCACCAAATCTGGCCCTCGTTGCGAAAAATCTGGACACCCCTGCCATAGAGCATGCAGTGCATTATACCATAGAGTGAGCAGTGTATTATATTGTACCATAGAGTTGACAGTCTCTATAGTTTTTTAGTTTCCTTTCTCACTTTTGCACCATTTTTTGCACTGAGGGTTTTTAAGGACTGGGTTTCTTACACTTCTGTTTTTTTGTCCCTGAGAAGGTCACTTTATGAGACCAAAACATTGGATTGTCAATATAAACACTTTTGTTTTGTTGCTAAGACATGTGGATCTAGCATTCTTTGTTAAATTACATATATTTGTATATATATTATATATTATTATATATACACCATTTTTGAGATAAAATACTTCTCTACATTCATCATTTATTAGTCAACAACCAAGCTTAATAGGTATCTTTATCATCCACAAGTAACTCACTGGCACTGGCTGGAGGCTTACCTGAGGTGTTTTGAACAGGAAGCTCAGCAGTGGAGAGAGGTCAAAGGGCCAAATAATGAAGTACCAGGGAATAGGCAGAAGAATAGTGACACGCAGGTCTGGGTCAAGGGCAGCACAGGTCACAAGGAGGAATCAATGACAAGGATAACGCCAGGCACAAGTAGTAAGCATGATAAACAAGCACTGTCAACTTATTGTCTGACTTCAAAAACTTTGGCTCTCGCACATAATTAATTAAATACAATGAAGATACCTGGTGCACAGAGGTAGAGGTTCGGCCACCTCACAAATGGTACTTCATACAAATTAATTCAAAGATACACAGGATTAGTGCAAGTAAGATTGCTTTGTGAGTTTAATGCAGAGTGCTATGTTTCGGGGTCGCGCCCCATGCTTGATAAAGGAAATGTTGCACTTTGTATTAAACTCGCAATGCAATCTTGCTTGCACTAATCATCTGTGCCATTGGATTTCTTTGTAGGAAACGTATTGTCTGAGCCTTCTAAAGCACTAGAAAAGTGCCAGATATGGTGACACAGGAGTTATGATGCAACACGTCTTTATGCATGCATTGTGATGCAACCACGTCCTGATGCAGACGTGCACAACAAAAGTGGCAGGTACTGCAAGGCAAATAAAACTTGTGTTCAAGACAACACGGACCAGTGTCTTGAGCATTTGAGCTGGCATACCTTACACAATGTTTCAACACCATACAGGGGTGTCATTCTCAAGACAAAAAGATGCCCCTCTGTGGTGTCAAAACATTGACTAATCAATGTAGAGAAGCATGCTGATATTTAAAAAAAAAAAAAAAGTGCACATGTTTTATTGTTTACAGTTGCTGAGGTTCCTTATCTGGCCAGCACATGACAATCATTGCACCATGTGTATTTCAACTCTGCAATATTTACCTTTTAAGGTTATTTAATTTTTCTGAGCAACATTAGATTACTGCAATCACTTCACCTGCCTTGGTGTGTATGATTGCTTCTTCACTCTGCTTAGGGAACAGCCTTCTAATAAATCTGCATTCTTCAAGAGCCCAGAACATGGCTTTAATTCTTTCAAAGTTGTCCACAGCAGTTTCACAAGTTCTTATATTAGACCTTTATTTGTGTGCCAGTGAAACTGCATATGCTCTGTGTAGTATGGTCTGCTCTTGAGAAGATATGCTAAGGGACTATTAGAAATCATCAAAACATAAGCAGAAATTGAAATTAAATCTCTCAGTATTCCTAGGGCTGATTATCAATTAACTATGTTCCACAATGCAGTGGTCTCTATGCTGTGATGTGTGCTTAATCTGCCTTGAGATGCAAATGTCATATTGTGTATATACTGTGTATTGTCCCTAGTCCCTAAACTCTGATAACTGACAGCAGCCTGGGGCATGTGTTGAAAAGCAGAAGAAATAAGAAATGGGTTAATGGGTTAAATGTTATACTGTCAGTATCTTCAAAGGCATAAATCTTCAATACTATAGTGGCCTTGGGCTGGGAAAGAATTACAAAACATAAAATAATTTGTAGTCTAATTCTTTGTTTGAGCTTTCATTCCCTTTTTCTTTACACTCCTCAATATGAAAGTAGGAGAAACTATTTTATTTAGAAGATAAACAAGTCAGTAAACAAGCACAATCGAGAGATTGTTCTGGATCAATTAGTTATAGTGTTTAAATTCTATAATGTTAGGAAGACAATAGATGACTAGAAGAATGACACAAACAAAGATAAGGACATACAGAAAGGTATGGAAAATCATTGCAAACCAAGCACTGATAACTTGGAATCATGTGGATGGGTCACACCAGGAAAAGATGGATTGTTCCGTGTGATTGGTTAGAAAGGAGCCCTTCATCTACTGAATCTTTACCAGGTGCTTGTCAATAGCATCTTCTACGTCATATGTATCATCAAAGTAATTACAACAGGCTGTCTTTATTGCTGTACATAACCCTCCTTGACTAGCTGTAAGATAATCTAAAACTAAACAATGCTGCATAAATTACTTCTTCAACTGTTGCAGTTCATGACTTACTATCCTGAAAGTGTCATTGTATTCGTTAGTAATGTTATCCGGCAACAACGACAAATCAGACATGATGCTAAAGGCTTTCTTGATGCAACATCTATTAACCCAGGGGATGTTAAAGAGAACTCAGGCATTACCTTTCTTAAGCTTCCATATACCAGGTGGGAGGAAGCAATCTAGCAATCACACATACCCCATGGGAACCTTTTGGTAGCCAAGAATAAGCACATTTACCACAAATAAAGTAATAAGGTCAAGGTAAACTTACCAGTTTCCTTGAGCAACACAGTTTTATTAAAACACATGACTGGTGGGTTACTGAATCCTAAGATGGCCATTGAAATAAGTGTAAAGTTATACCGGAGAAGTGTCAAATTACTTTTTGGCATGTTAACTATATCCTGAGGAGATAGAGGTTCTGCTATGTATGGCATACTACAAACTGTAAAATGAGAGTGTGTACATATCCAACAATCAGTAATATTGAGTGTGGATGCTGCCATAACATATATTTCAACAAGAGCATTATCATGCTTATATGCTTATCAACGGCAGGCTTTATGAGTGCTGTAATCAGCACAACAATGAAGATAAGGATGTGCAGCAGGAAGACACAGATAAGTCTTTTGTCCGGCTTTTGACTGAAACATCTGGCCCACAAAGACATGATGATGCTGAAGAGTTTTCACAACAGGTTGAAGTTGGGTCTTCTTACTGTGAGACGTGTGGATCCAGTTCAGTGGTCCTTCGCTGTTTCTGTGGTGAGGAGTACCTGGAATTTGCCTTCCCAGTGCAGCTGAAGAGCTTTGGCGATGTGTCTCTTTATGAGGACCCAAACTCCTGGAATGAGAGCATGTGATCCCAGAACATCTGCTGGATCTGGTAATGAATAAATAAACTGGAGAAAGCATTTGGGTCAGTTCTTTATGTAGCTGAGTGACATATTGAGTTATGCTTCCATAGTCCACGCAAAGAAGATGAGCAGAAGGAAAATACTGAGCCATGTTTGCTGGTCTCCCAAACAATATTTCATATGGGGAGAATTTAGTTTAGACAGCCATAAGAACTATACCAAGGCATCTGATGATGATGAAGGTATGATGTGGTGTGTAAAACATTTGATGTATCCCAATGTCTTTGCAGATTAATTGCATTACCTGTCCAGTGAAATACGTTCCTTGAATCTGCAAACAATCTCTGCAATCAGCTTTTTAGCTGTAGCTTCAGCTGAAGCTTTTACAATGGACCAGGCTTCCGGCCAACCAGAGAATTGGTCAACGCAAATAAGTACGTATTCATAGGCACGGCATTTTGGTAGCTGTATGTAATCTAAATGTAATATCTGAAACTGATACATTGCTTTAGGAAGTTGTTTGGTAGGTGTTGGAACCACCTTACCTAGATTGTGTTGCACACAAATGAAACACGATTGTACATATTTGGCTGCAATAGACGAGAACCCAAGGGCAAACCACACTCTTGATACTACATCACACACCCCCTCTTTTGAAATGTGAGTGAGACCATGTGAGGCAGCAACCAAATATAGTAACAGAGTATGGGGTGCGACAGGGCAATCACCTAAATGCCACACAGAAACATCACCATCTGGAGTTTGTGTACATCTGGCTTTAAGCCAATGTTCCTTCTCTTCAGGTTCCACTTGGTCCTGAAGGGCTGATAAAACAGCACTAGAGGTTAAAGGTAGAGTTGGTTCATTTGCAAATCAAATAGGCTTTTTATTTGGCAAGATAGGCATGTTAACAGGGTTGATCATATGAATTAACACTCTCTTATCAAGAAACCCTTGAATGACAGGGTGAATCCCCTCTAGCTGCACTCTGGGCAGTGGGTGCTGTGTGATTTTGTGCAGGCGGGTGTACTTGTATAGACACAGGTGGGATGGATGACATCAATCGTCCATCAGTGATAAAGCCCACAAATCACTTGGAATACATTGTAATTCAGGAGGTACAGAAGGCTCCTCCTTAGAAATTTCCTTTAGTGACAAAAGATTAGCTGTATCTAGGGCATTGGTCATCTCAGACACTTTCTGAGGTGAGACAGAAAGAAACACTCCTTCCGGATTGCAGTATATGGTGCACCCTAGGTCGCAAAGGGTGTCCCTACCTATGAAATTGTCAGGGGTAGAGGCACTTCTAGGCCAATGGATACTTCCACCAGGCTTGTTTCTGCCATAGGGATAGTATTTCCTCCCACTCCGACTACCGTGATTACATTACCAGATTATGGCAGGTTTGGGTCAGTCTTTAAAGCTGAGTGGGCAGCACTGGTATCAACTAAACAAGGGAAGGGTAATTAATAAACACTTCAATTAGGGGGCTGCCTCATACCTTCAATCGAGATTTATGAGGGATGCATTGGAATGTGTAGGGGCTGCATCTCCTGCTGGGGAAAGGGCTTTCTTTGGGGAAATGTGACTTGTGGCAATGGCAATTATCTCTTCTAACCTCTTATGCTTCCAGGCAGGACTATGTATGCTGAGGTTTCTTTTAAGATCATCTAGTAATCCTGACACAAAGGTAATAACATACTGGACAACATACTCTTGGGCATCTTGGCTAAATTTGAAAACTATTTCCCAAGAAGCTTCTGGAAAAATGGTGCTTACAGTACATGTCAGTGGACCCCTACTTGGGCTGGGTCAGCAGGGTTAGTATCACAATTCATTTTGTCTTAGAGATGTTGGTAATCCCCTGGACTATACACATGTTTGAGTTCAACTAACATGTCGGTCCCATTAGGGTTATGGGCACCATGTGGATTCGTGCGGGACATCTTGAAAGATCCTTCTAAGATATGGGTGTTTAATGAGATGCAACTCTGCAACGGCCCCCCTTTTCTCTACTTTGTAATGTACGGGTAGGGTAGTGCTTTGCTGAAGGGTGGGGAACTGCCTTTTTCTCAACTGCTGTTTTCATCACTGAAAGATAAATTGTCTATTCTCACTGTTTTATAACTTAACCCTTCCTCTAGCAGCTTTTTTTGTTCTTCTCTTTGCTTTCTTGGGAACTTTCCTGACCTTCTAGGGCACATACAGTACCTGACCTTCTTCTATGGCACTTTAGTGACCTTCTTCTACCTCTGCTGCTGCCTCTCTCTTTCTCTTAGTTTTATGAGTTACAGCCACTCAAGTCTGTAGGGCTAGACTACTGAGATATCAATGGTGTACTGTTTACAGTACAACTGAAATCTGGGCTGCCCATCTTCTACACCCCACTCAGTCACCTCACCTTCCTCCATTGATTCCCACTCATCCTCATTAGACTCCAGATCTTTTTTCTTTTTAACTTTCTCCCTTCACTTGCCCTACTCCGCTTCCTCCTAGATTGCCCGTTGACCCCCTTAGCACATTTCTCCTCCTCCTCAGATCTTCCTGCTCCTCTGCAAGTCAACATTTACCATCAGGGAGAATTAATCTGTTTGACACTGGGATCTCATTAGCAACAGTTATTTTGCCTTGCCGCCACCTTTGTACCTGCCCTAACAACCTCCTCTCTTTCAGTACCTGCATCTTCCTTATTTTTCCCTCTGTTCTCCTGTCTGATTCCTTCCTGCTCTGTGGACTGATCCAAATTTTCATCTGAGCAAGAAGCCTGATCATTTTGATTTTCCCTCTCAATATTTGGGCAATTTTTCAGCACATTATGCTATGCCTCTAGGCAGATGCCTAGACACATGAAAATCCATATTCAAGTGAACCTGCAGCTTCCAGCCACAATCCCAGAAGCCCTCATCATCACACACCTTAGTGAAAGGGGAGAGGACAGTGCACTTCCTGCATATCCACACCAACATGTCTTCAGGGGGGGCAGATTCATGTAAAGGAGATAGTTACAAGCTTAGTGTCCGGTTTAGAAAAAGTTACTGCTTTAAAACCTTCCCATTCAGCCTCACCCTTTTAATGTTCATATTCACACCAAAAAGCCTCTACTTTTTGTGCTAACTTAAAGCTTACGTCATATTTGATTTAATATTGTGATTAAAGCAAAAACATAATCAGGTGTAAAAGCCAGTGTTTAATAAGGGTTCTTGCTACAAACCTCCTGCCAGGCTCGTTCCCTTTCTCTCCCATCCACTTGATTTTGCAACATTTTTTCCTCTTAAACATAGTTGGATCCAAAGCACCATTGTTGCTCCATCTCCTAACAATACTTGCTGAGACATTTCTTGTCTGAAAATCCACTTTTCCTTTTTCCACCCCCGCATCCCATTAGAAACATTGGGTTCAGGCAACTTTGCTTTATCAGTGAATGTATTGTTGTTCCCACCTGAACCACCTTTGCTTTTGTGTTTAACCCTTAAACCACATCCCACTGATTCCCCTTACTAAGAACATTTAAAGCAATATTTTTAGATGCATTGGAAACAGATGGAACATTAGAAACATTCAATTAATTTCTGCTGTGACTATTTTCATCCAGTTCAGTTTCATTACCTTTGCTAAGTTCATTTGCATTTGTCTTTTCCCTTTGATCCATTACTTAGTTCATTTTCACATAACTCAGGATTTGAATCATCCAATATGTCTTGCACAGCTTTACCAGAAAATAACACACCCTAAAGGTGGCCATAGACACACAGAAAATATCGTACGGAACAAATTT
The DNA here is from genome assembly GCA_024363595.1 of Xenopus borealis. Lineage (NCBI taxonomy): Eukaryota > Metazoa > Chordata > Amphibia > Anura > Pipidae > Xenopus > Xenopus borealis. The sequence goes on along the minus strand of CM044433.1, from coordinate 46,990,167 downwards.
TCGTACGATATTCGGTGCATGTATGGTGGGAAAGGAGCCGACCAATATCACCAGAAGATCTGTTTAGCTGACGATTCAGCTGACGATTCAGCTTTACACGTGTGTTGAAATGAACAATCTTTCTAGGAAAGATGTTTTCCAAGAAAGATCGTAATTGTACCGTCTATGACCATCTTTAGAAACAAATTCTATCTGTGCTGCAGATTCCTCCAAATCTTTATTTAACATTGCAAGCTCCCATATATTCCTTTCTCAGTTCTCACCCTTTGCCAGTTTTTTCTTATTCAAACCATCAATGGCTCTAAGAGCCCCCACCACACAGACAGTGTCCAGAACAGAGTCGTTAGCAAAACTTTCCCCATTGTCAGTATGTTTAACCAAGTCTCCATAATACTGATAAGCCTCTTTTGCTGTTTTCCTCTCCTGCTGCCCCAAATCACTCCAGCTGGCAGTGTCTCTTACCTCCTCCTGCAGTACCCCTTCTGCCACTTTCCCAGCCTGAAGTTCTGCTGTTAGTTCCTCACATACATCATCACCACTGGCTGGTTCCACCACATCAGAGCCTGCACACTGGGAGTCATGTGGTCCTATAGGGGCGTCAACCTGCTGGTTAGGTGCCATCTTGCCTACTGTACCTCTGCACTGGAAGGTGCTGTTGTACATAAGCAGCAAAAAAGGAGAAAACAGTGTAAAACAAAAAAATGGGGAAACCGTGTTTCTGTAGAAAAAAAAACTCACCCAGACCCAAAAGGGCCTGGGCAAATCAAAAAAACCACCAGAGAACTGATATCCTGTTGTTACTCTCCAAAAGGAGGGGGTGATAGCACTCCATCTTGCAGTACAGCAGTAAAGAGTGACAAGCACAGTCACATGACTTAGGGCAGCTGGGAAACTGACAATATGTCTAGCCCCATGTCAGATTTCAATATTAAATATAAAAAAATCAGTTTGATCTTTTGAGAAATGTATTTGCATTTGATGAGCAGCACTATTAACTGATACATTGTGGGAAAAAAACATATTTTTTTCATGATCATGTATGCATTAAATAATGCCAATAGGGTTTTGCTTCAATTAAGGATTAATTATATCTTAGTTTGGATCAAGTGCAAGGTACTGTTTAATTATTACAGAGAAAAAGAAAATAATTGTAAAAAATGTGGATTATTTGGATAATGGGTTTCCATATAAAGTATCCATGTTCAAAATAAATAACCTTTATCCTATCTCTACTGTATATAAGTAAAGGACATGCGACATGCTGCAAAATGTGAAGCCCTATCCTAAAGGAGGATGAAGATTTTGTTCAGCACCATGGACAAGGATCAGGATGCACTATAAGGAGCCATGGAAAGCTTAATACAGATACATGGGGTAATTTTTAATTGGAAATGTGTATTAAGCATCTGCATGGCTGCGCTCCCTCAAATCTTTGTGGGTGATTTACCATACATTGTGCCCAAGTGGTCATAATTGAATAAATAACCAGAAATTAACACTTCTGAAGCAAACATTTAATTTTTAGCAATGCAGAGTAACAGTACAATATATTTAAATGCATATGCATATTAATTGCATATATTGGTCCTTTAAATCTGACACAGTTATGCTATGTAATTTTGGTATCATCAAATTTATCGTTTGCATCTGCTTTTTTCGTTTCATATCTGTACTTGACTGATAAATGAAACACACAATACTGTATACAATAATATATAATAATTGTCGTAATGCATAGAATGGGCTTCATATTAATCCTGACATTGGTGATAGAACAAGGATCAACTTTCTATAGTACTTAAAGATGACAAGAGCACCCTGATATTAACTTTCTTCCTAGGTGTCATAGTTACAGTACATACACGCTCAACATAGACAGGCTGAAGCGTATTCAAGCCTATTAAGTTCAACCTCTGCTAAATCCTCTACAAAAGAGAAAGTCACTTGTTTATTTCTTTTTGATGAAGTGCTAAAGCATTAAATGTGCTGCTGGGTATAAAAAGCATGAAACATTCACAGGAACAAAATGTGAAAGTGCATACTTTAGCAGTGCATTGGCTTTCTATAATAGTATTATTATTTACATATATGTATCCATTGCCAGCATATTCTGTAGTTCTGTACACCACAGATGAAAATGAAAATAAATATAAACATCTGTCTGTGTATCTGTGTTCAAAACTTATGAAAAAACAGTATTGCTCTCATAACAGGTTTCTACCTTATTAGATAACATGAAATACTACTTCTTGGCAAACCACCAAACAATGTTTCAATTATACATTCAGGATAGTGGCAGCCTGTATATGGAGAAATATACAATATAAACAGTCAATTTTCTTCCTAAATGTGCAAATTGTAAATATGAACATTAAAACCTGCAAAAAATGTGAGGTATTCACATTTAAATCTAGTGCGGTTATGTAGACTGTACTTTGAATTTGATGCCGGCTTGTAAGGTCAAGTCATCTTGATTTCTGCCCCCGGGTGGACAGGAAGCGCCGGACAGAGCTCCTGACACATAGTCCTTGGTCCATACAGGTAGTTTTCTGATTCTCTCAGTATGCCTCATGGGTTCACCTTCTTCAGGCCTGTTGTAGTTGGCATCAGGAGTAGGAAAATGTCCTTCATCAAATGGAATATCTCCAAAGTCATATCTAGCAGGAGCAAGACGATTTGCATTCCATATGTGTCTGCCATGTAATAAGTCAGCTGGAGAAGCTTGGGTGTTTGCATGGCACGTTACTCTGTATTTATGCAGGAACTCTGCTGTAAATACTTTACAAGATTTCCCTGTACGATTTGATATCTGTAGATCTTCTTTCAGAATTCAGTTGAATCGCTTGATTTCTCCATTTGCTTTTTGGTAATACACTGAAGATTTTATATACACAATATTCCTCTCTCACAAAGATTTCAAACTCCAATGAGACTAACTGTGGTCTGTTGTCTGATATTAAATCCTTTGGATTAACTTCTCTGCTGAAGACTGTAGACAGAAATGTTATTACTGTAGCTGATGTTATATGAGAAACAAATGCAATTTCAGGCCATTTACTGTAATAGACTAGTTATAGCAAATCTGCAGTCTATAGGAGCATCTGCTAAAGGACCCACAATATCAATAGCCA
>CM044433.1:46973293-46985445 GCA_024363595.1 Xenopus borealis | reverse complement strand
TGATGATAAGCACTTTGAAGATCAAGGGTGGAAAATAATTTTGCCCCTCAGAGTTATGAAAATATTTCCTCTATGTGTGGCAAGGAATGATAATCCATACCAACTGCTTTATTAGGTTCGCGGAGATCAACACATATTCGAATACCTCCAGTTTTCTTCATTGTTACAATAACTGGTGAAACCCATTTGGAGGATTCTGATTTTTCAATCACATACCAGTTTCTTTAGTTCCTGTGAGACAGTCTCCCTAATAGAGTAGGGCAATCGCCTCAATTTCTGGCGTACTGGTTTTACATCTGGTCTCAACTTAACACAAACTTGAACACAAAGGTCTTTGCACAGCCTAGTGATGTGTTGCTCTGAGGTGAAATTTTAGACACAGGCTTTGTGGCAGGCACTGGTGCAGTAGTAATAAGACCATCAACTAATTATAGGTTTAATGCAGCAAAGAGATCCCTTACAAGTATAGCAGTACCCTTCAAAATGTAAAAGTCACATTTTGCTTTATTTGATTTAAATTGTATAGTCAATGGCAAGCAACCAAGCACAGGGATTGGATCCTTTAAGTAATTGGCCAGTCTCAGGGCAGGTGCAACAAGTGGATCTTTTGCAAAGTATTTCAAGAACATATTCTTTGGTAGTATAGAAATAGCCTGTCTAAAGCATCAAGTTAATGGAGTGTCCCTTCTCAGCAGAAGCAGCATTGACATTGACAGTGCATATAAAATTGTCTGGAATAAATGTACCAGCTTTATCCACATTTAATGCTGTAACATTTGAAGCAATTACTTCATGAACATCTTTAGCAGAACTACTGCAGATCTTAGCAAAATGACCTACCTTTTTGCATTTGTTCCCCTTTCTTTAGCACTGTATTTTGCCTGTGACTGTGCATTATTAGGCCCCAGTGCTGGATTCACAGTCTGTACATTCCCAGCCATTCCCTGACTGAGAGTTTTAGCCTCTGCCCCTGCTGTTTCAATTTGTGCACAGTGACATCTACAGGCCATTTTTATAAACACCACAGGAACTGAGCTTATATAGGGCAGGGTCAGCCCTGATTGGCCTACCAATATCTAATCTATCAATAAGGCTGCTGGAGTAACGTAACCAGGGAAACAGGCGGAAAGGAGATGGGCTGATTTGCTGGCCCAATGGTTAGAAAGAACAGCCCACAACCAGGAGGTCCTGGGTTGGTGCCCAGAAGAGCCTTACACATACAAAGGCATGCTTAGACAGATCCAACTCATAATAGACAACAGCGTTTAGAGTAAGACTCAGACTAAAGTCAAGACAGGTAAGAATCAGAAACAGCTGGTTCACAAAAGAAAATTAGACAGAAACAGATGGAAAGGATAAGGAGAGAGAACTTGACCCTTTTATCTTATATACATTCAACATTGAGGGGCAGATTTATTAAAGGGAATGTTTAGTAAAATTAAAATCCCCCTTTGCCTTTGGGGAACGGATATAAGCATTTTTCTCATTGCAATCAATTATTTTTATCAGCTAGTTCTCATTGTGCTTCAGTTAAAAGTTGAGTGCAGTCTGTTCTCCCACATACCTCCTCTTTCAGCTGCAAGTAAAACCTTCACGGCCAGTGGCCACCTCTGCTGTTTGTCCCACCTGCCTCTTCTGCTGTTCCTGCCCACCTACCAATGAAAAACGAGTAGGCAATCAAGCAACTGTGGGAGTAACGGTCTGCAAACAAGACCTCCTACTCGTGTTTCATAGAAGGCAGGCAGGAACAGCAGAAGAGGCAGGCAGGTCAAACAGCAGAGAAGGCCATGGGCCATGAAGGTTTTACTTGCAGCTGAAAGAAGAAGTACAGTGTGGGGGGGGGGCAGATTGAGCTCAACTTTCAACTGAAGCGCAATGAAAACCAGCTGATAGAAAATAATGGATTGCAATTAGATAAATGCTTATATCCGTTCCCCAAAGGCAAAGGGGATTTAAATTTTAAACAATACATCCCCTTTAAGGTTCAAATGGTAAATTCAAATTTAAATTTTTGGAAAAATGTCTTGGTAAAAACTTATAAATTTGAATTTTAAAAAATATTTATGGTCTCACATGATTGAGAATATGCACAGCAAGCAAAAGAAAACAAACAGTTCTGGTTATGTCCCTGAATCTTCCATATTAGAGGAAGAAATTAAATGCTTAATCAAGTGAACAGTCAGAACTTCCAAAGCATTTACTTTGTTAATTACTGGAACCCACACATTCCCAGTCTTAGCAAACTGTATACCATTTTTTTTGCCAGTGCTCACTTACTCAGAATTGTGGGCCCTGGCCTGGCATAATTCATTAATGAAATGTATTATGATGGACTTGGGCAAAACAAATGGTGTACTTTCAACCACCAATAAATATGCTTCTAATATTCTAAATAGAGAGTGGGCTAAAAACACATTTTATTCAACATTTAAATGATATTTTATAATAAACAGAAGTTCCTAAACTGAAAAATGCATGTAGAGGAAGTAGTTCAATAACATTTTTGGTGAAACCATGGTTTAGACTTAGAGTAAACAATAAGAAAATTTCACTGTAGGTAGCCTTATATGAACACAGATGCTCATGACATTTTTGTGAAATCTGTGTACCTCTTCCTATAACAAAATAATCTCTCGAGCTTTAAGATGAATGATACACAAACTTGCATTTTTTTGTCTTCCATCTCAAAAGATAACCACACCATCTGGACTATCCTAGAGGAGTGTATTACAAGCAAAACACATACATTAAACATAATCATTCTGTCCTTGCTACAGACAGCTCTGAGGCTTTGTCCCTTTTCATACATTTCACTGTGTGCTGAGCCTGTTCTCTGTAATAGAAACAATTATAGAGTGGCAATGTTTTCTTTAGTTAACTCCTATCTCAATTCAACATTACAGAATTCATAATGCAGTTGTAATAGTATTTTTTTAAATATTAATTTTAATTAACACAAAATTGCAAAACAGCACAATGTACATTTTATATAACTATATGAAACTTTGCCATTTACTTCATTTTAAAAAGTGGGATTAAGGGTCAGTGATGATGATGAAGAAAAGAAAAGATATTACGGTACTGTTGATCTGTGACTGAGATTAAGGAGTGCTCTGATTGGAATGAAAATAAAGTATGCGCTATGCATTTTCAGTTAGGTCTGTACACTTAGTCCCTACTCCTGGGTTATTAGTACCTGGGATCTTAATCCCTCTAATTTTGTTGGAGCGTGAGCTGCTTAACTAGCTACCTTTCTATCACCCCTAGAGTGATCTATGACATATAGCTGTACTTTACTAAGGCCTTTGCGCCTAGGGATCATGCCCATTCCCTTCCAGCCTGCAAGGTTGGGCTAAAGCAATGAACACTGACCGCATGGTTCCCAAGACCTTTAGGGGTTGATTCATCAAAGAGTGAAGTTACGAGTGAAGTTCCACCACTAGAGGGAAATCCACAACTCTCAATTCATTTCTATGGGATTTTTAAAGGCGTATTCATCAAAGGGTGAACTTTCACTTCACCCATTGATGAATACGCCTTGCAAAATCCCATAGAAATGAATCGAGAGCTGTGGAATTTCCCTCTAGTGGCGGAACTTCACTCTTTGATAAATCTACCCCTCATACTTTTACACAGTGCCATCTAGTGTACACTGTGAGAACTACAGGGGTTACATAAGCACCAAGGTCCCCATTAGGACCCATTAGGTGTCCATATTACTAGGAATGTGTCTGTTAGAAATATGTGAGGGTGTCTAATTTTGACATCCCTACAAATGTATTATCAGTGATTGTGTGTAAATCCACCACAGAGCTATAACTGCCAATCAAATCTACTCTCCTTACCTGCCAGTCAAGTGGATTGCAGAGAGATCACCAACAATTTTTAAACATAACACAAAGGGATTTTTACTATACGGTACAATTTTATGTGGCATTACATGTGTTAATTTATGTAATTCTACATATTTTAATATGCTGGTTTGAAATTCTCTACTTTCATATTAGAAACCCCTGCTTTCCTATGTAAATAATGCATGTACACAACAATGTGAATGTGGACTTTGCTTAAAAAAAAAAAAAGGAAAGGAAAAAAATTGAATGCATACATTCTTTACCTGGAAACTCTTTTTTTTATTGTCAGTGCTGCTTATGAAAGAACTTAATACTGGAGATGAAAATAGAAAAGGTTTGTACAGTGAAACATCAAGTTATAGTGAACATTCCGATGTGATCCTTAAGTCTTTTTTAGTAATGGTTAGAGCATTTTTTGGCAGCTCACAGTAATCGAAGAAAAAGCACTGGGCTTAGTGACAACATTACTTTAAAATGCAATTTTCCTCATGTGTTCCAGTTTCATGTGGGATCATACTATCAAATATTAAAATACCCAGACCTTTCTGCAATAACAGTCTGCTTTATTAAATAACAGGAGATCAAGAAATGAAATTAAAGCTAGAGATTTTTCCAACTGTGTTGACACAGAAAATGAGAACACAGAAATGAGTGAATATTTTAACCATTCAGGTGTTCTTTTGTTGCATTGCTATTGTTATTAGTGATGGGTGATTTTATTCGCCAGGGGCAAATTCCCGCGAATTCGCGGGGAAAAAAAGTGTCGCGCGTCAAAAACGATGCGACGTGCGTCGAAAACGACGCGACTCGTCAAAAACGACGCGACTCGTCAAAAACGTGCCGTGACTCATTTCGCAAATTTTTTCTCCAATTCGCAAATTTCGCTGGAAATTTGCACATTTTTCGGCGAAGCGAAACTGGGTAGATTCGCCCATCACTAATTGTTATCCATATATATCTCAACAGTTTGAAAACTTCACCATTGCCAGAGCCCTGATGTACCAGGACCTTCATCCCCTGATCCAGCTTGAGCAACACAAAGATAAACTCTGTATTTACTAGTTCCCTCTTAAAAATGTTATCATGCTCAGAGCCTACCCTGGGACTAAGATTCTCCTGAAGGCTAAATGATTCTGCCAACACAGGCCTTACACTTCTTCCCATTGCTTAAACCCACTGAAACACCCTTCTAGATAACAATTATAGTTCCATCTACACTATGTAAACTCACTGTGAAAGACATACTTATAAACTATTTATTCTTATATGCTGTTGCAATTCCCTCATCTTTAGCAGCTGATATTCTATTTTTAAAAGTTACAGTTATCATACCTTTTACTATTAACCAAATGTTAATTAAATAAATAAAGTTTGGATTATATGACTTAACTGGACGGATTGTTTGCCTCCTAACAACCAATAACAAGGGTGTTCCATGGCTATAGTTACCTTAAAGGGCAAGGAGAGCCTAAAATAGAATAAAGGTCCCCATAGACGCAAAGATCTTTCTCTGCCAAATGGATGAAAAATTGCATCACAGCAGCATCACATCTAACTAAAGTGTTGACCATTGTGAACAATGGTGCTTTGGTATGCCAATGAAAAGGTTAAATGCATTAAATGCGTTAAGATAACTTTAGATAACACAGTTTCTTCAATTAGTCCCGAATCATGACGCATTTAACACACAAATCCAAGTGGCTTAATCTGTTTTTAAGTATGATTGTTTCCCTGCCAGAAGTTAGGGACTGTCTGACAAATCCTATCCACAGAAGTAAATGAAGGGAGAATTTCAGTGCATACAGTCAGGTTTCTTATAAAAATGTGAGACATTTTTTAATTAAAGTATATTGGAGATAGATTTATTGTTCATTAAAGAAAGTAAAATTGGATTTTATTTCTTTGCCTTTCCTTGCCCTTTAAGAGGCTGGTTTGAAAGTATGACATTATAGCTCATTACAGAATAACGCACCCAGTTTCTATTGATATGGGAGTTTTAGAAGTGTATTTATCAAATGGTGAATGCTAATGTTCACCCATTGATATTATATGCTTCTAAAAATCCCATAGGAATGATTAGAAAGTGGGGTTTTCTATGGTAAACTCTAATCTTGCATTTTATAAATAAAACATTTGTTTCCTCTAGTAAAAAAAGCGCTGGCTCTATCATGCAACTCTAAATTGTAGCCAAAATAAGTAAATGATAATACCACATTATACTTTTTTAGCATCATTTTTATTGGGAATTATAACACAATAGAAGGCTTATGGAGGCATACAATGAAAACTGTGTCTAGCCAACCATTGCCTGGTTGCTTGGATTTTTAGGTGACCTTATAGGTCCCTAAATATATTCCTATTTTTAATTCAAGCAAAAATTGTAAAAGCAAATCTTTACCGAGAAAAGTCATTTTTGCAGTTCTATGTGCCTACTAAAAGAAAAAGAATCATTTTGAAAAGTTGTAATACAAAGGAGACAATATAAGAAGTTTTGACAAATGTGTAATTTTAAAGAGGTAGAATTATTTATATAATTGGTGGGGCATGGTGTATATTCCAAAAAAACAACAGCAAGCTGCAATGTTTTTTTTGCATTTTAGGGCTGTACTGTATACACATGGGGCAGGCTGGCGAAGGCATGTAGGTAGTCTCATACCACCCCAATCCACCACTTAATTCTACTGATAAGGAGTCCACCAGCACTGTGTCTTGTTCCTTCTGCCAGATTAAAATTCTTGCTTGAAATGCACCACTAGCAAGTTATAGGTAAATGAGAATGAAGAGATACAATTTTGAGTCCCTTTGTGTGCTTAAACTTGTATTTGGTTTTTTGAAAATAACCACCAGTTGCTTATCCCTAGTACTGAGCTGTTTCATACTTTTGAAGAAAAAAATTGCATGTAAGTGTCTTCTCTTTAAGGGAACATAGTTCTTTCAAATGTAACAACTCTAGATCATTTTGGGGGACTGTTTTAATGATTTTGGAATGAGCTGATAAGTGAGTAAGGCTATAAACCAGTGGTTGCTTTTTAACAATGCAATATGTTAATGTTAAAAATGCTGGTATTGCTAGAATACTAGTAGAAGATCTATGAATTGCACTGTATTTATATTCTTTAATTAAAAGGCAAGATGAGTTGGAAAATTAAAATGCGGATGCACAATAACCAAAAAGTTCATTGTGTCATTAAATATTTTTTGCTAGGATTAAATTAAATGTGAGATGTAAGCAACATTAGCCTCTGTTACTTCCCTCCTGTTGCTAGGAGGCTACAACCTGCTTAGAGCACTAATAAGAACACAGACATGGCAAAATGTCCAAATTTTGGATTTACTTTAACAACTGATCATTCCACCACAGATTCTGCTGAAGCAAAAAATGATTTGGTGAGGGACTATCAAATCATTCCAATATTTCAAATAGAAAAATGTTGAAATCATTTTAATTCCGGGAAGGCATAGTAGATTGCAAACTCAATGGACATTTAATGTGTCAGACTATTTTATTTAATTGTTTTGGTCTGCATAGGGCAATTAATATATATATCTTGTCTACAGAATTCCATTATATTTTAATTAGCTAAAATACCATGGAGCAACAGTCTTTTATGGGATTAGATCAACAGCAAGAATGTTTAGATAGAATTAGGAAGCATGATCATAATACAGGGTCAAAAGTTTATTGTCCAAAAGCAAAGGGAAAATGTAATACAGGATGTTTTTGAATAAAAAAATGCATAAATAAGAGTGCACTGTCATATTTTTCACTACACAATTGTTTCATTATAAACTTAATTACATGGCACATTTTAAGACATACTGAGGGTTGCATATTTTGTTGGATAATTAATTTCTTTTCTGACAAAAATTGTTGCAAAAATATGCACCAGCGAAGCAACCCAAAGAAATCTGATAATTTCTATATTTCATTCTACCTGTAGCAGACTAATAATGTTTCTATGGGTAAGTCTAGCTGTGCAAAACAGATATTGTATACAAAAAAGACTTATGCACCAATCACAATCTCTCTGGTCAAATATCTTTATTGTGTCATTTTAATATGTGTAAAGGCTGTACCTCCTTACCTTGAAGGTGTTCCTCGAAAGAGTATGAAACACAGACATAAAACATAATCTTAAATTATATAGGAAACAACTAACCAAATATTACAACTTTGACGAGTAGTGATGGGCGAATCTACCCCGTTTTGCTTCACGAATAGGTGAAAAAATTTGCGAAACGAGTCGCTGCACATTTTCGTTGCGTGTTTTTTTTAGCGAATTCGCACCTGGCGAATAAATTCGACCATCACTATTGACGAGCAGAGAAAACATGAGCACCCACAATACCCATGCAAACATAGGGAGAAGATACAACTCTGTGCAGATGGTGCTTTGGTATGAATTGATGCAAGACTCCATATCTAGTACAAACCACTCTTTCCCAAGTACATGGTACTGCTGAAAACAACATATGAATAGGAAATGCCAAAGTTTATTTACTTTTTTGTGGGATTAGAGTTCTGTACTGCATGTTTACTGTATGAACGGAAACGGATATATTACCAGACTAAATATTTGCTATGCTCAAACTTTAATGTGCATTTTAACATGATTATTATAGCATCTGCATGTGAACACATGGAGAGATGAAAATGCATGAGTTATGCATCTAATAAAATTATATTTAAATATGCATCAAACCATGAGCACATACAGCTAATGGTCTTTGAGTCTGTATATCTGAAACATAAACCTTTAAAATGTCACAGAATTAGTATATAGGGTTTTGCATCTGTCAGACGATTTGCACTTGGCTAACAATTCTATTCTTTAATAGCATTTCTTGTTTATTTCTTTATAGACTACCATCTCTGTTGGAAATGTACTTTCAACTTTTTTAATGCAGGTTCTGTCATTCAACTCTATGAGGAGCCATTCCCTTGCTACTTTAATGACCTCTAAGACAAAATCTGGCAGCTCTTCCCTCAAGCTCCTGTGCCACCTGCTTGTTTCTCTTTCAGGAACACAGGACACCTAAATCCTACAGATTTGCGTTACTTTTCTGCTCACCTAATTAAAATGCCTAATGTGACTGCAAAAAATTGAGACTCTACAAGAGTTCTTTACCTATTGATATGTCACAATGTCAGGCTCCTCAGGGCTTTGTGAATAGAATGATAAAAAGGGCTATGTCTAACACTGTGCTTCTATTATTTGTTTCTTCTATAAAAAGGAGCATAAATGCCGTAGGATAAAAAAAGTCTACTAAAAAAATCTTAAAATGGCACAATGTTTTTTTTATTCTTTTTTGGCACATGGTTATTAAAGTATACACAATTCTAAAAATCAAGCATTCTATTTCATTTTAATTAAGGTAATATCTGCTATTAAATGAATTTTAAGGAATATATTTGCTATAATCTGTTTTCCTAGAAAATATATTTTGTTTTGATGGTTTGGCCACCTGAACTTTTAGGCTATCTGCACTTTTCACTGGTTTTCACTGGAGGATAACTGTTGTTTCACATAGTTGCTGCTTTTTACTTTAGAATTTATACAGTTTGGCCTGGCCTGATAAACCAAGCCACATACATGATGAGGCTTTTTTTATAGCCACAGTTGTGATTAGCGATATGGTAACTAATCTAAGGCTTATTCCAAACTTCTTGGCTTGCAGGAGTCAGCCCCTACATTAAGATCCATTGATCTGCACCCAGAGTCACTGCATTGGCATGGGTGCAGGAACAGGGAGAAGTTTACAATGCTGAAATGCATACTGTTGCATTTTGGTATGAAATCTACTTTGTGTACCCAGGCAGAGAAAGTGGCTCTGGGTGCAAAAACAAAAAAAGCACATATTCATGAATTTGACCATACTCTAATAAGTATGCACATTAAAATAACACTTAAATATTACTTATCATTACTATATTTCCAGAAGAAAAAAAAACTTTGATTTTTAGTCATCTCAAGAGCTACAGTTGTTTTGCATATGTCTGTGTATTTGTCATATATGTAAATATATACTTCTAGTACCCCTCAGTCAGGGTCAGACTGGGAGACCCGAGGCCCACCAGGGCAGCTGTCGCAGGGCCCCCCTCATGCCTTTGCCACCTCCTGCCTGTGTCACTCCACACGTATACGCATGTGCACTTGTTTTGCTGCGACCTGCCCAAACAAGGGAGGTAACACAAGAGCAGGGTGTGGATCTGGGCCAACTGGGCCCACAAGAGCCTGGGACTCACCGGGTTTTTTCCCAGTGTCCCGTCGGCCCAGTCAGACCCTGACCCCTGGTGTTAAGCAGTAAATCAGCACAGTGTTACCTGGCTGCAGTTACAGCAGGAAAGCATTGCTCTCTTCTGAATAAGGCAACAATATTGCGATCTTTAGTGACAATGTAGTGTCTCCCTTTGAAAAATGTTCCTACAAACAATAAAGGGGGTTATTTATTAAAATTTGAGTTTCTAAGGTGTTTTTCAGTCAAAACTCGAACTTTTAGGTTAAAAACTAAAATCTGGGAAAAAAATGGTTTTCGAGATTTATAATACCCTGAAGCTGGAAATAGCTCAATTACAAAAATATTTCTTCCAAAACCTGTCAAGGTCATGTAGAAATCAATGGCTGAGGTCTCTTGAACCATTTGAAGATGTTTGTAGTGAGTTTTTTTTGGTGGGTTTGCTCATAAAATCGAGTGATTACAGTTTTTTCTTTGACCTCGATTAATTTGAATATTTGAGTTGTTCACCCTAAATTCACTGATTCAAGTTTTTTACATTTCAGTTTTTTCATAAATTAGAAAACATTTGAGTTGTGAGTTTATTCAAGGTATAAAACACTACACAAACCTGACCTACTTAAACTACTAATTTGATTTTTTTTTTTGCTGCTGGATACACTGTTAAAGACTTCATGATTTACTAATACAACATAAACTGCTGAATAATATGTGTACCCTTGTACTATGACTTCTGACTGTAAGATGATTTTTATGTTCTGGATTTCTTTCATTTACTGGACTGGATATAGTTTCATTGTTTGTATTTCACAATACATTTCACTTTTTGAATCCTTTGTAATTACTTATTTTTTCACACCACCACTATATCCTTATAAGCTAGGTGTTTACAACTTTCTTGCTTGGATAAAGGCTATTGTGTTAGCCGAAACATCAGCCTCCATAAACAAATTCAGAGCATGTTCTACTTTTTGTTTCCTGTTACTTCAATGCATCTATACATTTACATATAGTATATAATACACAAGAGCTAGGAATATCCTGGCGCTTAGTGATATCATTGTTTGTAATCAGATCTTAGTGATGTAATTTCTCACATGATTCACCAAAGCTGTATAATAATACATAAAGTACCCTACCCCCTGTTGCAAAATATGAGGATATTAGAAGTCAACTCGGTGGTCCATGATCTGTATAAAAAACACTCAACCTTCAGCCTTGTGCTTTTATATGGTCATGGAATTCCTTGGTAATGTATAATAATCTTATATTTTCCAATAGGGAGTACTTTATTCACTTCTTTCATATGAGTCCCATTGGTTAACTTTTTCTAAGGTCACTTCCTCTGGCCATGGTATTTAAAAGCCTAATCTAAATCTAAGCAAGAGAAAATGTTAATTACTTATTTAATTGAGAAACACACCTTTTAGGCAGCTATCTATACATAAAGGACTAATAAAGCATGTAAAGGACTAAATTAGCCTGTACTAAGCTAAAACTGACCTACATTCAGTCTGAGGATGTTAATGGTAAAGCATTACTTAGAAACAAAAATATCACATATGAGAGATGAAGAATCCAATTGATAAGAAATGCAGTCAAGGTCCTGGCACTAGTTAAAATACTGTATCTAAAAACTATCTTCTGGTTTGAATCTGTGCTACTGTCTTCATACTTAAATATATTGTAATTTCTTGGATCATCCACTATGAATACCGAGTATTACTCGATTGCCATCTGATTTTGGTTTATGTCATTCACAAGATGTCCAGACACTGAAAGCTGTGAAGCCATCGGTGACTAACTCTTTAGTGCAGATTTATCAAAGTGTAAGATTAGAGCTTACCACCATAAAATTCCACCAATCTCTACTCATTCCTATGGGATTTTTAGAGTTGTGTTTATCAAATGGCGAGCACTAACTTTCAGCCATTGATAAACACGCCTCTAATGAATGAATAGAAAGTGGTGGAATTTTTGGTTAATTTTATATTCACACTTTGCTAAATCTACCCTTTTGTTAATGCAAGCTAAGGGCTTGATTTAAGGTTGCTTGAACAT
>CM044433.1:46954171-46964326 GCA_024363595.1 Xenopus borealis | reverse complement strand
ATAAGTCATTGTAACAGTTTAGATAAGGAGAAACATTTTCAAACATTTATAACCTGCCAAAGTTTGTATAATGAACATGGTAATTAGGGGTGTGGCCACAAAAATGGGTGTGGTCAAAAATGTAGACATGCTCCTTGTGAAAAAAAATCTTGTCCCTCTTTTTACTTCTAAAATGTTGGGAGGTGTGCACTATGCTATAAACTCAGGGCCTTGGATTGGAAAGGGTTGAAAGGATTGGAACCAAATTAGGATTATATACAGATTCTACTTCTATTCATTAGTTGTAGTTGTAGAGTAAATACTCAGCAACAAATAATGTGAATTGATTTATTTAATCAAAATGTTGTTCATTATCATTTTTATGTTATCAAGGCAACTTGTTGTACTGTTCTGTATGACAGGTTGCTTAATTAAATTAGAAATATAGTAAAAAAGTGGGTAGAATATTAGTTAAATGAAAGCATTATTTTTCCTGAGTGCCACGACAAAGCTTGCATCAGTACATATACTCACATTGTTACCTAATGTTAACCCATTACAGAATGAGTGCGCTAGTGCATCTGGCTCCATTTTTTCTGCTTCGACCTAGTCAGATTTATTCTATTTCCATTTCTGTTCTGCCTTAACTTGTTTAGTGTAAAAAGCATTGCATATTTACCTTTGTTTGAATAAAAAGCATTCCCTACTAACTAAATTGGGGGAAAAAAAATCAGAGTAAGAAGCCTGTAAACCTACAATTGTGTCATATGAACAGAGTGAAGACAAATAGGGAAAGAGGGAAAGGGGATAGGGATGGAAGGGGAAGGAATATACTGTAGATAAATGAAAAGACTGCAGAGAATTTATTGTAAAGGTGAACTACCCCTATAACTTACACCAGTGATCCCCAACCAGTAGCTCGTGAGCAACATGTTGCTCTCCAACCTGTTGGATATTGCTCTCAGTGGCCTCAAAGCAGGAGCTTCTTTTTGAATTCCAGGCTTGGAGGAAGGTTTTGGTTGTATAAGAACCAGGTGCACTGCCAAACAGAGCCTCAATACAGGTTGCCAATCCACATAGGGGCTACCAAATGGCCAATCACATCACTTATTTGGCTACCCAAGAATTTTTTTCATGCTAGCGTTGCTCCCCAACTCCTTTTTCTTCTGAATGTTGCTCACGGTCTCAAAAGGGGATCCCTGACTTACACCAAACAAAAACATTTAGGGGCTTTTCCCCATCAGTAAGCTATCCCCAATCTGTATTGTGGATAGATGCTAAAAAAACTTAAATGAATGGCATTTCTTTAAGTCAATTTATCCGGATGACAGGGAATTGAAATGGCTGGGCACTGATTATGTTATCCCTTACAGAATAGATATGGTTTTTGTTTAAAACAATTTAAAATAATTTCTGTTCTCAGTTTATTCCCTTAAGAAGTAAATGTAAGGGCACTAATTACCACCCTATCTAGATGGTTTAGAAGTAAGCAGGTTAATAGGAAAGAAGAGGAAGGAAATTTAAAACTTAAAAACGCTACTTTAAGAGGCGTATTTGTTGTATGTAGTGTTTTTTTTTTTAAAGATCTAAATATAAAAAGTACAAAGGAATAAAGACAAATCTGAATAAGAATTCAAAAACTTTTCATATATTTACAAGTAAAAAACATTGTAAAAATATGTTTAAAATGTTGTGTTTTAAAACCATTCTTCTTATGAAAGATTTTTAGTGCTAAAAAATTTGAACTGTGGGAAAAAATACGAACATTAATAAAGTACTGAGGCAAATTTACTGAAGGGTGAATTTTCAGAAAGGCTTCACGTAACTTCATCATATGTGAATTCACAGGAAATATGCATATTCATCAAAATGCAAAGTTTCACCAGCAAAAATTTGTTGGTGCGAACATGTCTTTATTAGTGTTGGTGAAATTGCTGGAAGTGGCCACTTATTATTTAAAATATCAAAGGAAGCAAAATAAAGAGAAAAGAGATCCTCTGTTGGCCTAGACATGAGCCCACCCTCAAACAAATGTAGCATAAGCTTCAAATGGTTAAAGAAAAATAAAAAATCTATACAGGTATATGTAACAGTTGCCGCTTTTAAACATAATTCCACAGTAAAATATGAAAAAATGCCAGTGTTTTGTCTTTTTTTAATTACTTTTCAGCATACAGGATATAAAGTCATGGCATAAGATTGTGTGACTCACCCACACAAATGCTAGACATGAGTTCAGTATTATTAGTTATTACAAGATCCAAAATAGAGTTATTCCTAAAAAGGGTGTAACCATTTATTCACAGTCCAGTCACATGTTTCATCCCAACAGGTCTCAGTGATACCAATTATATCTTAATTTTTAGAGCATGCAATTAATTCTAGGTCTCCCATTTACCTGACAAAGTCTGTGCATTTGCCAGCATGCCCGCGAAGGCTACTACTTTTACTTTTGAAATTTGCTTTACTTATTGGAAAATTATATGTTACGATAGTTTTAGTCTGTTTTCCTTGTAATAGAGGGACCTCCTTAGCTGGTAAACTGTATGCCCCCTCACTCCTCCCCATGACCCTTACTAATCCCACTGCCCCATCTGCCCTAGCTTCCCCATGATTCTTTATCTCACCCATCCCCACCCCTGTTTAGTTTAAACACTCCTCCCACCTCTTAGCCATTCTTTCCCATAGCACAGGGGACCCCCTTCCATTGAGGTGCAATTTATTATGATTGTATAGCTTATACCACAAGGATAAATCAGCCCAGTGCTCTAAGAACCCAAACTCTTCCTTCTTACACCAAGACTTGAACCATGCATTTAACTCCCTAATCTCCCTTCCTAAACCTGCATGTGGCATGGGCAAAATCTCAGAAAAAACAACATTGGAAGACATTCTCTTAATCTTAGAGCCTAGATCCCTGAAATCACCAGAAAGCCAGCAAACTGTTCATTTGTAGCGATCCAGATGACAGATCACCCTATCCACTTTCCTAAAAATTTAATCCCCTACAGCCACAATCTGTTTAGGCCTGACTCTTCTCTCCTCCCCACCACTACTAGAGAAACTGGTTTCCTGGCTGTTAGAGAGATCAGCCCATATAGAATCGCCAATTCAGAGTTCATGCTCCCATCTTATTCACACAATATGGTGAATTTGATGGGATGCATAAATCCTGGATCAGCCTCCATTTTCCTTTTGCCCACCTTAAATGTTGTAACTGTCACCCAGCTAGCTGCCTCAACATCCTGCTGCTGTTCTGTCCCCCCCCCAAAAAACTATTTGACCACACTAGGCCCTGCTCAGTGAACAAGAGACTCTAGTGCTCTAACTCGAGCCTCCAAAGTGGCAATTTGCTCACAATCACCACAGAGGTATGCAGTGGTGGTTATGTGCATGCATATGGCAGACTGTTCAATGGGTCAGACCTTCAATCTTGCTAGCACTTGTAATCCCAGTTACAGATCAAAACAGGAATAAAAAACTCCTGTATTTGCAACTCCATTTACAATCCCCCCCACTTAACTCCTGTGTTTGCAACGCCACTTACAGATGCCCCACTTAACTCCTGTGGTTATAACTCCACTTACAGATCCCCTACTTAAAGACCAAACACCTAAGAGCAGCTAAACACTAGAGCAAGCTCCACTGGAGCCCCAGAGGTTCTATTTATCCAAATTTCACCAAACTGCAATATTTCATCTGTATCGTGGCAAACAGTAATCTGAAGCCAAAATCCAATAACAAATACTTTGGGTATTTGCACATTGTACAATGGACAAAAAAATGTATGAATGCAAGTGTTCCACGTGTAGCCAGGCTCGCAAATCTATATTTCTCATTATTTTAATGTTTTATATTTATATAAGAACTGCCACTTTATAATAGAAATGAAAATGCAGTGACTGCAGTCCCATAGTACTTAAATTTGGGCTTACTTCAAAGTTCACTAACAGGGTACATCATATCAAATATTTAACAATTAAATGGTAGGGTTACGCTCCCATCTAATAAACCCCGACCTTCACATTTATACTACAGTAAATTATTGAATTCAGTAGATTAATAGCAACCAAAGCAGATGAAAGTTACTGTGGCATGGTCTTCAGAAAATGAATATTGATTTAAAATAACAGTTGCCCAATGAGTGGGCTTACATTTCTATTTTGCTTGCACAATTATCTCGCAAGAACTTTACAACCGTGGTCTTTGTTATTTGCAGCGCTTTTAAAATATAATGGTTAACAGTAAAGTCACAAATAAAATATCTTCGGATCGAGTTAAATATTCTAGGCTTTTGCTGGATTCAGCAAAGGGAGATTGCAAGATTACAGTTAAAATGAAAAAATGCCACATGTATTAGATTGTATCAAAAGTTAATTAAATCCTGAACTCTTTAGAACATCTTCAAAATATATTCTTTTGTATGAAATACTGCACTGTGTTGCCCTGTTCTGTGACCAAGCATTTCCAATGTCCAAGTTATTTGAGGTAATAAAAACATTTATTGTAAAAAAAAAAAAGTGGTTAAAAAAGAAACTTCTTTTAGCAAAGAAAAAGTTCCAACACTATGTTGAATAAGGAAGCAAATTCATAACATATCTGTTGAAAATTTAAGGTCTTTCCCTTAAAAGGCAAAAAAAAAAAAAAATCCCATTTTTACTTTCTTTAATGAAAAAGAAATGTATCTCCAATATACTTTAATTATAAAATGTGTACCGTTTTTATACCTGGCTGTATGCATTGAAATTCTCCCTTTAATTACTGCTGTGGATAGGAATTGTCAGATGGTCCGTAACTGCTCTGCAGGGAAACAATCATACTTATGAATAGCAGGGACAGCTTTGTTTGTTTCCCTGTAGAGCAGTCGCCAACTGTGTAGTTGCCTACTGTTTCCAACTCCAGCTGTAGGGGCAAAAATCATGGAGCCAGATTTAAACAGATAAACTGGGATTATCATTGAAGAATTATGTTGCTGCAGCCACGGGTTCTGCAGAGCTGGAAAAAGTTTGTATTAAACAATACAAAAACTATAAAATCCACATTAGATTACATGACAACGCAGGACCCAGTGCAGTCTATATATTCTGATGACAATCCCTAAGCAGCCCAGACCACACTGAGCATTTGTACAGTCTTGGTCTTGCAAAGATGTTTAACAAAGTTACAAGACGGTGACCCCCTGTGGCCAACTTTGAAAGCATAAATCATTTCTTTAATTAGGCTTGTAGTGCAGTATGTTCATGTTTATGTTTGGTATATAAAATACAGCATTTCTAGCCTTATTCTATTTTAGACCTTACTTCCCCTTTAATTAAAAATATATCATCATTTCATTATAAAGTATTAAGAAGGCATTGTTTTAACCCTATGAGCTCAGTTGTTTAGTGTGCAATGCCAACAAGGTATGCCACCTCGAGAGGCTTCACCCCAGCAACAGAGGCCCCCACATTCACCCCAGCCATACCTCCCCAAGATGTACCTCCAAATCTGGCCTGCTGTCTGTATCTCCCACTTACAGATAAGGTAAAATGCATTATATAGCAGTGTTTCATAGGGTTCACTTTTTAACTGCCTTCACCTTAGGGTTTCTACCTGTCCAGCTTTGGCCTGTTTTTTGAGGGAAGGCTGTCTTGGTCAAAACTGCATTTCTTCATTTGGAAAACCAGGCAGGATTCTGGTTACTGGTGAATTGCTGATTGCCATGTCATAGTTCCGCCCATCAACCAGCCCTCTCAACATCAATACCCAGTCCCTGCAAAGTTACTGTCCCACCCCTTTCTGGAGTTACCGTAAGGGAAAGGTGGCTACCCTATTTCATCTTCCTCTAGAAACCAAGGAGTATTGACTAAGTGCAATACTAAGGGGTTATTTAATAAAAGGCACTTAATTAGCAGGTAGCTTTTACTAGTCATCTATTTAAAAGCAAACATCTTATTGGTTGCTATGGGTTACTGCTCCTGGGCAAACCTTACGTTTGGGGGTAAATGTGTTAGAAAAAAACATTTGGGAGTCAGCTATGGTTTGCACTTAACAGTATCCAGTGATGATATGGCTTTAGGTTTATTTTAGATGCAACATTTTTGGAAATCCCTTTGATTTGAATTTTTTATGATGTGGTTTAAAAGATGCAACACTGTGTACAAGTATGTGAAAACACATATGAATATAACGGAAGAAGTGCAAGTCATCCAGACTAGAACTTGCTATGGGTTTTCATGCACAAGGTAGAGCATCAACTCCGAATACAGTTTCAATTTACAAAACAGCATGCCTGCAATGGAATTGATTTTTGCAAAGGTTTCCCTGTATATATAGCATGTTGCTTTGCCTATGCACCTTCTGTCACAGTTTGTCCTTTCCCTATGTCTAATGAGCTGTGAATAAATCCCCATGCAACTGGCTATTGACCAGTTCTGCACAAAAGAATATTTTAAAGAGCGGCTATTGTTACACTTCAGAACAGAAAAAGTATAGTGTTTTATAAGAAGATTAATTAGTACAGGTATAGGATCTGTTATCCAGAAACCCGCTATCCAGAAAGCTATGAATTACGGAAAAGATGTCTCCCATAGACTGCATTTTATCCAAAGTTTTTAAATATGATTTCTTTTTTTCTCTGTAATAATCAAACAGTAACTTGTACTTTATCGAAACTAAGATATAATGAATCCTTACTGGAAGCAAAACTAACCTATTGGGATTATTTGTAGGCCCATTTTTCAAGGATTGAATTTCAAATTCATATGATTTTTTTTTTAGCTTCCAATTTACAGAAAGGCCATCTCCTATAGACTCAATTTCAAGCAAATTATTATAATTTTAAGTTGTGCAATCCATATTGCTCGCAAAATAATCGAGCTGGATTTGTTTAGGGGCTGATTTATTAAAACTCACATTAATCTCAGTTTTTTCCGAAAACAAATTAAACCAACCTCCCTACCAGAATTGAACTCATTTATAAATTTTTTCTTTAAAAAAAAATCGGAGTGACAAAACAAAGCGTCAGTTTGTATCATATGCTCCAAAAAAAAAATGGGTTTTATGGAATTTTCGCTGCAAAAACTCAACTTCTTCAGTTTATTGGATGAAAACCTTGACTTTTTTTTGTTTATCCAGCGCACATCATGATGTCAAGAAACATCTGCCATTGACTTCTACATAACCTTGACAGGCTTGAGATGGCGTATTTTTGAATTCTGATTTTTAGCAGCTTTGGGGTATCATAGTAAGTTAGTTTGTAACATAGTAAGTTAGATTACTATTACGTTTACCTTTTAACTTTTTTTTAACCTGGATAAGCCTCTCCAATCTCCAAAAAATCCTTCCTGGCTGCAAAATGGCAATCAGACTAGTCCCTGGATCAACTTATACTATGAGCTATCTTCCATAACCCTGTATTCCCTTACTTGCTAAAAAGCCATCCAACCCCTTCTTAAAGCTATCAAATGTATCAGCCAGTATGACTGGTTCAGGAAGAGAATTCCACATCTTCACAGCTCTCATCTCTAAATCATATCGCAAAAAAATTGAGAAAAACGAAAAATTCAAGCTTTCCCCCTAAAACCCTCAACCAGAAAAAATAGGTTTAATAAATGCACTTTTAGATGTTTAAATGACTTTTAGCAAATTTGGAAATGGTGATCAAATTTATGGAAATATTTCTTATTCAGAAACCCTAGGTCCCAAGGAACACACTTGAAGAAACTATGGGGCAGATTCACTGAAGGGAGAAGGGACTAACGCTGGTGAAAATTCGCCATTTCGTTACTTTGCCGAATTACTAACGAGCACAGGCACCCCTTCACTAGTGAAGGCGAGGTACGCTAGCATTGCTTTGCACTCTAATGGCAGGTGAATTTTCTCTCAGGCGAAAGAGCATTACTACGCCAATTTACTAAGAAGCGGATTTTACTGAATGTTACCTCTTGCGCCAGACTTGCCTTCGCCAACTCAGACCAGGCAAAGTGCAATAAAGTAGATGGGAGTTCATCAAAAACTAGTTGAAAAGTCCCAAAAAAAACACTAGCGTGTTTTCATATTTACATGGTGATAGGCTGCAAAAGATCATAAAATTTTTTGGGGTACCCGGCTTCCCACTTACATTTCCTACACAAACTATACAGTGGGCACATGTGTAGGGTAGTGATGGGCGAATCTCACCCGTTTTGCTTCGCCGAAAAATTTGTGAATTTCCAGCGAAATTCGCGAATTGGCGAAACAATTCTCGAAATGAGTCACGCGTCGTTTTTGACGTGCGTCGCGTCATTTCCGATGCGCGTTGCGTCGCGTCATTTTCGTCGCGTCATTTTCGCGCGCGACAGTTTTTTTTTTTGGCGAATTTTTGCTGGCGAATTTTTGCTGGTGTTTCGCGAATTTATTCGCCAGCGGCGAATCGCGGGAATTCGCCGCAAATTCGCCCCTGCCGAATAAATTCGCCCATCACTAGTGTAGGGCAATATAACAAATATATTTTCTTTCCCGGGCTTGTGTAATGTAATGTATTTGCTACAACAAATATGTCCATTGAACATTCACTTCCCGCCGTATGCAAATTAGGCAACGTTAGTGCAACTTCGCTTTGTTTGACGAAGTAATGCTAGCGCAACTTCGCCACCATCAGGCGCCCTGGATGAAACTTTGCACTTTAGTGATTTAGCTTTGTCTGAGCGAATTTTCACCTGGTGAAGTGTTGCGATGGCTGCGAAGTTGCACTCTTTAGTGAATTTGCCCCAATGTATATTTTCTGATTTTTGAAAGAGGTGGGTATTATTAAATAGAGCTATATTGTGATTTTTATTATTTTGCAATTGCAGAACATATTACCTTACAGCACATATTTGGCATACATTAAAATCACGTTTTCTTTAGCATCAGTGTGCCATTTTACTGTTGGTATGAAATACAGTACTCTGCATATTTTAGGATACATTACAATGAGATTTAAGTGATATTTGACTGATTCACAGACTCTAAAGTTAAACAAGAACTATTTCATCTTCCCACCACATCCCTCCTGTTGCTAATATGTTTATTTCCCCTGGAACTTCCTCCTACCTTCAACTCCTTTGGTCAAACCAACCCATAAATACTTCCTTTGATCCTTTCATGCATTTTTAATGTGTATTTCCTGCCTTTCCTTTCTACAGTAATTTAAAGACCTTAAAATTACTTTTTTTCTCTTATAACACGTACTGGTTCAATGGTATTCTTCATCGTATATAAATCCAGTGCTGCAAAGATTACTGGCATATAAATGGCATGCACACTGCCAAGGACAATACTAGTTTATTTAGGGATGTAAGTACATATTGCACAAATGGATGCAAAACTGACCATACATTGACACTAAAAAAAAGGTACTTGTATCTATACACATGGGCATCCACAGATGGGGCAAGGGGGGCACTGTCCCCCCTGGACTTGTAATTTATAATAAAGGATATTCTCTTTTTTCACCTGCAATAAGCTTATAAAAGGCTTATATCTTGTGGTCAGCACCCCTTCAAATAATGGAGCATCCCAATTCCTAATTCCACTGCTCAGAGCAGCAGTCCGGATTTAGCTCCTCCCCTTCCTTCAGTGAGATGCTTCCTGCTCCTCAACCACGTGTGTAATGAGAGAATGAGAGTAGAGAATCTTCTCCTGATGAAACAGCTTCTTTTCACAGGGCCTATTTAAATTAGGAAAAATTTTGATCAAAAGGGCAGATTTACTAAGGGCCACATTTTTGAAGTGAAACTTTGAAATGCAACCCTCAAAGTATTTTTAAAGGGCTTTTTCAATCGAAAATTGACCTGTTTCAATCTAATAGGTCAATTTTCGATCAAATAAAAAAATTGTTCAAATCGCTCAATTCCGCAAAATCCTTTGAATTCTGGGAACTTAGAAATTTTTTCAGGACAGGTTCTATGAGGTCCCCCATAGGCTAAAATGGCAATTCGGCAACTTTAAGATGGTGAATAGTCGAAGTCGAAGGATTTTTAAAGAGCAAGTACTAAGAAATTAAAATTTTCAAATGTTTTTTCAATTCAAATCTAATTTTGGGCTATTCAGTAGTTGAAGTAGCCCAAAATTACTTCAAAATTAGAATTTTAATAATTAACATTTTATTCTAATTTTCACTTCAACCCTTAGTAAATCTGCCCCTTAGTGTTAATGTGTGTAAGGGCCTGACAG
>CM044433.1:46937051-46951942 GCA_024363595.1 Xenopus borealis | reverse complement strand
GAACAAAGCAACTTTCAATTAGACTGAAATATAATGTATAAACATAGATTCTATACTAGTGACATTTTTTTGTGCACAACCTCTCCCTGCTTTTGTTATTCTGCTTTATGTACAGTAGAACCCCCATTTTACAATTTTCAGTGGATCATAAAACAGTGTGACCACAAAAAACGGTATAAAATAAGGAAACGCTTAAAATAAGGATATATAAAATGGAGGCTTCATGTAAGTATGCAGCTATAACTTGAATTCTAGAGGCAATAACTCTGCAAACTGCTGGCTAGTACTTGCGCTAAGAAAGTAGAAAAGACTATACATGTGCAACACTTATTTATATATTTATAGAAAAGCTGTTAGGTTTGTGTGGAATCAAAAATATGGGTACAAGTAATTTGTAATAATAATAATTCTTCCTTGCTCCCCTCTGGAAAATTTTCTGTGGACACACATGTCTATACATGTGTCAGGATCGCGCCGCCCGGAGGCTTACCTTTAGCTCCGGGCGGCGCGTCCTCTCCTGTCCAGCGCATATCCACAATGGCGGCGCCCATAGCCGCCACGTGGATATGCGGCACCGGATAGTGACGTCATCGCATCGCGCCTGACGCGATGACGTCACGGCGCTCGTTTTGGCGCCAAATTTGAATATTTAAAGGGCTATTGGACACCATTATGGCGCCCAATTATAGGACCATGCTGCTATTGTTCCTGGGTATTGTATATTGTTCCTGATATTGCTTTTGATCCTGTTCTTGTACCCTTTTGTTCCTGTGTTCCTGTATTTTGCCTTGCCTGGACTTTGTTCTATTTTTGTTCCTGTGAATACATCTTTACTTTTTGCCTGGACCTGTTTGACTCTTGCCTGATCCTTGCCTTGCTGTGTTATTGAACCCCTTAAGCTTCCTCCTTGGTCCACTAATTCCCCCCTGGGCACCTAACGAAGGCCAACCCGTGACAACATGTTCCTTTACAACTTGCCAATGCACCTCTTCAGCCTGTTCTGATCAGTTATGCAGAAGTATATGACAATACACTTTGTATATTACTCTTTGTTGGTCATTGAGCCTTCCTATATAAATGTCTGGGCTGCACCCCACAGTGGAACAGGCAGGGCTGGTTAAATTCATTGCCGGTAATTTTGTAATTCTCCCCTTTCATTAAGTTTTCTGCTGTGGCACTCACTTTTAGGACTCTTTAATCAGTTCTTAGAGCTCTCCACAAGAACCCTGATCTACCCACTTCCTACTCTTTTATATCATTGCTCTGTATAGCATTGGATCGGGGGTCCAGGACCACTGGGGCTGCAGCATCAGGGCCCATACACCCCCCTCCCCAGGCCCACACACATCCCTGGAATCCACAGCCCCCTTCCTCACCACAACGCATACCTTTCCTGAAGCGGGCATAATCTCAGGAAGCGGGTCTGGGCTGCGAGGCTTACTGGATTTGTTTTTGTTGTCCCACCAGGCCTGTCCAATCCTGGGTTTTCCCCTGTGATGTCACTACTGCCATCGTTCCAACACTGGATGGTAAGTGTTTGCAGTAAACCCATAGTTAGAGCAGCAAAGCTCAGGATATGTGGCACAAAATTAGTTGGTGGGCCAAAAGTCAAATACAAGAATTCAGAATCACTGAATCATATCCTGTTCCTAAGCTGCTCCTTAGTGATACGGTAGCTTTTTAAAATTATCTTCACTCGTGAGTTTTCAGCTACAACACCTTATTTTCCCCTGGTTTTGCTGACTCTCTATTGACCTGTAGTACTTCTAACCATGCTTCTACTTTCTATGGAACCCACATGGATGGTCTACACTTAAAGGTGTGGTTCACCTTCAAGTTAACTTTTAGTATATTGTAGAAGGGCCAATTCTAAGAAACTTTTCAATTGGTCTTAATTATTTATTTTTCATAGTTTTTTTTAATGATTTGCAATTTTCTTCTGTTTCTTTGCAGCTTTCAAATGGGGGTCACTGACACCATCTAAAAACAAATGCTCTGTAAGGCTACACATGTATTGTTATTGCCACTTTTTATTACTTATCATTCTATTCAGTCCCTCTCCTATTCATATTCCAGTCTCTTATTCAAATCAATGCAGGGTTGCTAGGGTAATTTGCACCATAGAAACCAAATTGCTGACACTGCAAAATAGAGAGCTGCTGAATAAAAAGCTAAATAACTATAAAACCACAAACAATAAAAAATTAAAACCAATTGCAAATTGTCTCAGAATATCACTCTCTACATCATACTAAAAGTTAACTCAAAGGTGAACAACCCCTTTAAACGTTGATGAAAAATCAGATAGGTCTCCTGCTGTACTCACAGACATTCCATCTATGTAGGAATGTTTAAAAGATGAGTCAAATTGGCTTATTAATTTTATAAGTTAATTCCATATCTTTGAATATATTAGCATTATCAGTGTCTGATGTAATGTAACAAGGGGTTTCATATGATGGGTTCCATAGAAGGCTATTATCATTGTGTTTTGTTAATGCTTTTTCTGATATCAGTATTGATCTAATGTATTTTCCTCAAAATTTTCAAACTGTTTCTTAGTTGATCAATCAGAATTATATTGATTCAGAACAAATTTGCTTCATTCTGATGTTAACGGATTTGATTTTTAAATTAGTAAATACTAGGGATGCACTCAATCCACAATTTGGGATTCAATCGAATCGCTGAATCCTTTGTGAAAGATTTGTCTGAATACCATACGGAATCCAAATCCTAATTTGCATATGCAAATTATGGGCAGGAAAAGGAGAAGTTTGAACACTTTTTTCGCTTCCTTGTTTTGTGATTAAAAGTCAGGTGATTTCCCTCTCCACCCTTAATTTACATGTGTAAATTAGGATTTGGATTTGGTTCAGCCAAACACAAGGATTCCGGCGAATAATGCTGAAAAAGTCCAAATCCTGTCCGAATCCCAAACTGAATCCTGGATTCGGTGCATCCCTTGTAAATACTTTTGGTTAGATTATGGTTTGATTAAAAGTTGTATATAAAGATTGTTGGTAGAGCTGTCTCTTTATCAGGGCCAGATTTCTACTAGCGACGCCCCGAGGCACTTATTATAGAGGCGTCACACCTAAGGATTAACATATTTTAAATAAATTGAGCTAGCCAAAAGTCAGTGGGATTGCTTAGAGGAAGGGAAATAATTACATTTTAATCTAGATGGTGAAATATGTTCTAGATAGATTACATATTAATTATGACTCTGCTACCAGCACTTCTACAACCAGCACAGGGCTATAAGCAGAACACCTGTAATTTAAGATCTATTTTTATGGCTGATCTACAATCTCTTAAATTAATGTAAATATCATGCAAAAAAAAAATCATCCATTACCGTTCCTGCAAATATGCTAATATTGACCTTTTCTGCTTCCTTAAAAATATATTTAAAAAAAAAATACATATTTCCCTTTCCCCCACTGTGCTGTATGGCAAACATGAAGATTGCAAGATGCATAATTCACCATTGAGAGACTTTTTTTTTTTTAGCTTCTGTGATTTTCTTACATACTAAACCTCTGGTGTTGCTGCAAAGTTATAACTAGAATAAGGATCATGACCTGTGTTGGGGCTAAGTAC
This sequence comes from Xenopus borealis, assembly GCA_024363595.1. Classification (NCBI taxonomy): domain Eukaryota; kingdom Metazoa; phylum Chordata; class Amphibia; order Anura; family Pipidae; genus Xenopus; species Xenopus borealis. The sequence goes on along the minus strand of CM044433.1, from coordinate 46,948,336 downwards.
TGCAGAGCTAGCACTGGCAGATGCTAATAAAACAATATGAGGTCTTGTGCTTGCAGCATTGGCTTTTTGTAATTTTTATGACTTTTACCGTCATAAAACTGTGCCTAATTGCATTATCACACATTTACTAATGGTACTCTGAGGACAATGACTACAGCAAGCCTACCATAAGCTCCGTAAGACAAGCTGCCAAAAGAAAACATAACTTTCTGAACCTTACTTGCATCTAAATAAAAAGAGAATGTGTCTTTCAATGCACGGTGATTAAGTTTTCTCAAAACATGCAGGTCCTTTTTTAAATTTTGTTCCCTGCATCTGTTCCGCAATACCACAATCATTTACTGGGGGGAAAAGGGGGTTAATTTGATTTACATGAAATTTAAAGCTCTCATAACTAAGTAGTACAGTTATAGCATTTCATAGCAACCTGCAAACGCACAAATTATTCATTGCATTACCACTTCAGACCTTCAAGTTAATGGCTAATTAACAGGTTTACATGCTCAGCCTTATTTTTTTATTGTTCCTTAAACAAGGCTATAAAAATTTTGACCATGCAACAGCATATACCCAAGTACCATATTTAATATGCAGGAAGAAAAGTCTTCATTGCCAGCTCTGGAACACCTGCAAACTACACACACTTTGGGGATTATTTAGAAAGGCATGTCGATAAATTTTTTGGTAAAAGCACCATTTACTGTGGAAGACTGTGCTGTGCTAGACAGGAAATATATATAATATATATATATCTATATACAGGTATAGGATCCGTTATCTGGAAACCCATTATAAAGAAAGCTCCAAATTACGGAAAGGCTCTCTCCCATAGACTCCAGTGTATCCAAATAATCCAAAATTTTTAAAAATGATTTCCCTTTTTCTCTGTAATAATAAAACATTACCTTGTACATTCTCAGTAATTTAGAACTTTCTGGATAACAGGTTTCAGGATTATGGATCCTATACTATAATATTCACTGTAAACCTTTTTTAACCTTGGAGGGCAATGGGCAACTTTTATCTCTAATCTATATAGGCTTCTTATTAAGCTAAAAACATCTAACTACAGGCCTTAGTGAGCCTCCGCTAATGAAAACTCCTTTAGGTATCTCTAATGCCTATAGCATTAACTTTTCAGCCAGGTGCAGATTGAACATAAAGAGTAAAATTTGGTTGCTTTCCATGGGTTACTATACAGGTATGAATACGATGGTCATTTAGATAGAGAGAATTTTCTTTTTATATTTTAGCTATTTTAGTTGTGCCTACAGTACATTCTTACGCCACCTACATTTCTTTTATAAACTGCTAAATAAGACAGATATAATGTTCTATACATGGGGCTGGACACAGGTCTCTGTGCTCTGAAATAGAACACAGAGGCCTGCAACTATTCTGCAACAGTAGGAGGCAGTGTGCAAAGTCTGATTACTGTTATTTTTTGGCACTTTGAACACTGCCTTCTGTAAAATAAATTATCCTTAGGGAGGAAACATAAGGTCAGGTTTCCTGTTTGCCCTGTTTAACTCAAGAATGAACAAAAACAATAGATTTTTCCTTGATTGAAACAATAGGCAAAAAGCATGTTTGGCAGAAGCCCAGCTCATTAACTGCATGTTGGACAAGGGGGTCTGCACCAGTTTCGTAACCCATAGGAAATCACAAAGTAGTATTCATTGGTCATTGTTTAAAAGGACAGTCACACCAAAAAATTTGTATTTTAGGGGAAGATTTACTATTGGTTTATTTTCAAATTTAAAATAAAATGCCCCCTGCCAGTGCAGCGCACTCGCACCAGGAGCTCCTTCCCGGTGCTAGCACGTTGGCGCTACCGGGGGGCATTTAAAAAAAATTTTTTTTTGAATTTTAAAAAGTTTTTGGGGGTAAATTTCAATCGAATTTCGAATTTTAAAAAGTTTTTTGGGGGTAATTTTCAATCAAAAATGGCCGTTTTCAATCGAAACAAAATCGAACAATTTATTTAAAAAAAATCAATTTTCCAGCTTTTTCAGGAAAGCTTCCAGGAGGTCCCCCATAGACTACAATGGCAATTCGACAGCTATAAGGTGGCGAATAGTCGAATTTGAAATTTTTTTTAAAGGGCCAGTACTTTGAAATTAGAATTTTCTAATTTTTTTCAATTCAAATAGAATTTTAGGCTATTCGATAGTTGAAGTAGTCCAAAATTACTTTGAAATTCGAATTTTAAAAATTAAAATTTTATTTGAAAATTCACTTAATGAAAATAATGAAAATAGTAATGAAAATATTTTGTAGTGTTAGGCTGCAGTGGAAAAATTGGTGTGGTTGCTTCAGAAAGACTACTATAGATTATATAAACAAGCTGCTATGCAGCCATGGGGGCAGCCATTAAAAGCTGAAAAAGCAGAAAAGGCACAAGATATGGAGAAGATAACAGATAAGCTCTGTAGTATACAATTAGATCAGGGATCCCCAACCTTTCGAAGCCTTGAGCAAAATTCTGAAGTAAAAGGAGTTGGGGAGCAACACAAGCATTAAAAATGTTCTTGGGGTTCCATATAAGGGCTGATATGTTTATATAAAGTACATTGTGTTTCTGAAGCAAACACGCAACAGTTGTTTATATTGTCATTCCTTTAGAACCATTTAATTTTTTGATTTTACTGTTCCTTTAAGAGAAAATAGCTTGGTCACTATAAGTTACTGGGCTTGGCATCAATCTTGTGATTTTTATTACAGTTCCCAACAATCATCTGTACCCAAGGGATATTGCATGCACATTGTATTGGCAACCATCATCCAAAAATGTGGACATCCATATTGTAGGGAGGTTGTCAAAGTAAAATAAGATAAAATCTATGTTTAGTTGACCGTTGTTGGAGTCATTTCAAGGCATATTGTTGCTATGACCCATTAATTTACTTAGACAAATCTATTTAGCTTAAATTTACATGGGTTTTACAATCTTTTTATGTTATTATTTTTAGAAAATCCTTTCTTTCCTATTGTGTTGGGAATAGTGATGGGCAAATTTATTCTCCTGAGGCAAATTGGTGGTGAATTCCCGCAATTCGCCGACTAAATTTTGCCCTGGCAAAAATGGACACCGGTGTCCAAAAGCACGGGCGTGTCCAAAAGTTTTGCAAAATTTTTCGCTTAGTGAATTTTGCTAGAAATTCTCGAAAAATTCAGTGAATCAAAACACCGCCGATTCGCCCCCTAAACTAGTTGGGAGTTATTTTTCATCACTGTTCTTTTCAATATGTGATATTTGAGAAAGAAGAAATCTAAAAAACCTGGCAGCTTAGTCCATTTTCCAGTTTTTAGTAGTCTCTAATAGTCTTTAACAGTCTTTAATAGTCAAAATCAGTTTGAATGTTGTTTAGGATAATCTCTACAATATGTTTGGATTTATTTTGTGCTTCTTCGTTTTTTGAATGTTTTTTATTTGGCTATAGTTCCATTAATCATGCACTAGATACTTTAACCTTGTTTTTTTCTGTTATTTAAAATGCTCGGGTCATGGGTTTTCTGGATAAGGGTTTTTTTCATGATATGGATCTGATCTTAAGGCTACTCATATATTTAAACATTAAATAAACCCAACAGGATTGTTTTGCCACCGATATGAATAAATTAATCTTAGTTACCGTCAAAACTTATATTTGTTTAAAATTGAATCTATATGAGTTGGCCATCTGGATATCTGTATGAGATCTGTAAGAGATTCCGTAACTGTGCTGGGATCAACTTTTACTGAGATACTGTAAGGGACTGATTTATTAAGCCATGAATTTACGATGCCAAAAATCCTAATCCAAAAAGTCTAAACTTTTTCAGAAATTCTTGTGCGATAAAATTGCTTTTTTGAATTTGCAATTTTGAATACAAAAATACTCCAGCTAAAACCTGTTGAAAAAGCAGCAAAAGAACAGGACTGTCCAGCACTCAAGGGATCCACAAGGCCAAAAAAGTATAGGTACATTTCCATAGGACCTTTGCTTTTCATATTTGCATGGTACTGAATCATGGGCTAAGGTCCCATAGACAAGAAATGCGGTTTTATACAGAAAACAACCAAAAGCAATTTAGAAGAAAAAAGGGAAAATAAAAAAGAGAAAAAGCTCTTAAAAAGACAGTCTCTTTAAGAACTGTTTCTATTTTTCATTTTGCTTTTTTTCTTCTAAATTGTTTGTGATTGGTTGTTTTCTGTATTAAAGCTCATGGGACTTTAGCCCATGATTAACAAAACACGCAGGGCCTATGGAAATGTACCTATTCTTTTAAATATGAAGAATTAAGACTTTATTTTTTAACTTATATTTTTGACCTTGTGGGTCCCTTGAGTGTTGAACAGTCCTGTTCTTTTGCTGTGTTTCGGTTTGCTGCTCCCTGAAGCCAGGGGTCTGGGGCTGGTGCACCTTTCTATTATTATTCTGGAACACCTATCAATTTTCTTTATTGAAAACATGTAGAAGTCAATGGCAGATGTCCCTTTTACAACTGGAAGATCTTTCTTTGATATGTGGTAACAGAGATTTTCAGGTGTTTTTTACTCTGACTTTTGTGCAACAATATGAAAAAGTTATTGTGAATCAACTCGAAAAAGTAGCAATTTGCGATTTTGCGTGACTTTTCTTGTTCAAACTTTTTCAGTTTGGATCTTTTAAGAAATTTCAGGATATTTGTTGTTTAAAAGAAAGTGAGTTTAATCTTGGTTTAAAACATCTCTAACACCACTAAAATGAGATTAAAATTTGACAGTGGCCTCAACGTGTTGGAAATTGTCTGAAAACACTGTGTATATGATGCTATTACTTTAGTCTAGTGATTTATAAAGTAATTCATATGACAAGTATCCAAAGGCTTTAATCTGCTTCTTTCTTTTCGCCATGCTGTGAGATATGCTACTATATGGGGCAGACTTTTAGGAGCAGATTTATCAAGGGTCAAATTGAAAATTCGAAGTTAAAAAAATTGAATTTCTAGTTATTTTTGTGTACTTTGACTGGGGAATAGTGCAAATTCTACTTGAATTTGCAAAAAAAATTTAAATTCAAATTTAGAAATTTATCATGTACTGTCTCTTTAAAAATTCAACTTTGAACATTCACCATCTAAAACCTGCCAAATTGCTATTTTAGCCTATAGGGGACCTCCTAAAACCTATCTGGAGTCAATTGTTGGACTTTGAAAAATCTAAGTTGTTTAAAAAAAAAATGTTACTTTGATTCAAACAATTCAGACAAAAACGGCCTATTTACCCTAAAAAACCTTGTTTTTAAAATAAATTTCTATTGGTCTTTTTTTTTATTAGAATTGCAAAGTAATGGGAGTAAAAAACTACCATTACTTCGAAATTCAACCCTTGATAAATCTGCCAATTAGGGTAAAAATTGTAAATTTGAATTAGAATTTTTGAATAGTTTTTTGGTGACAAAATTCACACATTCGAATTTTAATCTCCCAATTTAAATGTAAATTTAAGGGGCAGATTTACTATTGGCCGAATTTCAAATTGAACAAAATTCTAAATTCGACCATGTAGGAATTAAAATCCTTCGAATTCAAATTCGAACAATTTTAACCATTCGATCAAATTTTTATAATTCACCAACGGCACTTCGGTAGGTTGAAACTGGCAGTTGAATAAAACATTAAAGGGGAAATAATTCGATAGTCAAATAGTTCGAATTAGAATATTTTTGAAAATTTGATCGAATTTCAAAACATGTGAATTTAGTAAATCTGCCCCTAAATGTGAGATTTATCACAACTGGACCATCGAAACAGTTATAATTTGAATATTTGCCTCCTAAAATCTGCATAGGTCAGTGGCAGAGGTCCGTTGAGCCATTTGAATATGTCAATTGCCATCCTGACAATCAAGTTTTTTTCAGAGGGGAAACTCTTTTCAAATTTGTTTCTTAAATTATCTTCCATTCGATTTTTGAGTATATTCGAATTAATTAGAAAATAAACATTCAAATAAATTCAAAATTTGACCTTTGATAAATTTGCACATATGTGTATACAATGGCCACCATATGGGTGGTGCAAAAAAAGGATAGTGACTGGCTATTTGTTGGATTGGCATTTTACGGGAGGTTCTTCTTGGCAGTACCTTAGTTTCTATGCAGTTAAAACATTTCTCCATACCAGGAATTGAATGAGGTGTTGAGGCCACTGAAAGCAACATTCAAGGGTTGGTGAGCAGAAAGTTGCTGTCGAGCCATTGTTTGGAGATCACTGGTCTTGACCAAAAACAAGGTGTTTTTTCCACCTTTTGTTTGGCTACAAGGTTTCCTGTTATCAGTGACTGCTCAAATATATTTGCACAAAATGTTTCAATGTCTTAAATATATTGATAATGGGTTGAGTGCAGAGGACCTCTTGTATTTGTCTATATGTATTTTGTGGTCACAGCCTCAATGCACCCCCGTCTAATGTTTTTAAACATTAGTGGTGAGCACAACTTTCCCTTGTTTGTTACAGTTCATATAGGAGCAGTGGCCAGCTCCCTGTTGTAGCTCCCACCCCTTCTCGTGTCTAATAAAAGGGCAACCAGGTTTGGGAGTTTTACTTTGAAAGCAGCATGTAAGTTGCAGGTAAAACTTAGTCCCTTTATAAAATGTAAAATGAAGCACAGAATTCTTAATGAATCAGATGCAATTTGAGAGTAGGACTGGCCAGATACGGGATGACTTTGACGTAGTTGGCCAGCCTAAATATATTGCAATATATGGACCAAAAATCCCTGCTTTGTTAGGGTAAGACATTTTTTAATAGCTGCATGCACAAAAAGTCTCAATGTCTTAAATATATTGATAATGGGTTGAGTGTAGGGGACCTCTTGTATTTTGTGGTCACAGACCACAGGAAAGTAATAAAGTGTTTGACCCAAGTCTTGGAAATCTAAACCCTAAAATTGAATATAGCTAAAAATGTTTTATTTTATATAATGAACTTGTTGCACAAGCCTAATGTTTCAGCTTCTCAATAGCAGCAATGATCCAGGACTTCAAACTTGTCACAGGGGGTCACCATTTTGGAAAGGGTCCGTGACACTCACATGCTCAGTGGGCTCTGAGCAGCTGTTGAGAAGCTAACCTTAGGGGTTGTCACAAATGATCAAGCAGAAAAAATTTCCCTGTAATATAAGCTGATGCTACAGGGCTGATTATTAAATTCTAATGCTAGCTGATCTGGTTTGTGTGCTGCCATGTAGTAATTATCTGTATTAATTACTAATCAGCCTTATATTGTGACTATATTTCTATTCTATGTGTTATGTGTACTGTATATTGTGATTAGGTCCCTAAGCTCAGTAAGAGACAGCATTACAGAGCATGTGAATCAGTGAATCAGCAGAAAAGAAGATGGGGAGTTACTGGGGAATCTTTGGAGACAGATCTTTACTGCTAAAGGGCTGTGGTTGCCTTGGGCTGGTACAGAAGCACAAAACTTAGGCCGATTTACAAAATTCACGTGAAATGATCGAAGTTCAGTATTCGATCGAATACCGATCGTACAAATTTTTCATGAAATCGGATATGCAAATTTGGCCTCTTCGACCATCGAATATCGAATAGATCGAATGATCGGATATTCGATCATTCGAACATTCGATGATCGAAGGATTTAAAATTTTAAAATGATTTGACTGCCTACTATGCCAGATTAAACCTACCGAATTGTAATAGAAGCCTATGGCAAGCTGCCCATAGGCTTCTGAGGCTAAGTCCTCCTCGAATACCATTTGTACGATCGTAGCGTTCGATCGTTCGAATCGTACAAATTTTTCGGACGCTCAAATGAAATTTCACGATTTCCGAACTTACGAATTCATTGAGAAATCGGATATCAAGCAAAATGATATCCTAAAACAATTCGATAAGCATTCGATGGTCGAATGCTTATTGAATTTCGAATTTGGTTGAATTTATTTTGGGGAATAATAGTAAATTTTGCCCTACATGTAGAACATTTCTAGCTACTTCTTTAGTTTAGCTTTTGTTCTCCTTCAACAACTAACAATTAAAGCAAATTTGAATCTGAAATTGTATTACCTCTCTAGATTCAAATTTTTTGGCATTAAAAATGAATCCCACTTCATACACTGTACATAATTTTTCTCCTGCAGCTAGTACTTTTTAATAGTGTAATCCGTATTCCTAATCATCATTGCACTGTAAAAATAGATGTTTTATTCTACAGCAGTCTGTATAAGTGGATAAACTGATAAATAAGAGAATACTTTTCTATGTCTAGATGTTTTTATATCCAAAAGGAAATAACGGAAGATAAAAAATACTGCCGGAGTAACACATTTATTTGATTTACATCGCTATGGAGTGAGTATTACAGTTTAATAACAACGTTTACATTTATCTGAGCTATTTTTACATAAAGCCATTATGTGCATTATGTGTTAAATGAACAATTACTTCCAAGAAAATTAGAGGTTAAGAATATTCTTGCGAAAAACATTTTTTCATAAATTGCTTTTTTTTGCTACTTTATAGATTTGTTTATAGAAAAGTGAATAAAGCATTTTGTCTAACCCCCAAAAAAATGTTATATTAAAATGTAAAACTTGATGAAATGTGTATCTCTGATGGTTTTTCTTTGATTTACAGATCAGTCCATTTCCTAAGACTCTAGTTTGGCTGGGGGATTTAAGCTGCATAACTGCTCTGTCCTTAGGATATCTTTTGGTGATGAGATTGAGTCGAGGAAATGAAAAGTGACATTTTATGTGGAGTGCTGTTATGACTATGTCATTCCAATTTTCAAACAGATTGAGCTGGCAAAAAATAAATGCCACTATTGAAAAGCTCAAAACGGATGGAAGATGAATGGTGATCTGATTGCTGGCCATTGAGGATGCTACAGGATGCCCAGTTCTGGAGTCCTTGAGGCCTGTTTAGTGATGTAATAATGCCGCTGCGATCACCAGCAGAAAATCGACAATGAAAAAGATTATCTCGTTATTCATCTTTTAGCTATGGTATTTTGATAAATAATTCATAGAATTTCAAAGGCTTACAGCAGAGACATTTGCAAATTATTGTAGAACGGCATTCTTTAAAAGGGAAAGCCCACACTAAACCTTTCCTTATTTAATTGTAGTTTTGTAGGGCATAGGGTGAGGAAAGACATTTAGATAATTTGTGAAGACAAGGGCAAAAGCTAAAATGGACACAAAAGTTGTGCCTAAACATGCTCTTTAATACCTTGTGATAAGATCCAATGTGGTACAGCCAGCTAAGGCTGCTCCTGTCATGCGGCAAGGTGAGAACCTTGCTTCAGATGGCAGCAAGCAGCCGGTTACAAGGGGAGGCAAAAAGCTGCCTCTTGTAATTTTAAGAGCCGTCTTTCCTTGTTTTAACCCAGATATTCGACTATGTTAGTGCAGAGTGGGCTATTGTGCTCATTGCACTAGCAATGCTGCCCCCTTTGACCCACTCCAACACTTATTTTTAAGCATGGAGCAGCATGAAGCAGCCTTAAAATCACCCCTGCAGCTAGCTTTGCCCTAACCTCTAGCTTGTCCCTGACTACTTTTTGCCTTATTTTATCTGAATTTGTATCTTTGTAGTTTTTAGATTCCATTCATTCCCTGTTCTCCTGCAGAATATTTTGGGCCCCATAGGGGCATCGGTAAAGACCAGTGCAGGCAGAGGTCTTCCTGTCTCATGAAAGACAGCCTTTCAACATTTGTCATTAACAAAATTTAAGGGGGTCAGCCAAACTGCCCGATTTTAGCTTATTTATTATTACAAAAGCCCTGTTTGATCATATCATGGAAAAACTCGGAAAAACCAGAATCAGTCGAATTTTTCAGACCTTTTCCCCGAGTTGCTCAACTTTTTGTGAATTTATTCCTTAATTGTCCCAAAAAAAGTGGGATTTTCAGGCTAAACCCAGCACAGACAATGATAACTTTAAATTGAGATAGGTGCTTCTTCCATTAACTTATACAGGGCATTGACAGGTCTGAGATTGCAGATTTTTGGATTTGGGCTTTTTGAAGCATCAGGATATAATAAATCCCGAAAAATTTGTGATTTTAATATTCGGATTTTAATAAATAAATCCCTTACAGTGGGTTGTGCCAAAACACATAACTGAATTGGGCTTGCTGAATCAGACACCAAGGGGCATATTTATTATGCTGTGTAAAAAATTATGGGATAATACATCCATCGGGCAGCTTCGCCACGTAAAATAAATTAGTGTAAAAAAATGGAGTAAAACGTTTTCAAGTTTTTCTTAGAGTGACTTCCGCTGGAAGCAATGTAAAATAACGCCATCAAATTTGCTGTTTGCAATGTGTAAAATTCCAGACACAATGCAATATTTTACACAGCGATTAACACCATTTTTGGCAAATTTAATTTTACACAGCATAATAAATAAGCCCCTAACTCTGTACATACCAGAAGAAATATAGACACAGGATATTTAGCAAGTTCCCAAAATTATGCTGGAATTCTTGGAAAAAAAGCTGCACTGTGGTGGTTTGTGTCTGAAAATTGTATGAAAACTATTATCTGTGGAATTGACATAGATGCTGCTTTACATAGGTATGAGCTACATAGAGGTGCGATAGCCCTGAATATATATATATATATATATATATATATATATATATATATATATAATTTATATTTGTATATATATATATATAATTTATATTTGTATGATGATGTATTTTATCAGTAAATTAGAGTGCAACACAAATAATGAATGTAAATAATAACGAATATAAAATAATGCTGTTGATATTATAATTTTCTCATGTTCTCTATTTGTTTTTCTTTTAGTAAATAAAAATAACCTACAGTAAGTAATGGTGTTCTTATTGTTCTTGTTATTACTGTTGTAAAATATAAAGTATGAAACTGTAGTTTACAATTTGAACAAAAAGCATATAAAAAAGAAATGTAGTTCAGCGAAGGTTTGTTCATATCTGACCATTTTTTATTTTTGTATGTGCAAGGAATGACTGATTTTTTTCTCCTGGTATGGATTTGCAGCAACATTTGCTTTTTGCTAAATTTGGTGACATTTTTCACAAATCTGCACTGGAATTTCAGAACTTGTTTTGTTTGGCAGTGAAAAAAGCCCATCGGCTACAGTGCTCTTGGGGGGAAATTCACTAAAGTGCGAAGCATCTAATGCTAGCGCTAATTCGCCAGCGTGACGTAAATTCATAACTTTGCAAATTTATTAACACCGACTCTGGCGAATTTTCGTTAGCGAAGTAGATAGACTAGCGCAACTTCGCACCCTTA
>CM044433.1:46918667-46934746 GCA_024363595.1 Xenopus borealis | reverse complement strand
CTTCAGGACTTCAGTGTTGGCTCCTATCAGGACTTCTGGTATTTCCACCTCTTCAGAACTTCGTATATGTTCGGCACTTCCGCATTCTGCCTCAGGACTTCGTATCGAGCACACGCTTCTGTGCTCGTAGGGGCGCATGGCTCTTTGAAAATTGCAGCACTGCCGGGCCCCCCTTCAGCCCTGGGACACTTGTCCACCCTGTCCCCCCCCCTGATGGCCGCCCTGCCCACCACCCATCTGGAACAGAGAGTAGCTTGAGGGTTCTCTCAGCATCCTGCATCAATGATAACCCCTGTGTGTCAATTGCATGTCAAACTCAGGAAATTACTTTGACTTCAGTGCAGCTGTGTTAATGTGTTAATTTCCTTTGCATTGGCTGCATTTATGTCAAATGCAATGGCCCCTTGCAACCTCAGCAATGCTGGAATTCTATGGGAAAATGCTGCATTATGGTAGAGAAGTGTTTTTAAGCAATTCTTTAGGTGCAATGGCACAACCAATTTTTAGGTCTACTGTGTTTACAGGTAATAGATCCCATGCTTGTATTATATTTTTATTCTGACATTTCCTGTTGTTATTTTCTGTCTACCAATGGCATTGGTTTCCATAACGAAGTTACCATTTCATGCAGTAACCTCTATGGTTAAACATATTATACCTAAATACTTAAGGAGATGAATGACTTCATGTCCTGCTACTAATTTGTAGCTCCCCTTCTCTTGGAATTTGGTGTTATTGTTAGTGATGGGCGAATTTGTCCGAATTTCCAGCGAAATTTGCAAAAAACGCAGGAGTCAAAATTCTGACGCCAATGACCATTTTGACGCTGGCGACAAGTTACCACACAATGGGTGCAGGCAAAATTGGAAATTTTTGGAAATTTGCTGCAAATTCATGGCTGGCGGATAAATTAGCCCATCACTAGTTATTGTACTAAAATCTGTTAAACAAATATAGTGGTTTTCTGGTTCAAGCCACCATTGGTGGTCCAATCCTTAGTTATCTCTTCATAGTTTACAGTAAGTCATAACAATGTTACAAATATAGGAAAACCTGGAATAGATCCAAGCGGATCATCTGCATTTTGCAGATGTGTGTGTAAAACGGTGGTATTCATCAATGGTTGTATTCAGCAATAATGCTGTTATGATTAGAATAAACGTAGAGAATATATCCTACAAGTATTATGTACAAATCTTTATCTTTATAAATTCATATAACTGTAACATGGATGGAATCGAAACCATTATCTGATTTTTTGTTATTCAGAATTTGTCAGAGCTACCCAATGAAGATATTATAAGGGAAACACTAAACTAATGCATAACAGACTGTAGCTGGTTGAACTATAAAGCGATACTGACACGTTTCTATAAAAATCATAGGAACATGTCCATATCAATGAAGAGATGCTGCATACCAAAAGCCTTTCTAAAAGCCCTCCCAGAGCCACAAACCTTAATGAAGCCTACCCTCTGATACAGCTGAAAGATCTTCCGCGGTTGTATCAGTCATGCTGGGCTGAGGATGGCGTGATCATTCCATAGGCTAATTACAAATGAAAATATGACTCCAGCCTATAGAAGGATCACGCCACCCCAGCTCAGCGTGACTGAAACAACCACGGAGGGGGGGGGCTTTTGGATGTAAATATTTAGAATGCAGCACCTCTTAGATATGGACACGTTCCTATGATTTTTAGAGGAATGTGTCACTAACACTTTAAGGACTTTACTAGTAATTATCTTGCTTTAAAAAAGGACTCATGCTTGCTTGTAATAATAGATTTTGAATTTCAGTATTTTTTCATCCCAAGCATTCTTTATGTCAACAGCTTTCACTATATTTATCTGCAAACCTCAAAGAAAACTATCATAAAATAGTCTCTAGCTAAGCACATATTTATTAGCTTGTGTGAACATGTTTTACTTATTATACTGTATATACTACCTGAAGGCATCATCAAACAGCAGAAGTCTTACAGTGATATGAACCTCACAGGCCACTTCCTTGCTGTGACAAAAGACCTTCAGAAAAGTTAGAAATAAATATGTGTGGAAATAGGATGCTTGGTGAAGATAACATACAGGGCTTCTCTTTTTCATCTCACCAGGCTCACCATCATCAGTAGGGCTGCTTTGAGGCATATTGTACAGAATGCTTGATGTGTGTGTGTGTGACTGTACAGATATCATTTAAAGATCTAGAAAGTAACATTTAAAAGCCTAAAGTCAAGTTATGGTAATGAATATGCTACAGATCCACTTTTGCAAACACATTTTTAGTATTTTGAGTATCCATTTCCGGTTTCCATAAAAATAATGTTCTTCTTTAAAAAAGAAAAAAAACTATATTCACTTTTTAAAATTCAGAATCTTCTGAGATTAGCACTATATGCTATAATTAATGTTGAGTAAAGGAGTAAGGAGTTTCTTCTGGTGCAGTGTCCATCCATCCGAGTACCTGGGGGAAGAAGTCATCATTAACACCCTTTAACTCCATCAGAAGAAGTTTCCTGCTACAGCTATACTTTCCTGGAAGCTCCGGCCAGTCTTCTTTCAATGTATGGAACAACCTGTCTTGGAATACACCACAAATCTTGCTCTATGAGTACCTGAAGATAAGGGACTCTTTCAGTTCTTAAGTAATTACATATCTTTGCTGCTTCAATACAGGGCTCACCATATCCCTAACACCAATATTGAAAATCTGCCAGTTTTCTCATATAAGACAAGTTAGAGTTCCTGCAGAGTGGAACTTTTACTAAGTAGAAGAGGATTGTAGTCTTGCCCATACTTTAATGGGAGTAGTAATCACTCCTGCCAATGGAGGGAGGTCACATATTCGCTAATAGGGCAAGTCATGAATTCTAGAGATCCCAGGATTGTGGGTTTATTTAATGTTTACATGATTTTCTTGTAGACTTAACTTATGAAGAACCAGATTAAGAAAAAAATTGCTATCCAGAAAACCCCAGATCCCAAGAATTCTGGATAACAGGCCTAATACCTGTATATTGTTTGCCCTGGAAATACAGATGAAGCCATCAGGATTTCACATTTTGTTGTACAGTCTCCAGACAACGTAGTTTAGTGTTCTTCCTTTAAATGGTAGAGTTTTTTCCAGTACATTGCTTCTGATGGACTAGGGCTATTGCACTCTAGCATCATCACGAGGCAGGACTGAGCACTAAAAATGGCACAATGCAACTCGGTGCAACAAAATGTGAAAATCCAATGGTTTAATCTATACTTTTGACACTTTTATTTACCCAGGGAATGGTTGCACTGTGCACAGCATCAGGACACAAATAGACAATAGCAATGAACAGTGGTGATTCTGGGGCTGCTGCTGCCTCCCCATCCCACTTTGTGTTTAAAAATCAACATAGGTCAGTATCACTTTAAAGTTCCAAGATGACTTTTTGCTGCCCCTTGTCGCCTTTCCTCAAGGCAGGAATGGCCCTGGCAAAGAAGGAATTAGTGCCTTCCTGGGCAAAAATTACAATTACCCTATTGTCTCTTAATTTCAGGAAAACCTGTTGATCTCTTGCATGCTTACACTGCTTCTGAGTGCACATCCCAAGTCAATGCATTCATTATGCTGGCTGCTGAGCTTTGGCTGTGTGCATCTGTAGGTAATAGGTATACAGCACCTTTTTATCAATAAAATGCCTTTATTTATTACATATGACAAGACCTGGAAAACAGCAATGTTTCAGGCTAGACTGGTCCTTTTATCAAGCTTTGGCAGTGTGCTTCATTGTAAATTAATTTAGTTTAGTGATGGGCGTAAAAAACGACGCGCGACTCGTTTCGCGAATTTTTCCACCAATTCGCAAATTTCTCTGGAAATTCGCTAATTTTTCCCATCACTAGTTTAGTTGTATACAGAGCCTATTTTGCCCGGCTGATGTGATTCCCCTAACAACAGAACTGAAGGACTGCAGGAGCTGAAAAGTACAGGTGCACAGTGATTGGCTACATTTGTTTGACTCAAGATTAGTGATGGACAAATAAATTCGCCAGCCGCAAATTTGCAGTGAATTCCTGTGTTTCACTGCCGCTGAATAATTTAATAATAAATCTAGATTGGTCGAATTTCTAGTTCATTGGAGTTTATGATTTGGCTGAATACCAGATTCCTTCATGAAAGATTTGGCCAAAAACTGAACTGAATCCTAATTTGCATATGCAAATTAGTGACAGGAAGGCAAAAAGTGGAAAAAAATTTTTACTTTCTTGTTTTGTGGCAAGCAGTTATGTGGTTTCCCTTCCTGCCCTTAATTTGCATATGCAAATTAGGAATTGGATGTGTTTGGGCCTGGCACAAGGATTCGAATCCTGCTGCAAAAGGCTGAATCATGGCTAAATCTTGTATTTGATGCATCTCTAAAATAAAACTCCCATGAACTCAAATTTCGACCCTTGATAAATTTTTATCCAGAAAACCCAAGGTCCCGAGCATTCTGGATAACAGGTCCGATACATGTAATACAATCCAAACCTATGCAGCTGTAAAGACTTCCAATGCAATTCACAACTTACAAAGAATATGGAATGGGAAAACAGCAAGTGGAATGTAAGCAAACCAGAACATGCATGCACATGCCTTTAAACCATTTCCTGTGATAGCATCCCAGCACAAGCAAATGCACTTAACACACACATATAAAATATCATTCATATGAGCAAACTCACAGACATGAAAAAAGGTTGATTTATTCATTCAAACAGTTGTATCCCATCAACGTGTTTCACTTCTGTTGTCAGGACAATCAAATATATATTGGTCTTGCTTCTCATTATCCTAAATGAGTAATACATATTAAATATGTAAAGTAAGTTTAACTTTAATTGTGTTTTAAATGCGGAGTGTGATTACATGCACAAAGTAGATATTTAGTTTAAAATGTAAGCTTTGATCAAGAGCTTTTTTTTCTTTATACCCACAGGTCTACTCGCAATCTTGCATTCACTTTAATCTGAGGCCGACAACAACATCTGCAAACTTTTTCGATTTGGTTAAGAGGCACTATGGGTTCAGAAAAACTATTATATTAAATATTCACAAAGAATACATTTTTCCTGCAGAGAGGAAAATCTTTCACATTACATATTTTTTTTTTTATATTTGTTTTCCATGTTACTGAAGACTAGTGATGGGCGAATTTATTCACAAGGGGCGATTCGCAGCGAATTTCCATGTTTCGCCACTGGCGAATAAATTCACAAGACTACTGTGAAAACTTATTTTGACACCTGATGTGATTTTTTTGATGCCAGTGAAAATTCACCGGTGTAAAAAAAAAATGGACGCAGGCATCAAAATAAATTGGACACCAGCGTCAATAAATTGGTCGCTGGTGTAAATAACTGGTTACTGGTGTCAATAAATGGTCGCCGTCGTCAATTTTGACACCTGCGTCCATTTTGATGCCGTGAATTGACTCCGGCATCAAAATCAGCGTTTTGCAAATTTTTCGGTGGTTTGCGAATTTTGCAGGAAATTCACAAAATTTGTGGCGAATCGAAATGGGAGAAATTCCCCTATCACTACTGAAGACATGTTCAGAAACAGCAATACTTATCCAAGATATACATTTATTAGTTATATCCTGAATGAGCATGATCATGACTAATATTTTATCATATAAGGTATAAAAAGGTATATAACAGTACAGTACTGTTCAACAGCAAAAGGTTAATATTTTAGGAATAAGTCTAAAACCTAATAAATCCTCCAGATCATCATGGCTGGAAGTTGGTGATAAACACTAGGTTAAACTTACATTTGCAGAGCAACAAGAAAATGATTATTTCTATTGCCAAGGGGGAATTTATTTAAACTAAAAAGCAGACATCGTTGTTTATTAACCTAATATCGTCAGTTTTAAAAGCTTTCCATAAACCCCAGTATTAAGAAAAGAGAAGTCATTAATCACTGTCTAGAAATAGTGGGAATCCAAGATAGAAGGGTCAGATCGTAATTCATGCCATGCTGAGCAATAGTATTCACTCCCTGTGGGAACTAAAATATACAAAAGCAGAAGGGTTCACCTCTGATCGGCTGACTTTTTGTAGAAAACATTGTCAATCCCTTGTATAGTGAAGAGATGCTAGACTAGTGTCGTACACAGTCAGCCAGAATCAACAGCTTTGCTTTTGTTTATGTATTTTGACCTGTGTTAAGTTCTTTGTAGTGATGAGTGAATTTATTTTCCAAGCATGGATTCGCAGCCAAATTCCATACTTCGCCACCTGCAAATTTTTTCATGAAACAGTAGCAAAAATTTGCTGCAGAAAAATGTGATGTGATTAAAAGTTGCACAGTAAAGTTTCTTTGATGCCGATTGACTTTAATACATTTGGACAAAAAGTCGCCGAGACAATAAGCCACCATAAGAAAAAAGTCTTCTAATTTTAATGCATTTGGGGTGAGAAAAATAATTTGACGCCTGTTGATTTTCAGAGTTTCAATAAGTTTTCAGCAAAGTGAAATAGGGAAGATTCACTCATCATTAGTTATTTGTGCTTTACAGTATGTAATCAAAAATAAGGAGAAAGCATCAGACTGTCTAGGAGGCTACGTTTATTGATTTTATTTGCTGCTGTGGAAAGAAGTTAAATAGTTTACAATAATAGTGAAAAATGCATACTTCTTGCTTTAGAATGATTTAAATGTGCATTGTTTGATAAAGTATATTATGGTTACTGTTAAGAGATACCGATCTGAACATTTTTTTTTAATACTTTTGATGAATATTTGCCCAAAAATTTACACTTACAAAAATGGTACGAAAACCATGGGAACTTTCTTCCTTAATGTTAATACTCTGCTTCATGGTTGATTAATAAATACAGGTATGGGACCTGTTATCTAGACTGCTCAGGACTTCTGGTTTTCTGGATCTTTCAGTAAAGCTTCACACTTTAAGCCTACTAGAAAATCATGTAAACATTAAATAAACCCAATAGGCTGGTTTTGCTTCCAATAAGGATTATATATATATCTTAATCTGGATCAAGTACAAGGTACAGTTTTATTACAGAGAAACAGGAAATTATTTTGAAAAATTAAAAGTATTTGCTAAAATGGAGTCTAAGCGAGATGACCTTCCCTTAATTCATAAATCAAAGCTTTCTGGATAATGGATCCCATACTTGTATTGCATTCTGTATCTCTACATAGACTGACAGCAGAACATAAATCAGCTAAAGGGAGAGGAGAAGAGAGGTATTACTCAAAAATGTTGAATGGTTTGAAAGATCAGACAGAAAAGGTAATTGGGAGAACACAACAGCAGTTGACCAATTAGGAAATAAAAGCTGAAGAGTAGGAAGATAAAAAAAATATAGATAAATAAACAAATGGGTAAATAATGCATTTCTCCACTTGTGCAAAACACATCACATTAGGAATATCTAACTTAAAGTCACACATTCATTTTTGGAAGACCCCTTTTATTTTTAGTTTTTTGGCCACATGGTTATCCTTTCTTTCTCCTTTCTGCCATGGTTAATCCACCAAATTGTAATAGAAGCCTATGGGAAGCTCCCCATAGGCTTCTGAGGCTAAGTCCTGCTCGAATTCCATTTGTACGATCGGAGCGTGCGATCGTTCGAATAGTATACATTTTTCGGACGCTCAAAGGGAATTTCATGATTTTTTCGTGAAATCGAACGATCGGTATCCGATCGTACGAATTCATCAAGAAATCGTATTGCGAGCAAAATGATAGCCTAAAACGAATTTGGTCTAGTTAATTTCCGGGAATAATAGTAAATTTGCCCCTAACTGTAACAGGAAGAAGTGTGGAGGCAAAAGACAGAACTCTGTTAATTGGTTCATGTGACCTAACTTTATAGTTTGTTTGGTATGTTTGTGTGCACCATTGAATCATACGATCCCAGGAGGCTGTCTTTATTTTTTAAAATGGCTATTTTCTATTTATTATTACCCAATGGGACATGCTACTAAAAAAGTATATTATTATGAAAATGGTTTATTTACATGAAACAGGGTTTTACATATGAGTTGTTTTATGAAATATCTTTTTATAGAGACCTATATTGTTCAGGGGTATAGTTTTCTTTTAAAACATATGTTAAGCAGTGATGGGCGAATTTATAAGCCAGGTGCCAATTTGCCCCGAATTCCGCATTTCGCAGCTGTCGAATAAATTCCTGAATCACCCATGAAAATTCGCCGGTGAAAATTTGCTTGCATCAAAAATTCACCACTTTGTATGATGTGGGCACAATAAATCCGTTTTATGCACTTTTGCAACTGAATACAGTGTGCTGCTAGTTTTCTTCTGCATATTGTAACGACCCGGTGACAGGAGTGGGTCTTGAAGTTCAGCACCTGACACTACAACAGTGTGTATCTAGGAGGTGAGCACTCCTTAATAGTGACTGTATGCATCAAAAATTCAGACACCGGCATCAGCTTTTTTCACCAACTAATTTGCTCTGTTGTCCAAAAATGACGCCCTTTGTAAAAAAAACGGACACCAGTATAAGAAACGAGATGCTGGCACCATTTTGCTTCGCCGAAAAACTCGGCAAAAAATTCTTGGAACGGCACCTATCTCATCTGTATAACAAAATGTCAGTTCCTTGTTAATTCTTATATAACTTACTGGGGCCCTCTGGTTCAAAATTTTTAATGTTCTTATGTTCCCATCATACTACATGCCCAGGGAAAAGAAGGCGCACAATTCAGAAAATGTTTAGTGGGCTTTAAAGCTAATTTATTGTTGAACTTAAATTACCTATCAGTGACAGTTCCACAGAACTTTGTTTAATGTCTTATACTGCCTCAATGGCCTTAAAAACATCTTATGATCTTCTATATGTGCTATACCCTATGAATTAATCTGCACCTGCCCTGGGGTGGAGGTATATTACCACACACAGCCTGGGTGCCAGAGCTCCTTGACTTGGCTGTTACAGTAGATAAATGACCATTATTATGAAAAAACTTGTTTTTTTTTTTACTTTCCAAATGTAGGCCTCAGAGCATAACTGATATGTCAAAAATACATTTGGAGGCACAAGAGATCTGCGCAGTTACCATTAAATTATTTATTTATTTGCTGTAACTATGCTACTCTTAGAAAGGTCTGAGAATGTCAGAGTGCCTTTATGTTAAGTGCTCAAACTAAAAAATGAATGCTGTCACTGCCATAGGCGTCTTCAATACATCAGAATAGATTGCACAGCCTTCATTTTTCCCAGTATAAAGGTTACATTTGTAGAGAAAGGTGGCAACAGATCTCAATTTAAATAAGCTTGAAGTAACACTTTCCTTTTATTTTATAACACTATTAAAGCCTGAGTGGATTTGCAGAAAACCTTCAATGGATATACTGTGCTTTGAGCAGCAAGAGAATGTTGTGTTGCCGTCTACAGACTTTATGTGTAGCTCTCACATAAGAAGGGAAGTGGGGGAAAAAAGAAATGAAAGAGAAGAAGCTTGGATGTGGATAAAAGGTTCTCCAAAATCATTTCTCCACCCCCCTCCTTATTTTTTTATTTCAAATGGAAATTAGTCTGAAAGGAGCACTGTTTCCTTTCAAATCCTTTAGTTTCGGAAGTGAAAAGAGGTTTCCTTTAAACGGCATATTTTAAAAGCAAATGATGGTCGCATAGCAACGGCATTGGCCTTGCCACATTGGAAAAACAAGAGGCCTGTAAAATGTGGTACTTTGAATTATGGCTCACGAAATTCTATCTGTGCTCACACAGTTAAAAAAAAAAAAGTAACACATGGCTTTTATTTCATACTAACAGTTTTCTCATTATAATACATACTTCCATTAAATATTTGTACATGAGGAATATTGAGCTCCATCTTACTCTCAGATATATTTAACAATAAGAAACAATTCCCACATTGCTGAATGCAAAAGTGTATCAGCCTTTTTCCAGTGTTTATAGACATGTTCACAAGTCATTTTGAAGATGCCTATAAACATTAAAGAGGCTGATACACTTTTGCTCTCGGGGAGACTGTGATTACACGTGCAGAACCATCATTGAGTAATCAATGGAAACAATATTAACCCCCAAAAGAGATACCTATATAAATAGATAGGTAGATAGATAATTATTTTTTCTTTGTGTTGAATCCCAGCCTTATTGAGCATGGGGAAGCAGTGATTCTTGGACATTGGGCTTATTAGCAAACTATTCCATTCTAATTAAAGGGAATTGAATCTCAGCTCATTTGCAAAACTCTAGAATTAATGGAATTTCAAAGAATCAATTGTCACAGACCAGCTTATAATAGCTTACCTTGCAATTAGCCTTAAATTGCCTTGGGTAACCTGCTCACCAGCAATTAATGAAATGTATAGGGTGATACTGAGTCTAGGTATGGGCCCTATTTTATACCTCCTTTTGTATGTAACGAAGGGACTGTGTGTGGATTAATCGTCCCAGATTTTTTCATACTATAGCAATCACTTGTTTAGTCGATTGGAAAAATCAGAAGATTTTTGCCATCTAACAATGATATCTTTGTATTGCCAATCTGAAGGTATCAATGGTTGACTGTCACTACTACCAATTTAATGGCCAGAACATCGTCTGATTTAATATTTTTCCTATTTTACTTAATCTGAACGGTTAGTTGTAGATCATTATATTGAAGCAAATGATCTTTCGGCAATAAAGGAATAAAATTTGCATGTCTATGTCCAGCTTAAGCCTTCAGATTCAAACCAATGCCTTGGTCAAGAGACACATCCCAAGAAATGCAATCGTGCAGGGAGGTGCCAGTCTTTGAATACTATGACCAGAAGCAAATAGTTAGATCCACCATATGGGGTTTAGTTTGATGAGGTATGGTGGATTACCAATTTTATCATAATAACTTTGTAACTTAAACCTCCTGTTTTTAGGCCTAATTTATAAAGAGGAAAGTCCATATGTAAAGTACAAATAATCAGTACCCTGTTCTACTTTACATAATTCATTGTGGCTTACACCCTTGATAATTTTTTGACTTCTAGGTGTGTAAAGATGAGAAAAAGGTGAGAAAATGGAATATATAATTTAAAATAATATCAGCGCTATGAAAAAAGTTGGCGCTATAGAAATACATGTTAATAAATATAAGTGAGGTTGTGAAAAAAGGAGGGAGGAGAGGAAAAGGATATATGTTAAGGAAAAACATAAAAAGTAGAAAGAGGCAAATTTAAGTGACAAGCAGAATAGAAAATGAAAATGGGAAAAGCGGTATGGTGTAGGAGAGATAGGAGAGCAGATAAAAAGTGAGAGCAAAAAAAGAAAGGTCAAGGCTAGGAGACATGAATGGGAAGGGGGAGACAATGAAAGCAAAAAAAAAAAGAAATGGGGAAGAGAAAGAAGATTGAAAGTATAAAAAAAAGGGGTTAAGGATGAGTAGAGGGTAGGAGAATGCTATAGCAAGAATGAAGAGAAGACAAATGCAGAATAAATAGCAAAGGTGTAAGTAAAGGAGGAATACTTCCATTAGAAATGAAAGCCCTGGAGCCATAAGTGCAGGGGCTGCATGACAAGGTATCTGAATGATCTGCTACCAGATTACGTTGGTTTATATAATTACATAGTTTTAAGGACCAGTAACATAAACATTTGTTTTAATTTTTATACAGGTTTTTGATCCCTTATCCGGGCTGTGGATGTGATTTACTTAGACTTTGCTAAAGAATTCGATACAGTGCCACACAGAAGGTTACTTGTGAGGGGACATGATTACACTTTACAAATACATTAGAGGACATTATAGACAAATATCAGGGGACCTTTTTACCCATAAAGAGGATCACCGCACCAGAGGCCTTCAGACTAGAAGAAAAGGACTTTCATTTGAAGCAGCGTAGGTGGTTCTTCACAGTCAGGACGGTGAGGTTGTGGAATGCACTGCTGGGTGATGGCTGATTTTTTTGATGCTTTTAAGAGGGGTTTGGATGATTTTTTGGACAGACATAATAAGGCTATTTTGATACTAAACTCTACAGTTAGTATAGCTATGGGCATATATGGTTTGTGTGAAAGAGTGGAGATCTGTGTGTGGATGCTGGGTTTTAATTTGGAGGGGTTGAACTTGATGGACTTTGTCTTTTTTCAACCCAATTTAACTCTGTAACTATGTAACTATGCATAACAGAGGATTAGTGTAACATTGTTCAGATAATCCTGCCCGCTCCATGGTATTTTATTAATGGTGTGTGCAAAGGGAAATAGTAATTTCTCGAGCAGGAATGTCTTGCTTAAAGGACACAAATCTTTTACATTGTGTTTTAAAGCCTGTCTGGGTAGTCTGCACATTGTCATATACAGTTTGTACTGTATTTCTGTGTAGATTTTTTATGCAGAATGACCTATACATTGTCTGTCTGGCTTGTGTGAAGCATGTGGTTCATTGCATATTTCACTTCAGTGTTCCCAGTGTTCTCTTTCATAAGTTGGTGACCTTAAAGAGGAACTATCTTGAAAATGAAAATTTTATATAAGCTTCATCATACTGAAATCAGAAATGTTCTAAATATAATCAATTAAAAAATCTGTACTGTCTCTGACATCATCAGTATTCCTCTCTGAGCATCTGTTTCTCCACATGCTGTCTTCATTCAGGAGTTGGGTGTTGGATGAATGATCCAATATATCTTATAGGGGGGCTCCTTTTGCCTAGAAGATGTGTCTCTACATTTACTGCAAAATGCAGTTATTTTGTTAGATTTTGTCTGTACTGGAATCCGTTATTTGAGTTCATCTACTAGGAAAGGGAGCCCCCCTATAAGATACATTGCATCATTTATCTGACACCCAACTGCTGCATGAAGACAGACATATTGTTTGATTGTATTAAGAAAGTTTATTATTTTGGTATGATATTATATTAAATTTGCATTTTCGCAATAGTTCCCCTTTAAAATATATTATATTCATATTGTCTTTTTACTAGGTCAGAAAACTTTTATCTCTATGTTATTATTGAAGTATTGAAACTTCTTTATAATATTTATGTTTTAGGTCTCTTAAGAGACTGTAAATATTTATGCTAGCTAAAGAAATTACATCCAAAAAATATCAAATATTGATTCATTTTGTAACTAGTATTTACTCAAAAGAAAAGTATCATAATTCCTTTCGGAGAAATCTCTTGAAAACAAACCACATGCTGCTGTGGTAAGACAGTAAATATATAGAGGCCTGAAAATGCAAAGTAAAGATACTTATGCGTTTGCTGCAGGTGTTCAGGAAGATTGGCTGACTGCTAAAAGCAGGACTAGGTTCCTGCATTAGCATCAAAGCACCAGATGGAATAACAACCCAATTCATTACGCAAGTGTTGTTAAAACCCAATTACTTTAATGACATTAATTCCTGTAACCACTGGCAGGAAAGAAATGTGCTCAGTTTGTTGCTAAAACTTCAGGAAACGTGTCATGAACACAAATAGGCTGATGTTTTAATGAGTTAAGTACAATAAACTTTGCCGGTAGCTTTATACTGGAAAGCCAAATACTGTACATCTGTATGTTTTAATTTAGTAGCTGCCAAGAATAATAGCACTGATCTATTGTACATTGAAATAAATGGACTTGTTATAAGGAAAAGGGAAGCTTAGTAGCTAAGCAGGTTGATAATATAAACTTATTTTTCCATAGAGACTAAATCACATATTTTGCTGATGTTCCCATTAAAATTGGTAGTTTCTTATCTGCTGTGGTGCCCTGTGCAATATCTAGGGAGTAATGTAGTAAAGGTGGCCACAGACTTTACAATTACGATCTTCCCTTCAAAAAGATCTTTCCAGGAAAGATTGTTCATTTTGACACAGACATGTAGAGCTGAATCAGCTGAATTCACCATGGCTAGTGATGGGCGAATTTTTTCGTCAATTCGAGTCGCGGCACGCTTTTGACGCGCGTCGCGTCAACTTTGGCGCGTTGTGACGTTTCCGACGTGCGACACGTCGTTTCCGACGCGCGACACGTCGTTTCCGACGCGCGTCGCATCAGTTTCGGCGCGTTGCGTCGTTTTTGGCACGACGCGTCGTTTTTGGCGCGCGTCGCATCGTTTTCGCCATGCGTCGCGTCAAAAATGCGTGCTCGTTTTTCCAGCGAAATTTCGCTGGTGATTCGCGAATTTATTCGCCAGCGGCGAATCGCGGGAATCCGACGTGAATTCGCCCCTGTCAAATAAATTCGCCCATCACTAACCATGGCCCATCTCCCACCATACACACACACCGAATATCCTGCAATAATTTGTTTCATACGATATTATCAGTGCGTTTATGGCCACCTTTAGCTGTGGAAGGTTTGCTCCAGTTCTAGAAAATCCGTAGCAACCAATAAACAGAAAATACCTACTGGTCTTCTTTTAAAAGGAAACATAAGATAGATTAATATGGGTTAGTAGTCCTGAAGCAAACGTTTTAACCATCATTACACATGTGGGGTAATGTAATAAAAAATCTCAAAGTTTTCTACTGGTCAACTAACTCAAATCCACCTATCAACAGAGAGAATGTTCAGGTAACTCACAAACAAAAATGTGCTATTAGTTGCAATTGATTAAAAATTTCCATAAGCTGACCCAACTTTAATAATTTTTTGCCAAAAAAAAGTATATAATTTTCAAAAATGTAAAAAAACAAAGTTGACCTTCATAAGTTTAACATCTTAGTAGTGATTTTTTTCAACAAGTTTTTCACTCCAATGGTTGAAAAAAATTGTTGCACACCAAAAAAATGTTATCACCCACTGACATCGCATTTCGGCAGAATTTAGCTGTTTCACAAATATCCAGTGAAACAGGTCATATTTGCCCATCAATACATTTTAGGATTTAAGAGGATTACAAGAGAATGACAACAGTGAAAAAAAAATATTTGTATGAAGTAAAAATGAGACATGACTGCATCACCTGTCCTCCTTGTAGACATTTTGTCTCCCACCCTTTGTTGTGGACACAAAATTCAGAGACAAAATGCAGTGTATGTTATTGCCCTAAAGTTAATGCCAATAACTCAGCTGATATGAAATATTTGAGCTATAATCGGAGAATTTAAATGGAGGGAGGTGTGGAGGGTGTGTGTGTGTGGATGCTGGGTTTTAATTTGGAGGGGTTGAACTTGATGGAATTTGTCAAACCAATTTAACTATGTAACTATGTACTTTGGCATGAACGTCTACAGCAACACATAGAAGCAACAGCATAACTCAAAGTGAAACCTTCTTTACAACAGTATCTCCAACTATAGTTCATTTGAACCTGCGTTGTATGTGCAACATGATAAACAGTAGCTAAAGAATATTTAAATTTGCTGGAGTCATCAACCTTAACACCAATTGATTTGTCTGTTATAAATGTGCCTTCTTATTCTACATAAACTTCTGCTCCTTGGAAGGTGGGCCTTCAGAAATAGCCTTCTGCTTATCACTGGCTCTCCTCCATAATGAAACAAAGTAGGGACATAATTCCAAGGAATTAAACTATCACCTTATACAGGTATGGAACCTATTATCCAAAACGTTAAGACCTGGGGTTTCTGGATAAGGGATCTTTCCATAATTTGGATCTCTATACATTGAGGCCTACTTACTAACATTCGGATTTCCTTTTTTAATTTACAAATAATAATTATATTATTAATATAATAATAATGCTATTTGAGTTTTTAATTTTACTAAAACTCTAAAAATTTGAGTTTTATTAAGTGTAAAACTCCAAATAAAAGAAGTCGAAATCCCTTAGAAGTCAATGCCATTCAGCCATTCAGAATTTTAGAGGTTTTCAGATTTTTTTTGCTAGTAATTAGCCAAAATTATATTTTACAAGTTTTAGAGATAATCATATATTATTCTGCATTTTTTTCTGTTCATAGTTTTTATACTCAAATCTTTTAATAACTTTCATGACATTCATGGTTTTAGAGAACTGGAGATAAATCGTGGTTTCAAAAAGCTCTTAAACCACTAAAATTTGACCATTAATATATGGGCCTCCCCGTGTACGTAAAATGAATTTAAAACATTAAGGGGCACATTTACTAAAGGTTGAATTGATTCGAAGTGA
>CM044433.1:46889981-46902052 GCA_024363595.1 Xenopus borealis | reverse complement strand
AGTATTACTCACAAAATTACGTATTTTCCCCTAATGTTCCTTAATACGTTCTTTAATCGCACGTGACGTGTGATTAACGAACGTATTAAGGAACATAAGGGGTGGTTTTTAGGTATTTCAGTGTCAAACATATCCATGTTTTTTTTCCTATATCCATTAATGAATATCTCATAACCTAGGAGAATATCTTAAAGAGGCAGCAAACTGTATCCATTGTTCAACATTATTTCAAGGGCTTGTGCTGTAAACAACTGTTTCCTATTGTGTTAATTATGTAATATCTATGGTTTTAATCTGCTGCACTAAACAGGATAGCATCTGAAACTGAAAACAAATCTACATTCTGCTTCCTGGTTTACAGTAAAAACAAACCAGCAGCCCATTGAAAACTCTACTGAATATAGAATTAACCTCCTAAGAATGTAACTTGGTTTGTTCAGATGTTTTGGTATCACTACATTTTTCTACTTCCCTTTTTGGATTATTCATAAAGAGGTCTCAAATTATTGATGCTGAAAGGTTTCACTCCCAATTACCCTGTCCAAATTCTTCCTGAAAATCCTCTCGCTAGGGTTTTAGTAAGTCCTGTGGTCAAATTCTCTGTTAGAGGAAGTTACATTCAAATGGAAAACTGCAAGAAGAAACATAAGATCAGTTCACTAATGACTTTATGCATTGAGCTTTAAAATGATTTTCCCAAAGTGGATTTTTGTGTTGAGGCTGCAAAGGATAGTTATGAGTGAATGCCATTTTAACACTATTATTCAGGGACAAATCAGGATATATTGCACTGAGGTAATTTTCTAACTTACCTATCAGCCATAACACTGCTGTAGAATGTAGCTTCATTATGCAATATTGAACTTATCCTGAATCAGTGTCATTTGAGTTAAGATAACAAATAAGGCCACTTCTTTAGAGGGGGAAATAATTTTCTACAAGTATTATAACATTCATTGTCCTTATAATATATATCATAACTGCTAGCTAGACCCTTTTCCAAAGCTTGCAGCTAATACCTAGATATGTCATGGGAAAACATGTTTTTTTTTTCAAAATACATCAGTTAATAGTGCAACGCCAGCAGAATTCTGCACTGAAATTTGTCTTTTAAAAGAGCAAAGAGATTTTTTTTTATATTTCATTTTTAAATTTGGCATGGGCCTGAAATCATGATATCAGTTTCCCAGGTGCTCCCAACCATGTGACATGTGCTCTGTCACTGTTTACTGCTTCACTGCAAATTTGAGCGATATCACTCCATCGACAGAACAATGGGCAGCTAACCAGTTAGCAGCTCCCTGACACCTCTGCTCAAGGATTGAGCTGCCTTAACCAATTGTTCCTCCATTGGCTAATAGCACTGCCGCAGTGTCCTGAATTTCAACAAATGGGGGAACAGGTTACGTTGCCTATGCTGCACCCAATAATTTAGGGTGGCTTCAGGCAATTCTCTACCAGATAAAATACACTATGGAAAACCTGTCCCATGTACCATTAGCCACAATATGCTAGTGCAGTAATGGGGATAGATACACACAATAGGCACTTGCAAATAATGGCACGCTGGCTCCATCCTGTAGTGCTGGCTCCTTCTCAAAGTTCACAATACACTGAGATGGCTACTGCCACAACAATATTACAGCTAAACAAAATACAAAAAAATACATTTATAGGTTAAAGAATAAAATGTTAAATAATTTTTAATGGAAACAGTATAATTTAGAACTATAATATTTTAAAATATGGCAAGTGGAACACCTCTATTCCATGTAGTGCTCATAGAAAGTTAATTGTTGCTGGTGGGGTGCAAAGGCTAGCCTCATCCTCAAGTTTGATGTCAGTTCCTATATACAGTATGTGCTATAGCCCCAAATGGCAGTGGTGGAGCTAAGTCTTTAAAATTCACCCCCACCCCAAGATCAGTAAAGATAAGTTTTGTTTGATATAGGTCAGACAACAGTAGAGTAAGCTGACCCTGTTAGTGACTTAACTAGCGTATAGGCTACCTTTTCTGTAGTGCTTCCATACAGAAGAATGAGATCAGGTATAGAGAGCTAGGCAGCCACAATCTCCAATGAGGATTGTTTCGGTGGTGTGGTGGGATGGGGTAACTACAAACAGTAGGTACCCAGTGTAGAGTATGTATTTTTATTTTGTCTTTTTAACCACCAAAAAGATTTTATGACATTAAATGATAAAGACCAAATCTTCTATATTCTGCTTTAAAGTAAATCGATGGATCAACGCAACAAAAATATTCTGTTTCACATAATGCAAATCTACACTCAACAGTAACATTAATTCAGTATTGAAAGGGTTATATCCTCTTTACTTATACTAACTGCTCTGGCTGCTGCTACGGCATATCAATAATAAATGTTCTGTTCCATTATGAAAATCGGCTGCTATCATAAAACCTCCCCTATGCCTGGCTTCTGTTGCAATTAATAGAGCAAAGTGTAGGGCTTTACACAGTGTGAGGCTTTCCAGCAAACAAATAGCTTTGTAAGGAGAATTTAATTATGTCAGAGTTTGGCTGGAGTATAGCAATGGTACAATCATGTTTAAAATGCTGAAACATTGTCAGCCGTAAGGTAACATCTCGAGGAAACTTTCGCTGGAGCACTAAAATTAAATCAACTTTAAAGGATATCTTAAGTCAAAAACTTTTTTAGTCAGAAACATCTGCTCAATTCCAACAGGCTGACACAATCATTTTTTTCTTTTAAAAATCACTAGAAAAAAAAAGTACATGCATGGGATCTGTTATCCAGAATGCTCGGGACCTGGCTTTTCCAAATGATGAATCTCCCTGTAATTTGGATCTTCATACCTTAAGTCTACTAGAAACCATGTAAACATTAAAGGACAATTCAACACCTACGTGAAAAAATCCCTCCTCTCCCTCTCCTGTGTAGGCCCTTCTACCCCAGCAGGCAAATGCCCCTAACTTGTTACTTACCCCTCCTTCCAGGTCCTGTCCAGCAGAGTTCACAGGGATGATCTTCTCCCGATCGCTCTTCTTCCGGGATTGACCGGCGTTTTCTGGCACAAGTGCAGTACGAGGGATTTTTCTGAAAAAAGAAATCGGAAATTTCGTGACTTTCTGGCACATGCACAGTAGCTCCGTACCAGCCTGATTCATCCAACTGCCCCAAAAGTCACAAACTTTCCTATTTTTTGTCCGGAAAGTTCTTGATTTTTGGGCCTACACAGCAGAGGGGGGGGTATTTTTTCATTGAAGTCTTCTTGAAATAAACCCAATAGACTGGTTTTGCTTCCATTAAGTATTAATTATATTTCTGTTTGGATCAAGTACAAGGTATTGTTTTATTATTACAGAGACATTTTTGGATTATTTGGATAAAATAGAGGCTATGGGAGACAGACTTTCTGTAATTTACAGCTTTTGAGATAACAGGTTTCCGGATTACAGATCCAAATACCTGTATATTATTATTCCCTCATCATTCCTTGATGATGGGTCACATAACCTGAAGCTGCTACAAGAATTAACCCAGGGAGAAGGAATAAGCTGGCCTTACAACCCCTCACTGCCTGCTGATAATATCAGTGAAAACTGTGATTCCTCTACCAACTAGTGATGGGCGAATCTATCCCTTTTCGCTTCGCAAAAAAATTAGTATTGGCGAAAAATTCGGAAAATGTCGGCGGTCTCGTTTTTTTCCCGCACCAGCATATTTTCGCCAGGCGAATTTTCACTGGTGTTTCGCAAATTTATTTGCCTGTGGCGAATTGCGGGAATTCGCTGCAAATTCGCGCCTGGCGAATAAATTCGCCCATCACTACTAACAACAGACCTGATGGAGTGCATGAGTTGAAATGTACAGGTACACAGTGAAGGAAAAAGGCTTACATATTGGCTACATTTGCAGGACTCAAGATGAATTATGATAATTAATGTCCCCATGCAATATATCCTAATCCAGCAGCTTGTTTCCTGCACACTGGGGAAACGGCTATTTGCCTTATATGCTCTATTAAAATCACACTTGTGAGTAGTATTTTAATGATTTTCTTTTAAAAATAATGCTACACTATTGGCGCTCATCATTTGTTCTTCTGTTGATTGTCTATTTAGTATATAGGGGGCTTTTGCCTCAGAAGAGCTGAGCTGCTTGATCCCTTTAAAGGAATGCACCACTGTCAGGATTTAAATATAGAGACAGCACTGTATACAGTACAGATTTGCACCTGTACATTATGTCTGGGGCTGGATGAAAAGTGTAAAAAAATGGATGCAATCTATCATGTTTCATTTTGCTCCCTGTGCTGGACATGCATAAGCGGATTCCAATCTCTGAACTTCAAATTGCAGTGAAGAGTTCTATGTACCCCCTGATGAATACAGCGCTGTATTCATGAGGGTCAGGCGGGGGGGGGGCAGGCAAATAGCGACCCCCTGCTGCCCATTCCTAACTTGAATAACATTCAGACAGTCAAGCTAGGGAGCATCAAAAGGTTCAGAACACATCAGGGACCTGTACTGAAAGGAGAAATTTCTTTTGCCACTGATTTTAATATACTATTAAAAACCTTCTGAAATGCATTAGTTTCAACGGGTAATTTTGGTGGGTGCACCAGACTGGAACATTCATAGCATCAAAGCATCAGGCCTAAGGGGCAAGTTGTTAGGGGCATGAGGCCACACTTTGCTGGAACACTCATATGTCAATACCAGGGCCGGAACTAGGGGTAGGCAGAGTAGGCAGCCGCCTAGGGCGCAGTCATAGGGGGGGCGCACTTTTGAAGGGAAATAATGTTTTTTTAAATTTCTTTAACTTCGGCCCTGTCTCCAGCAGCAGCGTTCTGGTCTACTTCAGTCCACCACAGATCTAGGGCAATACTTTTGCTGCTGCTCTGGCACAGGCTAGTGGCACAGGTACAGCCTTGGGGGGCAATGGCTGGTACAGACTTGTGGCACAGGTACAGACTTATGCTGGTGGCACAGTAACAGACTTAGGGACCAGCTGGTGGCACAAGTACAGACTTAGGGGGCAATGGTTGGTGGCACAGGTACAGACTTGGGGGGCAATGGCTGGTGGCACAGATACATATTTGGAGGGCAATGGCTGGTGTCACAGGTACAGACTTGGGGGGCCATGACTGATTGCATAGGTACAGACTTAGGGGGGCAATGCTGCTGGCACAGATACAGATTGGGGACAATATTTTGGATGCTGCTGACACAGGTACAGATTAGGGGCTGGCTGGCACACATACAGTTTGGTTCATTAATGTGTTATAAGGTTTCGTTATTTAAGAAAAAGTGAATAGGTGGGAAATGGTCATACAGAACGGGTGTGGGGGGCGCTGATTGTACCCCTTGCCTAGGGTGCAAACTACCTTGGCCCGGCCCTGGTCAATACAAACAATGGAGCCACACTATAAACATGGCAGGATAGTCCAATAGCTTTTACATCTTCTGTGGTGTGGGTCACTTATGTTTTCCATCAGAACTGACCATTAAAGGTGTAGAGTGGTGTTGAGGTGGGAATAGTTGTGCCTAGGAGAGAGGCAAATGGAAATCCAGCCCTGAAAGTGGGGTTTTGAATGGGAGATTAATCATCCAAAAACATTAATTGGCTTTAAATATTCTTCTTTCAAAGCAGTTTACAGTGTACAGGTATGGGAGCTGTATTAATGATCAGGGCTTGGGAGTTTCCAAATAATTGATATTTCCATACTTTGGATCTTTATACATTAGGGGGCACATTTACTAAGGGTCGAATTGATTTGAAGTGAAAATTCGAATCAAATTTGAATAAAAAAAATTCGCAATTTGAATACATTTTGAGCTTATTCAACTATCGAATAGCCCAAAATTCGGTCAAATTCAAAAATTCTAATTTGACTTTCAAAGTACTGTCCCTTTAATAAAAATTTGATATAACATTTCGTCAGGTTAAACCTACTGAATTACTATACAAACCTATGGGAGCTTCCCATAGGATTGTATAATAATTCGGTAGGTTTAACCTAAATTTTTGCTAAGTTTTTTTGATCAAATTAAATAAAATTCGATAGATTGCTTAAAATCGTTCAAATCTATTTTATCGATCGATCGAATTTTTAGTATTTGATCGTTCGCAAAGTCGAATTGCGTTAAAACGCCCCGGATTAAAATTCGAGGGGTCTTAATTCAACCTAAATTCGAGGGTCGAATTCGAGGGTTTTTTAACCCTCAAAGTTCAACCCTTAGTAAGTGTGCCCCTAAGTCTACCAAAAAATTATTTAAACATTAAATAAACCCAATAGGTTTGTTATGCCTCCAATAATGAATCAGTTTGGATCAAGTACAAGATACTGTTTTATTATTACAGAGAAAAGATTTTTAATTTTAATTATTTGGATGAAATAGAGTCAATGGGAGACAAATTTCCCATAATTTAGAGCTTTCTGGATAACAGATCCCAAAAAATATACAGAAAATATACAGTTAGGAGTAGTGATGGGCGAATTTATTCGCGGCGAATTCGCGCGATTCGACGCTGGCGAATAAATTCGCAAAACTGGCAAAAAAATTTGCCAAAAAAAATTCACCGCGCAAAAACGAGTCGCGCGTCGTTTTTGATGCGACGCGCCGAAAACGACGCGACACGCGCCGAAAATGACGCGACGCGTCGGAAACGACGCGACGCCCGTCAAAAACGACGCGCGACTCGTTTCGCGAATCGGCGAAAAATTCGCAAATTTCTCTGGAAATTCACCAATTTTTCGGCGATGCGAAACGCGGCCGTTTCGCCCATCACTAGTTAGGAGCAGATTTATCTAGGATTAAGTGTCTGTTTTACAGAAAAGACAGAAAGTCCATTTTCTTTGTACTTTTAAGTATGTAATGTGGGCTTATTGAGGCACAAGGTACTGTGAAATCATGATTAACATTAATGTGGGTACATTGTGGGAAATGCATCCTGGCGGAAGCGCAAGAGTCCTGACACTGTGTCCTAAAGCACAAGAAATGAAAGGGAATTAACAGGTCATTGATTTCAAGATATTCATGTATTTCTTTTCTTGAGCATTTTCACATTCTGTGACAGAGGGGCTTATATACATTCATGTTATTGTCAGACATAAATATACCCTATCGGTTTTTCCACATTTTGTTCTATTACAAGCAGGAATTTACAATGGTTTACCTGATTTACACCGTATTGCTAAAATTTCGAAGGTGCAACATTTCTTAAAGTTGACCTTTCAAATTAAACATGAAATGTCAACTCTATTTTTATTAAATCATTCATAGCTGTTTTTAAACTTATTAAAAAAAACAGATGTCACTGCAATCCCCACATTCCCTGTTCTCTTCACCATTTAATTGTGTAACCAGTGCTTGGACTGGTTACATCAGGCCACCCATTTTGGTGCACAAACAAGATTCTGAGAAGATGCAAGGTTTGTCTTAAAGGGATCCTGTCATGAGAATTTTTTTTTTTTTCAAAATGCATCAGTTAATAGTGCTGTTCCAGAAGGATTCTGCATTGAAATCCATTTCTCAAAAGAGCAAACAGATTTTTTTTATATTTCATTTTGAAATCTGACATGGGGCTAGACATTTTGTCAATTTCCCAGCTGAACCAAGTCATGTGACTTGTGCTCTGATAAACTTAAATCACACTTTATTGCTGTACTGCAAGTTGGAGTGATATCACCCCCTCCCTTTCCTCTACCCAGCAGCCTAACAACAGAACAATGGGAAGGTAACCAGATAACAGCTCCTTAACACAAGATAACAGCTGCCTGGAAGATCTAAGAACAGCACTCAATAGTAAAAACCCATGTCCCACTGCGTACTATTCAGTTACATTGAGTAGGAAAAACAACAGCCTGCCAGAAAGCAGTTCCCTCCTAAAGTGCTGGCACATGTCACATGACCAGGGGCAGCTGGGAAATTGACAAAATGGCTAGCCCCATGTCAGATTTCAAAACTGAATATAAAAATAAACTGTTTGTTCTTTTGAGAAATGGATTTCAGTGCAGAAGTCTACTGGAGCAGCGCTATTAACTGATGCGTTTAAAAAAAAAAAAAAAACATGTTTTCCCATGACAGTATCCCTTTAATATATAATAAACACATCCTTTTCTTTTACTGCGAAAACTTTATTTTCCTCACCTAAAACCGAATGGGGCTCATGTATGTCCACAAGTGCAGTTTCCCATGACAGTTTCCCTCTAATAACAGTATCCACAAAATGGCACCTGCCTACTTGCTATAGTTATGAATTCTCAGACCAAAGGAAACAAGACTTAGTGTAATTAAAATTAATTGTGCTTGACTAACGTGATAAAATAGGATTTGGAATAATTTTTTTAGGTGACAGGTCCCCTTTAGTGGGACCCAAAACTTGGTTCAATATTATAATGCGACATTCCTTGGTTGCATAAGTATTCATCCCTTTGGCACAGTACATGGTAAAACCACATCTGGCTGCAGCTACAGCTGTTTGGTGGTCTGGTGGTCTGGTCTGACTATGGCTTTCTAAGACCTTCATGTTCTTCAGGTTTTTCTAACCACTCCGGAAGAACTGCCCTGAATC
Organism: Xenopus borealis; assembly: GCA_024363595.1. NCBI lineage: Eukaryota > Metazoa > Chordata > Amphibia > Anura > Pipidae > Xenopus > Xenopus borealis. The sequence goes on along the minus strand of CM044433.1, from coordinate 46,893,491 downwards.
ATAACTAGTTTCCCAAAGAAAGGCCTTTCTACAACTCAATGCTACTATTACCATGTTTTAAGATGGGAAGAGTTTTCTCAGGGCGATGAGCAGTTAAGCTACCGGTCTTGGCTCACTCTTTTGCCTATAGCAACCAGCTTTGGCTTTGGGAGGAGCCCTCAGCTACTCAGATACCTCCAGGACATAGGGGCAGATTTACTAAGGGTCAAATTTGAGGGTTAAAAAAAACCCTTTAATTCAACCATGGGAATTGTTGGGGAATGAAAATCATTCGAAATTGAATATCGAATTTGAAGGATTTTACCACAATTTGATTAAATAGTGAAAATTCGATCGAATGATGAAATCAGTGTGAGAGGAACAAGGAGAGAGTTTTGAGCGAGCAAAGGTACCAGTTCGTAGCAGATTGGAAACAGGAGGAAAAAACTGTTTTGATATTTTCTTGGACTTCTTGATGCTGTTTTATAATATTTGTATTCCAGACACCGGTGCATATTCTGAGATCAAGTGACATGAATGCACATAACTGAACTTTTGAAAGTTGCGCCATATTTTAAACATTTGTGCATTTTTGAGATTGTATTTCATTTTTTTTCCAATTCCTATAAGGTATGTAAGAAGAGTAATGAGGTTAAATAGCATTTCTCTTGCTTGTATTTAAAGGCTACATTGGTCTCTTCCTTGGACTATCCATTTCAGATATTTCCCAGAGCTTAAATGCAATATATTTCATAAACATTTCAGTCCTTTTCCCCTAAGCCTGCTGTTCCATCTCTTCCACCATCCCATGCCCCCACCTCTGTGCTACTCTCTATCACCAAGCACTTTACCAGACATGCTATTTTCTTGACTAGGCCTCTTATTGATTGTTAGTTTTTCAGTGTAATAGCATATTAGTATCAAAAGGGTACTGAACACTACTTCTGTCAAATTAAAGAGTACTGTGCTTACACAAGGATGAACTGCCCGTGGAAAAGGGGGGGAAAGAATACAGACTCAATCCATAAAAAAACACACTTGAACAAAGACTGAAATCCCACTGTGTCGCCAATCTAAAAAGCCTTTCTGGTATCAGCAATAAGACACATAAATCATATTCCACTGGCTTGCAGTACTGTGTGCAAGCATTCTATTTCCCTTCCAGTCTGACACAGTTTTTATTTTTTATTAAAGGGTTAAATGTGACACAATGACTTTATTATTTTCCTCTTGTTTCAAGAAATACATATGGTTATTTTGAGTGATAACATTTAAAAGGATTATTAGAGCAAAATTGTTCTTTTCAAAGCATATACGTATAGGCTACATTATCTGCAATTTCAAATATAGATTTATATGCATTTTATTTTTCAGAAAGAATATCAATCTGTATTTGAATTGTTTTCCAGCAGGATGGGGTGAACAATATTTCTTTGTAGAGAGCAGTTTCTCAGCAGGAGGGTTTTCAAAAAAAGCATAAAAAAATTGAAGAAAATGTATTTTTTTATGATTTAATGTTTTCTTACCTTTGTATAGTAATCTGTGCAGCAAACATTTCATATAGGATCAATATGTTTGTAGCCACATATTCCCTTTAACTGATACAGAGCAATACAATCCCATGAGATCAAGACTAGTTTCTCCTGTCCTTTAAAAAAAGAACATCATATTTATTTCCCAAGGTTACCCACAGAGCTTGTGCAAACTTTATATAAACATAAAGGCATGCCCACGCCCCACCAAATCAGTAATTATCACACACTTTTCTGCTGTAGCTAATGTTGTGTTGTGGTGTTCTGTGGTGAGTAATTGACTTTACTGCATCTGTTTGTGAATCCAAGCATGAGCCACAACAAACACCACAGGGGTGTGACATTGAAGTGACATTGTAAGATGGTTCTAGGCCTTAATTAGATCATTTTGGGCACCCTGCAGTCAAGGACATCTCCACTGTATGGAAACAACCAGACAAGATCATCACATGTAAGCATCTCGAATAACTTGTGCACAGGAAATTCACAAAGAATGTATTTGCTGAAGTCTAGTAACTAGCTGTAAGCAAACAAGAACATTAATTCATAACGGCAAATGGAAATAGGTTAACATGCTTTACCCTTTTAGACTCTTTACTTAAAGGAGCAGTTTAAGTTAACTTTTCATATGGAATCGAAAGCCTTATTCTTCATTGTTGTGTATTTTTTCTTTACTTATTTGCCTTCCTCTTCTGTTTCTTTTCAGCATCCAAATGGTGGTCATTGACCCTAGCAGCCAAATAAACTACTGTGAGACTTCAATTTTATTGTTACTGTTATATTTAAATACTTGTCTTTCTGTTGATGACTTCTCCTAGTCTTTCTGTGTATCATTCAGACCACTGCCTGTTTGTTATGTTAAATTAGACCCTAGCAACCAGATTGTTGAGGAAATTCCAAAAGTTAAGTTAAAGATGAACTACTATATACAAAATTAATTTTAATCATTCTATCAAAATGTAAGTTTTAAAACAACTGTATAATTCTTTGTTGCAGTTGGACCCTTCAAAATATTAATTGTCCTAGGTACTACTATTGTTTTAAATCTGGACACATGTAAGTCTTACCTGCAAGCTCTTTTTCTACTTCTCATCCATGATATTGACTCTCTTCTCCTGCCACCCTACTTTAAAACATTTTCTTCTCTTTTTCCCATCTTGTTTTCTCCAATTCTTCTTCTTTTCATTTTTTTTCATAATCTTTCATAATTTCCCTTTTTGTCTTCCTTTTCTCTCATTATACTTTTATCCTGTCAGTTTTCTCTTCTTTCCATGATCATCTCTCCTTCTTTTATGAACTTCCTTTTCTACTCTTTCATATTTGTCCTTTATAATTTCCTTCTGCTTTTAATTTCTTTTCTTCCTGAACATCTCTATCTCATACCTTAATCCCTTCTATTTGTCCTATCTCCTCTCCTTCTACTCATTCTGAAAGCTACTATTGTTCTTTGTAATTCTCTTCATGTTTACCCCATCATCACTTCTGCTTTGACCTTCACTTTCTAAATATACTGTTTAACCTTCTACCCAAATCCTAAGTGTTAAGCCACCCACACTAAATATGTCTTGATGGACACTACTTTTCTCCATGCCACCAGTCAGTTTTTCCCAGATGGCAATATTATCTATATCTATATTATCTGTTCTCTACATTACCATTATCTGATGATACTTATGAAACTGCTCTTACTGCTTTAAAGAACTTTCTCATGCGAAGAGTAAATGTGGTTGCTGTAAAGATATAAATTCCACCAACGTGGACGACGTAATGGCGAATCCACAGAACAATTTGTAAAAAAAAATAGGACATTTTGCTAAGATCTGCCGTAGTTCTGTTAAAGATGTTCATGAAGTCACTGCTTCAAATTTTATGGTAATAAGTGTGGATAAAGCTTATTTAAACACTTATTCCAGACAAGTTTATATGCACTGTCAATGTAAATACTGCTTTTGCTGACAAGGGACACTCCATTAACCTGATGCTTGATACAGGTTCAGCT
>CM044433.1:46869176-46887924 GCA_024363595.1 Xenopus borealis | reverse complement strand
TCCCCGTATGCCTTTAGCAAAGGGACAACAGTGTGAAGGGTGTTAGGATTAGTGCTGTATTCCTGACTACTCCACTGAAGGGGATCCTGATCATTTGCAGATACCTACTGGAGGGTGAAATCCAAATTATATTTCTGTGTGTGAATATTGCTTGATAAATCTGCACCGATACCCTGTGCTTTCCTACAATACATCTACTCATGTGTGAGTATATCTGAAAACCTGTGGTACTTATTTTGCACTTAATAAATGTTCTACCTTGTTTAAGAATCTCCTGGCGCCCATTTATCTTTTATTGTACAAGTCTGCCTGGGTATTAAAGAGATATTGCCTCTTAAAGGGATGACTTCCACTTAGCGAAGGCCCTGCCCTGATGTGTAGTGTCACAAATGTAACCCATGCTCTACTGATAGCCGGATGCCCTAACTCCTTGTGCTTTATATAGCCAAGAAAGTGTTACATTGATATTGTGGGATCTTTTGCAGATGCTCCTATAGACTGTAGATTTGCGATAACTAGTGATGGGCGAAATCTAAAAATTCACGAAACGAGTCGCGCGTCGTTCTTGACGCGCGTCGTTCTTGACGCGCGTCGTTTCCGACGCATCGCGTCATTTTCGGCCCGCGGCGCGTCGTTTTCGGCGCGCGGCGCGTCGTTTTCGGCTAATTTTTCCTGCTGTTTCGCTAATTTATTCGCCAGCTGCGAATCGCGGGAATTCACCGCGAATTCGCCCCTGCCGAATAAATTCGCCCATCACTAGCTATAACTCTGATAGACTGTTAAAGTAAATGGCCAGAACTTGCATTTGTTTCTCTTAAAACATCTGCAGTAAAAACATTTCTGTCTACAGTCTTCAGCAGCGAAGGTAATCCAAAGAAGTTAATGTCAGATAATGGACCACATTTTGTTTCATCTGAGTTTGAAATCTTTCTGAGAGAGAGAGGAATATTGTGCATAGGAAATCTTCAGAGTATAACCCACAAGCAAATGGAGAAATCGGACCATTCAACCGAAGTCTTAAAGAAGCACTACAGACAGCAAACCTTACTGGGAAACCTTGGAAAGTATTTACAACAGAGGTCCTACATAAATAAAGAGCAATGTGCCATGCAACAACCCAAGCTTCTTTATCTGAATTATTACATGGCAGACACCAAACTTACACAAAATACAGTGCCTACGCAATCACCTAATGCTTTGTCAAACATCAACAAGCCAAATGCAAGGCTTATACTGACAGAAAACGTGGTGCAAGAGAAGTGTACTTTCAGCCTGGATCTTTAGTCAAAATTAAGAAACCAGGACTACTGAAACAAAGACAATCTAAATTTACTACACCAGTGAGACGCCGGCGAGGACCATACACATATGAACTATCTAATGGACGCATAGGGGATGCAAACCGTCTTGCTCCTGCTAGATATGACTTTGGAGACGTTCCATTTGATGAAGGGCAACTCCTGATGCCAACTGCAATAGGCCTAAAGAAAGTGAACCTATGAGGCATACTGAGAGAGAATCATTAACTATGGGGTAAATTTATCAAAGAGTGAAGTTCCGCCACTAGAGTGAAATTCCACAGCTCTCCATTCATTTTTATGGGATTTTGAAAGGCGTATTTATCAATGGGTGAAAAGTGAAAGATCACCCTTTGATAAATACGCCTTTAAAAACCCCATAGAACTGAATGGAGAGTGGTGTAATTTCATTTTTAACTTCACTCTTTGATAAATATACCACTATGTGTTGTAAAGAATGCACAGTATTGCTTTAAGATGCATACAGTTTATGGTTTCTGTTTATAATATTTACCCAAATGCTTTCCTACTATCAGGGGAATATGTGGTGTTTGTGCAAGGTGCCTGTAGGTGTCACTGTGCACAAGAGTATACTGTGCATACACTGTACTTTCTATACTGTTTCAAAGGATTAGAGTTGAAGTTACTACTTTTGTGTAATGGCTGCAAGAACCTACTAATAAAGAACTGTTATACTCTTCTCATCCTCGACAAATAGCTCCTGTTATCTGCCTAATAAAAGCCTGGTGCATTCAGTCAGTATTGTAGATATAAATCAGATATTATTGGTATCACAGAACACATTTTACATCCAGATCATCTTACAGGTTTTGACAATCTTCGAGTCTTTACACACTGATTCTTCATGAAATCAGTAACAATCTTACATTTACTGTCCTGTCATTTAGGGTCTTTTCTTATCTTCTGCCCATTTAGAATTTCTTTAAAGTTCCCATCTGGTCATGGTTAGAAAAAGGAGCCCAGGGGCAATACAGTATATTGGTGAGGCATTTAAATTGATTTTGTAACAATCCTGGTATGGAGGTGCATGGGAACACTTTTGGACAAAAAGATTGTAGTACATAATCTCACCTAGTAATACTATTTATACTATTACATTTTCATAGGAATGTGTCAGCATCACTTTAAAAAAAGGGTGCTAGTTTCCACTGATATTCTTTATTTATTCTCAGCCAACACTAAACCCAACCATAAAGGTGTCCCACTACACCACCTAGTTTTCTATAGCAAATAATTGAACATGGAAAGCATTTCACCTATAAGAAATTTACTGACCAAAATCTTAATTACAAATACAAAAGAAATGCCCAGGGAGAATGCAGATTCCCAGTGAAATGTCATCCTGCTGTTATCTTACATACAGAGATTATTGTGCCATTTGTATATTTTCTGTAGACCGGGGCAAAGTTTTATTGGGAAGTATTGTTTTACGAATACAACCCTGATGTCTACAGCTGTCATTCCTTAATCTTGAAAATATATTAAAATATGCTGGTATTTGTACTCCAGCTGAACTGAGTAAAGTGTGGTTGTAGCAGTGCAGTGCAGCAGGGTTTAGTTTCTTTAAGCGTCCCGTCTAATACTGTTAGTCATCATGTTTAGTGATGAGCAAATACTTTTGCCAGCTATTGATTTCTGGCAAAAAAAATTCATGAGACTGCGCCATGGGAAAAATTTGGCACGGCAAAACAATGGCCAAGACAAAAATGTTGCAGAGACAAAAAAGTTGCCATTAGAGAAATGCACACTGACTTTATTGCAATTGGGCAAAAAAATCACAGGGACAAAAAAAGTTGCCACGAGAAAAAACACCCATTGACAAGCATTTGTCATGTGCGTAAAAAATTGTTGCATGTAAAAAAAAAAATTTACACCTTCAATGCGTTTAGCATATTTCTCATCCTTTTTGCAATTTTTTTTGTAGGTTAGCAAAATTTTCAACTAAGCAAATGGGGACGGATTTGCTCATCCCTAGTCACAGTAGTCTGGGGTTGTGGCATGATCCTTCAGTAGGCTTCAGTAATATTTTCATTACAATCAGCCTATGAAAGGATCCCATCTTCCCCCAGCCCAACATGACTGAAAGAAACGTGGTCTCTACAGCTCTTTCCCCTTCATATGAAGTGGTACTGCTGGGTTGGGGTGGTGTGGGAGTATTCTTGAGTAAACACGTTACTATGGGTTTTATAGGGACATTGGTGTTTTGCAGGTGTAAATAGCAGACAAAAAGAGATACAAACCCTGTATTTTCTACCCACAATGCACCTCTTCTCCACTTTTTTGTGTGTTCCACTATCAGAAGCAAATCCTTGCCCTACCAGTATAGGGTGCCAATAATTGCACCAATTTTTGTGCCGTGGAATGGGTGCTACAAGGGAAAGCCATTTGTGTCCACATTCATGCCCCATAGCGGCATACTATTCTACAGGAGTGCCTGCAGGAATAACTAATATCTGGAGCCTTGTGTGTAATGCCTGTCACTAAAGGGCACAAAATCAGAGTAAAGGGGTGCAAGGGATTAGCTTACATTTGAATCTACACTGTGAATCTACACTGCTTCCCACTGACATGTTATTTCACATAACATCTTGTTTAGTCTTGTGTATGATATGCACATGCAGTATGAAATAATAGTTTTCCCTTAGGAAGTATAGTACAGGGACCTTTTTTGTTTTGCATGCATAGATACTGTCAGAGAGATAGATTTCTTGAATTCAGCTCTTAGAATGTAGCAGTGTCAGGGAAGGAAGCCTTTCTGTAGAATATCCACAGTATCTTTTTAACTATTCTGTAAGCTACGAATTTACAATGTCTTAAGCTGTTTTTATTCTGACTTTGGGCCTTGCCATACACAAGATAAATGGATCAACAGTTTATTTGCCACCAGAATAAAGAAAAGCTTAGGGAGAAAGGCAGAGAGACTCTTTCTGTGAAATGTGACTGCTTTATCCAATGTCACTGACAAAACCAAAGCTTTTGCTGTAAAGAACAGATATCCTTGGAAGGTGCATTGATTTTATCAGGGAACACTGGAAAAAGAATTCAGGTTAATACTTCTGAACTGATGTTTGTTAAAAGGAATGATACATACAGTATATACTAAATAAAAATACTATATTAGTAGGGTGATGATCCCTGGGGTTGATATGAAGAGGGGAAGAGACAACAATTGATTTAAACTGATATTGATTAAATTGTGATTTTTTTACATTCTTTTTTATATGATTTTTATAAGTTAATAGAAAAAAGAATGATAAAAAGAAAAAAACAGAAAAAAGTGGGGGAACGGGTTACAGAAAGAAAAGAGGGGAACTATACCCCCGAAAAGGGGGAAAACTATACCCCCGAACAATGTAGGTCTCTATAAAACGATATTTCATATAACAACTCATATGTGAAACCCTGCTTCATGTAAATAAACCATTTTCATAATAATATACTTTTTAATAGCATGTGCCATTGGGTAATCATAAATAGAAAATTGTAATTTTAAAAAATAAGGACAACCTCCTGGGATCATATAATTCAACGGTGCACACAACCATACCAAATAAACTATAAAGTTAGGTTACACAAGCCAATTAATAGACAGAGTTCTGTCTTTTACTTCCACACTTCTTCCTGTTACAGTTAGAGTTGAAATATTTCTGGTCGGGTTATCTCTGAGGCAACACACAGACCATCATGAAATGGTGGTTCAAGGCAAGAGATGTAAAAGGGTAATATTTACTTAAATACATATTCCAGTTTTATAAGATTCTTTAATATATCACTTAATTTGATATAAACTATCTGTTGCTTAAGTATACATTTTGGGGGGATAGTTTTTCTTTAACAACTAGTCAATATACAGTGTCCACTAGATTACATTGTGGAGCTTAGCAGAACTCTTAGGGGCAATCTTACAAAATTCACATAAAATGATCGAAGTTCGATCGAATTTTTCGTATATTCGGATATTCTAATTTGGCCTCTTCTATCATGGAATACCTAATTATCAATAGATCGAATGATCGGATATTCGATAATTCAATCATTTGATGATCGAAGGAATCAAAATTTTTAAATTGTTCAACTGCCTACTTCGCCAGATTGAACCTACCGAATTGTAATAGAAGCCTATGGGAAACCCCCATAGGCTTCTGAGACTAAGGGGCAAATTTACTATTATTCCCCAAAATTCCCTTGATCCTACTCGAAATTCGATAAGCATTCGACCATTGAATGTTTATCGAATTGTTTTAGGCTATCATTTTGCTCGATATTCGATTTCTTGATGAATTCGTATGATAGGATACTGATTGTTCAATTTCATGATACAATCGTAAAATTTCCTTTGAGCCTCCGAAAAATTTGTACGATTCAAACGATCGAACGCTTTGATCGTACGAATGGTATTCGAGCAGGACTTAGGGGCAAATTTACTATTATTCCCCAAAATTCCTTCGATCTTACTCGAAATTCGATGAGCATTCGACCATCAAATGCTTATCGAATTGTTTTAGGCTATCATGGTGAAGTAGGCAGTCGAACAATTTTAAAATTTAGTTTCCTTCGATAATCGAATGATCGAATTATCGAATATCCGATCATTCGATCTATTCGATAATTTGGTATTCGATGATCGAAGAGGCCAAATTAGAATGTCCGAATATACGAAAAATTCGTACGATCGGTATTCGATCGCATTCGACCGAACTTCGATCATTTCACGTGAATTTTGTAAATTTTTCAGAGGCTCGAAGAAAATGTAACGACTTTTTCGTGAAATTGTATGATCGGTATCCGATCATACGAATTCATTGAGAAATCGAATATCGAGCAAAATGATAGCCTAAAACAATTCGATAAGCATTCGATGGTCGAATGCTTATCGAATTTCGAGTAGGATCGAGGGAATTTTGGGGAATAATAGTAAATTTGCCCCAGTCTAAACTGGTATTGGTAATATTATTAATTATTCTGATTATCAAGGTCCAAAAACGATCCAAGACTGAGCATGTAAGCCAAATATGGGTATGAGAACCCTCACTGGCGTTACACCTCCAGCATAAACTAGACTGATTGGAGCTCATTTTGCTTAATCTTACAGGGGTGTAATGGCATCTAGTAATTAATTTGTATTCGGCTTCGCTTGCCTTTGAAGTCCTGGAGAATTTAAACAAATTAGTAAAGATTTTATTCCACATATTTATGTTTCTGTGTAGAAGGTTGAAACAAGAGTAATTTATAAATCTTTGAGAGGGGTTTAGCGGTTTTTAACGACAATAACATTTGTTCCCAAGTTGTTAAAACTCTCGTCCAATAATTGATTGTATGTAGAGATGCAATTGGCTATACCCCATATATCCCTTGGATGTTTACCCCAACATTTTTGAATTTCTGCCAAAGATATAATGTTATTGTTAATTATGAAATCTTTAATTCTAGTTGGTCTATTTTCCCATGTACAACATCTGTTAAATGAACCTGATTCCATGCTGGGAATAAATTCTAGATTATACATTAAGGGGCCGATGTACTAAATTCATGTGAATAGATCGAAGTTCGATGGAATTCAATCGCATTTCGAACGTGGGATTTGGTCGTTTGGTCGAAAATTCAAATTTTGGCATATTCGATCATCGGATAGCGAATGGTCGAACGATCGAATACATTTGAATAGAGTCGAATTAACGAATATTCGATCATACGATCAGTGAATTTGCCCCTATCACCCTACAAAAGGTAAAAGACGCCAGCAGTTTTTTTTTTCAAACTCCTATCTATCGTATTGAACTTCGCCAGGTCTGACCTGGAAAAGTAACGTCTAGCGTAAGTGGTAACGTTCAGTAAAATGGTCATCTTAGTGAATTAGTCAGGATCTGGGGTTTTCCAGATAAGGGATCTTTCGGTAATTTGTATTTCCATACATTAAGGGGCAGATTAGATATATCAAAGGACAAGTTGTGTTTTCCTGAAATTTTTTTGAGGATAGTCAAATCATTTTGAGTTTTTTGTAGCAAACTCAAGCTTTTCAAGATTTATTATACCCTGAAGCTGGAAATAGATTGAATCTGAAAATATACCATTTAAAACCTTTCAAGGTCACGTAGAAGTCAGTCACAGAGGTCCCTTTAACCATTTCAAGATGTTAATACCCTTCTGGATAGGGTTTTTTTGATCAATTGAAGCAATCAGAGTTTTTTTCCCACGGAAAACTTGATTCGCTTGAGCTTTCAGGTTGGAGATTTTCCATTCGATTTTTTTTTTTAAATTGGAAAATATCTAGTTGTGAGTTCATTTGAGGTATAAAAAAAACTCACATAACTCTAAAAAACTGTGATAAAAAAATATTAATTCTACTTAAAATTAATTTAAACATTCAATAAATCTGACAGGGCTGCTTTGCCTCTAAGAAGGGTGAATTATATCCTAGTTTGGATCAAGTACAAGGTACTGTTTTATTACTACAGAGAAAAAGAAAATCAATTTTAAAAATCTGAATTATTTAATTAAAATGGAGTCTATGGGAGAAAGCCTTCCCATAATTCGGAACCTTCTGGATAACAGATTTCTGAATAATGGGTTTCTAGATAATGGTTCCGATACCTGTTGAAAGAAACCAGCCATACAAACTTTTACAAAATGTACAAAAATGCTACTCCCTCGTCATTGTTCCTCGATGATGGAAAGTTTCACCTCTAGCCATCCTAATGAGTAAAACTGAATGTGTAACTTCTTCCTCCCATTATTTAAAGCTTTATCCCAATTTGTATTCTCCCATTTGTATTTATTTTCACATTAATTTACCTGACATTTATTAGAATACATTTTTTTTTTTCATTTCTGAGGTTTTTGTGATCTTTTCTTACAGAACTGATAAAATAGAATATGTATAAATTGAGTCCCAGAAAAGTCTTTATTCAGTGTGTTGCCATACAGTAAAGGCAAAAGCCTATCATTTTCAGCTTTCTACTCTTCAAAGATTCTTCAGATTTTGCTTCAGTGTAACATTTACAGGTAGTCGTGACCTACATGGATGAAATGAATAAATGTGCAGTCTCAAAAAAAAGAACTGTTACATATACAAGAGAACAATTGCTGAAATAGATATGAAATTGGACTAAAATGCAGTTGTCATATATAATAACATCAGGAAAGAAACTTAAAAATCCCACTAGGTACTTGTTTAGATATTTCCTTTACGCTGAAAATAGTGTTCCTTGAAAGTTTGATTTTCAACAAAAACCAGCCACGTAAAATGAAATTGTTCCTTTCTGCTTGGATTGTAAATCCTTACCAGCCAAACTTCTGAAAATGACTAAAGTGCAAAGCTGAAAAGGAATATGATGGTGCACAGCAAGTGCTATCAGATTAGTATTCATATAATACAGCCCCTGCATTAAAGTCAGACTTTGAAAATATGAGAGGGGGGTCATGAAATCACCCCTATCCATTTAACTGCTTCACTGCTAGTAGAGGTTATATATGGATTGTGCCTAAATAACAAGGGTACACTCCTGAATATCTATGAAATCAATAAATTAAAAACTACAAAAATAAAATCCATAATGCTATAGGTAAGTATTGTGTAACAAAGCAGCTGGATTAGTTATAGATGGGCAATATATTTCTCCCAGGGTGTTATATAATACAACACCCTGGAACATGGAATAGTTAATACAGACCAAAGCTGCAAGGTAATTGCTGCAGCTAAAGTACCTGACTGACCCTGGGAGGTAAAACCCCTCCCACCTCAGAGTGAGAGTGAGAGAGAGCAGGAGCTGCACTGCACAGGCAAGGTACTGATCACCAGTGATTGTGATATTTTGGTTTTGTTCTCTTAAGTTGGAGTTGGGAAAGCCACCCAACTGTAGTTAGGCTGCCAACTGTGTTTAGCCAGCGCTCTGGTGCAAGGGTTTATTTTTCCTTGTTTTTCATTTCTTTGTGTGCCTGTTACCAAAGACTGTGTAATGGAATAAACTGCAGGCACTTGCCTTTAAGAAGATTGACTCCTGTGACTGCTTTGTTTACCCTAAAAGACTGTGGAAAGCGGCCCCAAGACACTGACCCAGGTACCCCTATAGGTCTAGTTGTCACAATAGGTATATATATATATATATATATATATATATATATATAAAATTTTCACGCTGGGCAGCACATCGCTACAGTCATCAGAGACCCAGGTGCACGGTAAAAATATATTTAGCATTCAAGAAGACCAGCAACACTGGGATTTTGGTGCAATCATTCAAAAATTTGTATTTTTTAGTGCATAGACAGCCAACGTTATGTTTCGGACCATACCAGGACCTTTCTCAAGGCCTTGACAAAGGTCCTGGTATGGAACGAAACGCGTGATTTTTAGCATAATCTCGCTATCATAAAATCATAAAACTAGATCATAAAAGATTGAGGCTTAATAAATAGGCCTTTTAATTGCAGATTTGGGGATTTAAAAAAAAACTGAAACCATTTGAGAAGCTGAAGTCACATTTTAGGATGAATCATGAAAAATAAAAAAAATTGTCTGTTTTACTAATAAGAAAAGAAAAAATAAATTGCTGTGTCATGCCAATGATGTTTTTTCTATATTTGAAACCTTTTTTATCCTTGGTAACAATAAACGCTCTGTTTGTTATTGACAAACTGAATACATAAACACTTGTCATTAGGGGATATGATTAAATATGGAATTTTCCACAAGTGAATATTTTATAAAAGTTGAGACTTTGCTACATACTAAACCATTAGAACCTATGGCAACATATGGAACCAATAAGAACATTTATAAGCAAAACTAGTGAGAATCTCTAATATTTTTGTGTGTCCATTGGGCAACTTTTTACGCTTGTGAGACCATCATTTCCATCCCACCCCAGTAATATAAAATAAATACAGCAGATAAACAGATACTGGGCAACATAGATTTCTTCTACTACATGAACTACAGAGTGGATTTATATGAATTCAGAATAAATCCTTGCATTTTATTTTTTTAAATTCTTGCAAAGTACAAGAATGGGACCTATTATCCAGAATGCTCAGGACCTGGGGTTTTCAGAATAATTGATCTTTCCATAATTTGGATATTCTTACTTAAAATCTACTAGAAAGTTATGTAAACATTAAATAACCCCAATAGAATGGTACTACATCAGTAAGGGTTATTTCTTTGCTTCGATCAATTACAATGTATTGTTCAATTATTATAGAGAAAAAGAAAATCATTTTGAAAAATGTGGATTATTTGGATAAAATGGAGTCTATGGGAGACAGTTATTTCGTAATTCAGAGTTTTCCGGATAATGGGTTTCTGAAAAACTAATCCCATACCTGTACAGAAAACCGTAGCAAAACCTGTATTTAGAGTAAAAGAAAAAATACAGTACACCCAAACTATTCTTTTGTCAGAGCTTGTATGAAATCAGTTGTATGAGGATTTATATTCATGGCTCATGGAACATAGGACGAGGACAAGGCAAACAACATGATATATAGGGAAGACATTTCCAAAACCATCAATATTTCTTCCAAGACATTGCTGTTTGGCACAAGCCAGTGAAACAATTTTTATAATATGGCATCTTTCTGTAATAAAAAGACTTTGCATGATACCCCACTTAGCTTGTTTAGCTGATTAAGAGAGCATGCACTTCAATGATATTGAGTAGTGATAGGCGAATTCCTGTGATTCGCCGTAGGCGAATACATTTTTGAAACTCCAGCGAAAATTCATCAGCATCTCGTTTTGAATGCTGGCTTCCGTTTTTTCGATGCCGGCAATGTGTGCTGGAGTCCAAAACAAGATGCAGCTGCGTTTTGCTAATTTATCGCCATTTCGCAAATTTCTAGAAAAATTTGCAGTAGATTTGTCCATCACTAATATTGAGTACATATAAAGCTGGTCATAGACACAAAGAGATACAGTGAATATAGTGAATAAAGTATTCCCTGTTGAAAAATATAAGGATATTATAAGTTACCAAGGAGTTCTATGACTATATAAAAGCACAAGGAGGAAGGCCAAGTGTTAAAATACATGTCATGGAACTCCGAGGTGAATTGTAATATTTTCATATTTTGCAGCAGGGGTACTTTATGTATGATAATACACAAGTTTCCGTGAGTCATGTGATGAAAATTACATCACTAACTTCAATTATAACCGATGATATCACTAAGCACCAATTAGAAGGATATAGAATGATATCATTTACAGAATAATCATGACTCTTGTGTATTATATCGCTACAATCTTTGGCAAAGGGCCGTCTGTTTTCGTACCTTATGATTTTAGAAATAGATTCTATTATCCATAAGTTAAGAAAACAGAAGGTATTAATGGGCAGAATTATTTACCATATACCTTGAATCGCCTACAGAAACTTGATAAACCACTAAGGGGCAGATTTGCTAAATTCACATGAAGGGTTCGAAATTCTATCGAATTTTCAAAAAGATTCTAATTTGAATTTTCGAATGTTTTTGAAGACCACTCCGACCAGTGAATTTTGAAAATTCGATTGAATCGAATGATTCCAATAATTTCGAATAAAAATCTATTTGAATATTCAACTATTCGACTGTCGAATTACTTCCCCTTAAAATTTTTATTCATTTTTATCAATTTTATGCCTAGTTCGCCAGATCAAAGCTACTGAATTGGGTTTCATTATTTTTGATCAAATAAAAAAATTCGATCGAATCGTTAAAATCATTTCAATCGTTTGAATCTAACGATTTTATCAATCGATCGAATATTTTCTATATGATCATTCGACCAGTCGAATTACGTTAAAATCCTTCCAATTCGAATTGGAAGGATTTTACTTACCCAACAATTCCCAACTATTCACCTGGTCGAATTCGAGGGTTTTTTAACCCTCGAATTCGACCCTTAGTAAATCTGCCCCTCAGTATTTGACCTCATCAAATGAAGTAATGGAAGGACACACTAAAATGTTTGGAGCTCACAGCAAAAGTTTATAAGGGTGGGGTTACTGAGTAACACAAGCACAAATTGTGGTCCATAAACCCAATTAACAAGTTTATTAGTATTTTCTTGGCTAGTGAGATTAATGAAAGCAAACATTACTTGATTATAGGAATTATTGGACTGGGGCAAAACACTGCACTTCAACTGAATCCAATTTAGAATGTTTAATGTCTACCATAAACATGGAGTCACTCCATAAACATGTTCCAGTTTCCTTAATTTCACAATGGATGAGTAATTACATCCACATAAGGATGACTACAGACTTAACAGTCCAACAAAGTGATGGGGTGTTTCAGGCAGCTGTTCAAGCACAATCCACATTTCTCATGTGAAAGAAAATGGTGCATTTGTAGTGTTTTAAGGAACACCATCATTCAAAGAACAAAATGCATTTTTCATGCTAAATCCATAACCTTACAAATTCTGCAACCTCTGTTAGTCTAATTTTTCCATCGTAACTTGCAAGTACCGTACAAAAAAATATATAAAAATTAAGGGACAGATTTATCAAGGGTCTAATACTGTAGGTCAATTTTCAATCAAATTAAAATTGTTCGATTGGAATGATTTCCTCCAAAAATTTTTGAATTCTCAAAATTTTCAAAAAGACTCCATAAAGGTTAAAGGTGGTCCCCCATAGGCTAAAACAGCAATTGGTTGAATGGTTGAATTTTTCAGTTCAAATCGAATTTTGACCTATTCGATGGTCGAAGTACCCAAAAATTTTCTTTTTTAATTTATCTGCCTGTAACAGATAAACAGTATTTAACTCTGTCTGCAACAAATATGCAATGTATTTAGTTGAGGTCTTCCTTTGAGAAGGATTGACCTATAAATGATCACCATGAATAGCAAGGTATAGTTTTACTCTTTTGGTTTTCAGATGAAAGTCAGTTCTGATCCAGTGTGCTGCAAGATTGCTGCTACAAATCTAAGTATTAAGAGTAGTAAAGATCTTAGATCTTAGTTAAAGGGGCAGTTTGTCACAAAGCACATTAACCCCTACAGTTCCTTGCCCAGCTGCTCCACTGAATGCCCCACCTATCCATGGCCTCTATTTGCTGTCCTCTTTCACCCTTTCCCTTCTTATTTTGTTGAGTTACCCCCACACTCACCTCTCTGTCTCTAATAACCCTCTTCCTCACTTTATTCACTCTTCTCTTTTACCCTTTCCCTTCTACTGAGTTACCTCCACTCTCTTTAACTCACTAATAACCCTCTGCCTCACGCCATTCACTGTACTATTTTACTATTTCCCTTTTCATTCTGCTGAGTTACATACCCCCACACACACACCTCTCTGTTGCTAATAACCATCTGCTTCACTCTTTATACAGTATATGTATAGATAGAAATATCTATAAAATTGTAACATATAGTTTTGCACCTCATCCCCCTCTCCTGCTCCTGTCCTGTATCCACTTCATTGTTTGTTTTTGGATGACTCTTTTAACCATTCTGCCACTTTGGGAACAAAGCTGCTTTACCAGTGATTGAAATAGAATGTATAAACATAGATTCCAAGCTAATGGCATTTTGTTGTGCACAACCTCTTCCTTCTGTTGTGCAGTTGAACCACCCATTTTACATTTTTCAGGGGACCATAAAAAGTAATTGTGCTAAGAAAGTAGAAAACACAAAGTGCTGCCTGGAAAACAAGAAGATTGTGTCTCTAATAGAATGGCAATGCTATACATGTGCAACACTTAGGGGCAGATTTACTAAGGACCGAATTGTAGAGGGCTTTTACTATATTCGGCAAAATCGAATAAAAATATTTGTACGAATCAAATATTCGCAGCATTTGGTCGTACAAATAATATTCGATACTAAAACCTTCCCTTAGGCTTCTAATGCAATTCGGTAGGATCGGTAGGCGAAGTAGGCAGTCGAATTAAAATTTAAAGGGCAAGTTCTTCGACGGGTGAATAGTCAAGCGATCGAATAAATACTTATTCAATCTATTCGATGCGACCGAATATTAATATTTGATGGTTGAAAATACTTAATTTGCATATTCGAATAGTCACACAATCTAGAATAGACTATTCCAGCCAATATTCGAATCCTTCACACAAATTTAGTAAATCTGCCCCTTCCTATTTTATATATTTATAAGTAAGTTAGTAGTAATATATGTAATATGTTTTCTTCCTTGTTGCTGCGGTGCTGGCAAGATCATGTTTGATGAAGGGAGATGGCTACCTACACAAGATTATTTAAAAAAAAAACTAAAAATGATTAATTGCTTTGAGAATAAAATTTTAAATGGTAGAATGCATTCATTTGAGTTGGCTCTTACAGGCCTCTGACAATTTATGCCTCGGGAGAAGGCTATTGGTTTATTTTGGCCATTTTAAAGTACGTAAGGAGCAAAGTGTAAATCTAAGCAAAGTAAGATACTAGATTTTTAATGATGCCTCTAAACTGAACACCTATTGAATATTTTATTTGACTGTATGACCTGCAAAAATGGATGCTGTCAGTGAGTGTATTGACTCAATTCATTAATATATTTGGGTCCAATGACACTTCTTGCACTACTATATGGTTATGAGTATCAGCCCTGTGCATCCACCCCACTTATTGCTCCAAGATGCAGACAAGATTTTTATACCAAGTGCTAGAAATTGTGCAATTTTGTCTAATTCACATCAACATTTAAGTTCATTTGTGAGTGTTGGGATGGGACCTGTTAACCAGAATAGTTGGGACCCTGGTTTTTCCATATAATGGGTCTTTCCGTAGTTTGGATCTTGAATCTTCTAGAAAATCATTCACAACTAAATAAGGCTGGTTTTACCTCCAATAAGGATTAATTATATCTTAGTTTGGATAAAGTACAAGGTACTTTTGTATTATTACAGAAAAAAATAAATATTTTTTTAGGGGAAATGCTGCATTCTGGGGAAATGCCATGGCAAATTCTGCATTGTGCACACTGTAGTTACATAAGTAAATATTTAAAAAAAGATTAAAAATGAAACTCATGCTGTTCAGCTGGTAACCACTCAACCCAGATTCATGCCGCACTGATTTCTAGGAAACACAACTGAAGGAATTACTAATTGATAGCCATATACGGGACAGCTTCTAAGAAATGCAGGCCGAAGTTTTGTTTGATATAACTGATTAGTTATTGATTGGACACTGTCCCAAGTTTTTTACATTCAAATTTATAGTACAGATACAGCCCAGCTTTCTGCTAGTGTTTTAATGTTCTGTGAGTTCCTAAATAAGCTGAGTTATGGTGCCCCAGAGCATAGGGAACATGTGATTCGCCTTAGGCACCAAGAAGAAGGTCAGCCAAGTTAAAAAGATGTGTGGATGCTTACTGTTATATGGCAACCATATCCCTGGGGTGGTACTGGGAGTCTCGTTT
This sequence comes from Xenopus borealis, assembly GCA_024363595.1. NCBI lineage: Eukaryota > Metazoa > Chordata > Amphibia > Anura > Pipidae > Xenopus > Xenopus borealis. Next base: position 46,872,236 of record CM044433.1, on the reverse strand, counting down.
GTAAGGATCAGTGTTTCTTGTTTAATTCATGGTTGAATTTCATCTCTCATTAGGGTGACTGCAAGCAGCAAAAAAGCACAGGGTTTAAACAGTTGACTAGTTGCTTAGCCATTCTATAATATACAGTAGTAAAAGATAACTAACCACCTTAAGTTATCTTTTAAGTTATCTTTTACTATGTTATATAATGGCTAGTGATGGGTGCACATTGTTGAAAAAACCGACGCTGGCATCAAAAAACGGACGCCCACGTCCAAAATGAGACATGGGCAAATTTTCGCCAGGCAAAATTTTCCTGACGTTTTGAAATTCGAAATTATTTGCCAGCAAATCGTGGGAATTCTCTGCAAATTTGCCCATCACTAATAATGGCAAATTCTAAGGAACTCGTCAACTGTTGTTCATTATTTTTTTTTTTAGTTATTACTGACTTTTCATCTTTCAAATGGGGTCACTGACCCCATCTCAGAACAAAGGTTGCAAATGCATTGCTGTTGCTACTTTTTATTACTCCTCTTTCTGGGCAGGCCCTCTCCTATTCATATTCCAGTCAATGCATCGTACTTGGGTAATTTGGATTACAAATTCAGAGTTTTTGGATAGCTTGACCAGCCTGTAGTTTACTCAGGTACCCAAAGAGCATTGCTGCAAGCTGCACTGACGGGAAACTCAGTTCAATGGTAATTAACTTCTGGTAAATAACAGCAAATAAATAAATATTAGTCCATTTCAGATGTTTGGTAACATCTGGGGGCCCTATGAATTAGCCATTCTATAACATATTAACTTAAAGGGCAACTTAAGTCTGGAATAGAATAATGTTAGAAATGCAGTATTTTGTATACTAAATATAAACAGAACTGACTGCACCACAAGCCTAATTAAACAAATGATTTATGTTTTCAAAGTTGGCGCAGGGGGCTGTCATCTTGTAACTTTGTTATACATCTTTGCAAGACCAAGACTGTGCACATGCTCAGTGTGATCTGGGCTTCAGTTGGGAGGTTAGCTTAGGGGTCGTCATAAATGATCAAAACAGTCAAATAGAAGCCGACACAGTAAGACTGATTAATAATGAATAACTATACAGACTCAACTGGGTCTATGGATACAGAGGTCCTCTGCACTCAACCCATTATCAATATATTTAAGACATTGAGACATTTTGTTCATACAGCTACTAAAAAATGCCTTACCCTTTAAACAAAACAGGGATTGTTTGTCCATGTATATTGCAAACCTTTTTGGTTTAATAGAAGTGGTGTTGAGGTGGGAAGAAAAGATGTGCTTTTAAGGCTTTCAAGTTAACTGGGACAGCCAAATCATTTATAAGGTACAAGGAGGACAATAAATCATGCAAAAAAGCTATTACGCAAGATAAAATAGATATGGAAAAGGATATAGCAGTAAGCAGTAAAAAGAATCCAAAATTATTTTTTAAATATATTAATAGAATTGAAAAAAATTGAAACAGGAAGGGGTAGGACCTTTATTATCAGAGGGGGGTCAGCTGGTTGATGAGAACAAGCAAAAAGCTCAGATTCTGAATGCATACTTTTCATCTGTCTACACAAATGAGGAACCAGCTAATGAAGGTTTCCATATTAATAGTCCCAAATCTAATAATACATCTAATGATGCATGGTTCACACATGATAAAATTCAAAAGAGACTAGAACATGTTTAGATAAACAAAGGTCCAGGGCCAGATGGGATTCATCCCAGGGTTATTAACGAGCTTAGCTCTGTGATTGCCAAACCTCTCTACTTAATTTTTCAGGATTCATTGCGGTCTGGCATGGTGCCGAGAGACTGGCGAATAGCTAATGTGGTGCCGCTATTCAAAAAGGGATCTCATTCTCTGCCTCAAAACTATAGGCCAGTTAGTCTGACGTCAGTGGTAGGAAAGCTTTTCGAAGGATTAATAAAGGATAGGATACTGGACATAGCAAATAACAATACTATGAGTTTGTGCCAGCATGGTTTAATGCGTAATAGATCTTGCTAACTAAATTTCTTTTTATGAGAAGGTAAGCAGGGACTTCGATTCTGGGATGGCTGTGGATGGGACTTCGCTAAAGCATTTGATACAGTGCCGCACAGAAGGTTACTGTTCAATTAAGGAATGTTGGCCTGGAACATAGTATTTGTACCTGGATAGAGAACTGGCTAAAAGATACTACAAAGAGTGGTGGTAAATGGAACATTTTCTAATTGGACCAGTGTTGTTAGTGGGGTACCGCAGGGCTCTGTACTGGGTCCCTTGCTTTTCAACTTGTTTATTAATGACCTGGATGTGGGCATTGAAAGTACGGTTTCTATTTCTGCAGATGATACTAAATTGTGCAGAACTATAGGTTCCATGCAGGATGCTGCAACTTTGCAGAGTGATTTGTCTAAGTTGGGAAACTGGGCAGCAAACTGGAAAATGAGGTTCAATGTTGATAAATGCAAGGTTATGCACTTTGGCAAAAATAATATAAATGCAAGTTATACACTAAATGGCAGTGTGTTGGGAGTTTCCTTAAGCGAGAAGGATTTTGGGTTTTTTATAGATAACAAGTTGTTCTAGGCAGTGTCATTCTGTAGCTACTAAAGCAAATAGGGTTCTGTCCTGCATAAAAAAGGGCATAAACTCAAGGGATGAAAACATAATTATACCTCTTTATAGATCCCTAGTAAGGCTTCATCGGGAATATACAGTGCAGTTTTGGACTCCAGTCTTTAAGAGGGATATAAATGAGCTGGAGAGTGTGCAGAGACATGCAACTAAACTGGTTAAAGGGATGGAAGACTTAAATTATGATGGTAGACTGTCCAGGTTGGGGTTTTTTTCTCTGGAAAAAAGGCGCTTGCGAGGGGACATGATTACACTTTACAAATACATTAGAGGACATTATAGACAAATATCAGGAGATCTTTTTACTCATGAAGATTATCACCACACCAGAGGCCACCCCTTCAGACTAGAAGCAGTGTAGGTGGTTCCCGACTTCATCGGGAATATGCAGTGCAGTTTTGGACTCCAGTCTTTAAGAGGGATATAAATGAGCTGGAGAG
>CM044433.1:46855550-46867696 GCA_024363595.1 Xenopus borealis | reverse complement strand
TGAACTTGATGGACTTTGTCTTTTTTCAACCCAATTTAACAATGTAACTATGTAACTATATTTAAGCTGGCCACTCTCACTTTCTCACAATTTGTCATTTCCTGCCATCGCTCCACCGACTTGTTATACTATTTAACACAGCACACAGTGTGAAATTTTAGGCTTGATAAAGTGCCCAGTGGGGTCCGAAACGTTGCCAGTTATTGTCTACCTTGAGCCAATAAATCACTTTTTCACAAATCGAACATTGGATCGGTGTGCTGCAGTCTTCTTGGATCTTTATGTACTTTGTGGTCACAGCCTCATTGCAATGAGTGGTGATCACAACTTTCCCTTGTTTGTTAGAGTTCATATTGGAGTAGTGACCAGCTCTCTGTTGTAGCTCCCACCCCTCCCAGCTATAGTCAAGTGATCCCACTGGTGTCTAATAAAAGGGCAACCAAGTTTGGGAGTTTTACTTTGCAGGTAAAACATAGTCCCTTTGTAAAATGTATAATGAAGCACTAGAATTCTTAATTAATCAGATGCAATTTGAGAGTAGGACTGGCCAGATATGGGATGACTTTGACGTAGTTGGCCATCTTAAATATAGTTACATTGTTAAAGAGGGATATAAATGAGCTGGAGAGAGTGCAGAGACGTACAACTAAACTGGTTAGAGGAATGGAAGACTTAAATTATGAGGGGAGACTGTTGATGTTGGGGTTGTTTTCTCTGGAATGCTATGACTCTGAGCAGGGAGTCTAACTGACTGCATAGCACCTGACACCCGAGAGGCAATTAGTAACAGGTGAGCACTCTAATCTCGTGTGCACAAAGTACATACAGACAAATACAAGAATCCATTATTTGGAAACCCATTATCCAGAAAGTTCCAAGTTACAGAAAGGCCCATTGACTCCATTTTATACAAATAAACCAAATGTTGAAAAATGATTTTCTTTTTCTCTGTAATAATAAAAAAGTCCCTTGTACTTGATCCAACTGAAATATAATTAATCCTCACTGGAATCAAACCCAGTTTATCGGGTTTATTTAATGAGTCCTGAAATTAAACTCTTTTTTTACATCTATTATAATATTGGCTTTGAAAGCTACTACTAACTTTGCCATAAAGTATTTGCATGATGCGTTTACATTACCTGTCTGTTGCCCCATGTTCCTGTATGAGGGGGCTGCCATATTTGTGCAGCAGGAGTCCGTTAGCATTAGAAACTTTGCTCAGGTTGGCAAAATCAGAGTGTCAGAGAGACAGGCTTAGGAACTTCAACTATAGGTAACATTTAATGTTAAAATTAATTTTTTTGTGTCAGTATCACTGAGCATTCTGGAAAACAGATCTCATACCCTATTTATATCTACGATTATAGACATATACATAACATGCACTTTCCACATAGGCAAATCAGATTGTAAGCTCAGTGGGACCAGCTATGTTTATGGTTAGTCAATGGCTACAGAACTCTAATGATGAGACCTGCACCATTAGAACAAGAAATGATTTCACGTTAATTACTCTGCAAGTCCCTCTGAGTAGAAAGGCAATTAGCAACCTTGCCCTTTGCCCAAAGCATACGCTTCACTAGTCTCCAGGTGATTTGCACTTCTGGTCCATAGGATGTATTGCAAAAACATTTACATTTGCTTCTGTTTTATCCTCTGCATCACTATGGGGGCTGGACTGTTGATAAGAATATGATTATAAGATTAATGATGGGAAATAATTACCGGCTAATTATAGCTCACGACTTTAGTGTGTCCTTGACAATGCACATGTATCTGATATAGCATACCCCCCTAATTAGTTATCATAAAAACGTTACTTTCTTTGTAGCCTTAACACAGATATGCAATTCATTATATAACAGGCTGCTTCAACCAAAAGCTGTTAATGAAAGAAAATTCAACTTTCAAATGTATATTACTTAAACATGATTTTAAATTTATTTTTAAATGAAAATTGCTGGTTAAATAAGTATCTGGTTGGCTGGTTCTATGAAATGCAGTCTTGGTTCTGGCTCCTTAAATGGGTTGTTCACAGGGTGGGACTGGGGGGGCCTGGAGCCCACCGGTACTGCCGTCCAGGGCCCCTCTCAGGCCCCCGCCCCCTTGCAGTGCCAGTTACTTAGCTTTTTATTCAGCAGCTCTTCAGTTTGCATCTTAAGTAATCTGGTAACTAGGATCGAAATTACCCTAGCAACCATGCATTGATCTGAATAGGGGACTGGAATACGAATAGGAGAGGGCCCAAATAGAAGGATAAGTAGTAAAAATTAGCAATAACAATACAATTGCAGCCTTACAGAGCATTTGCTTCTTAGAAGGGGTCAGCAACGCCCATTTGAAAGATGCAAAGAGTAAGAAGAAAAAAGCAAATAACTATAAAACTATAACAAATAAATAATGAAAACCAATTGAAAAGCTGCTTAGAATTGACCATTCTATAACATAATAAAAGTAACCCAAAAGGTGAAGCACCCCTTTAAACAATGTAGCAGAAACCAGCTGAAGACCTGGAAGAAAATGGACTTCTGTATATTGTATCTAGAATCAGAACAAGAGAATAGAATGGAGTAAACACAGTTTAAAAATAACTGAAGTTTACTATTGAATGTATAGTGGAAAGTTTTTAGATGGAGTTCCATTTAAGCAATGGTGGTAGTATATAAAAGGACAGTATACACCACTTTTTTTAGCATTGAATGAATGAATAAATAAGGCTTGTGCTGAACATACTTTTGCCTAGTGTTTTTATTAAGAAATATCTGTGGTTTCTGTTATTTCTGGCACTAAACATGAATGTGAATATATTTCACTTTAGTACTTGCTGTCTCTCCTGGTCCCGAAGAACTTCAAAGGAACCGATGAAGCTATTTACCAGTCCATTGAGGAGCCCCTGATAATAAGCTACTCATAGGCTGCTGCTTAGATAAGAGATTCATTTACCACTAACTTTAGGGCAATGAGAAATTTGTCAGCAGTTTAAAGGAGCAGTAACACCAAAAAAATGAAACTGTTTTAAAGTAATGAAAATATCATGTACTATTGCCTTGCACTGGTAAAACTTATCCGTTTGCTTCAGAAACACTACTATAGTTCATATAAACAAGCTGCTGTAGCAATGGCAGAAATTAAAAAAAGGCTATTTGGCACAGGTTAAATAGTGGATAACAGATAACACAATTTTGATCTACAGAGCTTATCTGCTATATGATGTGTAACTTGAGCATTTTCCCCTTTGAATGGCTGCCCCCATTGGCACACAGAATCATATTCATATAAACAAAAGTAATGTTTCTAAAGCAAACATATCAGTTTTTTGGTGTTACTGTTTAACAGGGGAAAATCCGCAGCAAATCGCAAGTTTTATCGCCGGTGAATAAATACGCAAAACTGTTTCAAAAATTGGTGTAAAAAAAGTTTGACGTCGGCGTCAGTAAATGGTCGCTGGCATCAATTTTGTGTCTCGTTTTGTGAATCTTTCCGTTTTGAAAATATTACGGGAAATTTACGAATTTCACAGGAAATTTGATAATTTCACTGTGAAGCGAAACGGGAGAAATTCGCCTGTCACTACTGTAGCTGCTTTCCCACCAGTTATAATGTAAATCGCTGGAAGAGAGAACATACACAAGGCAACTTAAGGGACTTCAGGAAGTTTCAGCGACCTATGTTTTCCCATCCGCTATTCACATTATTGCTCATGGGTACTGATGGGCGAATCTATCCCGTTTCGCTTCGCCGAAAAATTCGCAATTACCAGCGAATTGGCGAAAAATTCGCGAAACGAGTTGCGGCACGTTTTTGATGCGCGTCGATTTCGACGCGCCGTGTCATTTACGTTGCACGTTGCGTAATTTTCGACACACGTCGCATAATTTTCAGCGCGCAAATTTTTGGCATGCAAAATTTCGCTGGCGTTTCGCGGATTTATTCGCCAGCGGTGAATCGCTGTTATTCGCCGCGAGTTCGAGCCTGCCGAATAAATTCGCCCATCACTACTCATGGGAAAGCATTTTCAGGAGATTTGTGTCCGAGGTTAAATACTTGCTTTAATGCAGCCCTGGAATGAGAGTCTAAACGTATAGCAGCCAATTGGTTACAGGCACTGGGTGTTTTTTTAGAATGTAGCCAAAATTTTCACTGCAAAAACGCTTCGCAGTGAATCCATGCGTGGAGAAATCAATATTTAATAGTAGATAGGGAGTTCTGAACAAATTGGCCTCTTTTTAAAAGGAGGGGCAGGTGAGTTCAACATTTCAAATTAGTGCTTTTTAATGGCACAATTGATTTAAAAAAAAAAAGTGTAAATCAATTAGACTCCTATTTATAGGGCCGTATTTCCCTGCCCACTGCCCCGAGGCCTCCGGGTCCTAGCATTTGCTGCTGTGTGTCAATCCTCCCCCCTGAAGCGAGTGCACGCACGGCCGCGAGTGTGTGCAGGAGTTTTAGCTCAAGGGAACTTGGCATTCCCTATGGAGCTTACTATGCGGCATGCCGCCCCTAAAACTTTGCTGCCCTAGGTCCGGGCCTACAGTATGTGACCTTGCCACATATCGGGGCCTGCCTATTTAATGGGCTCATTTGCAGCACATGGCTTTTTAGGTGTATACTGTCCCTTTAAAAGCACAGTGAGAGGATACAGATATAAGCAGATACTTGTAATAAACAGTCTCCCTGGTGGTCTTGTGGCTTACGTCCATGCACGCTGGAGCGCCCGCCATGCCTCCAGCGGGGATGCTCTCCGCGTCCATTCTCCCCCAGCGCTGGTCTTCCTATGGTGCGCGCGCGCCGGCGCACGTCCGGGTTTATGCGCTGGCGTGATGACATCACGCGCAGTGGCTCCAATTTCAAATAGTATTTAAAGGGATCTTAGTGTACAGAGGATTGCCCATTGTTAGGTTCTATTTGTTAGTTCCTGGGTGTGATTCTTAACTGATTCTTGACTGATCTATTAGTGTTTGACCCTTGCTTTGCCTGACTATCCTGTTATTCTCCAATCCTGACCTTTTGCTTGTCCGTTTACTCTGATATCTCCAATCCTGACCTTTTGCCTGTCCGCTGACTATTCTTCACTCTCTAATACTGATCCTGGCCTATCTGACTATTCTACGCAGCTTGTGCTGGTCCGGCCTGCCTATTCCACTTGGTGGTATTCTTCAACCCAATATCCTTGGTGAGACGATCGTGCCCCTGTGCTAGCCAGAACTCTTAGCTTTGCACCTCTCGATAAGTCCAGGTGGCATCTAAGTAAGCTGAGGGCTCCTCCCGAGGCCAAAGGAGGTCACTTAACTGGTGAAGCCGAGCTGAGACCAAGGTGCTTAGCAACTGTTCTGGTATTGGGTGCCGTTCGTGACAATACTATTGTCAGTACATGTGGAGGTCTTTGTTTTCACTGCATTTAATATAGATAAATAAAGCATACCTCCCAACATTTTGGGACACAGGTGTGGGGGGGTCCACGGCGCAAGTGCTCGCTCTGCACTAGAAGAGCCAGATTTCTGGGTTTAAAAATGGAAATTCGTCTCTTAGTTACCAGGAGCTGCATTTTTGCCACCCCTGGTAACCAGGGGGGCGCTGCCGCTTGAGGCGAGTGCCTCAACACACAATGTACACGTGCTCCTAGCTCAAAATGTTTTTTCTCCTGGTGCAAATTATTCTATTCTTAGAAAATGAACTGAGTTCCGTTCCCACTGAATGCTCACCAAGAGAACACTGTGGTTCGGGTGCCCTTGCCCCGAACACTCCACATAAACTTTCAATATTGAAAAAAGCTTCAACGGCACTCACCCCTCCTTTTTCGTGGCCCGGGTGCAGGCCCGGACTGGCCATTTGTGGGTTAGGGCAAATGCCAGATGGGCTGCTATAAGGTGCCATAGAAAGTCAGTATTTAGTGGGCTGGTGGGGACTGTTTGGGCCTCTATGTGGGCTAATTGGGCCTCTGTGTACCTGAAATGCAAGGGCCCATTTTGATTCTCAGTCCAGTCCTGCCCGGGTGCCATGCCCCGAACCCGTAGCCTGGGGGGTGATATGGAGTGCCTCAACACGCCTCATTAGAGGAGTGCCCCTGAGTAAAAAGAGGGAGAATTTTTTTTTCTGCAAGTAGTGTGGCTTCATTTTGGCCACGCCCATTTTGTGGTCACACCCCCTAATTACCATGTTCATTTTACAAAACTTGGCAGATTATGAAAGTTTCAAAATATTTCTCCTGTTACAATTACTTATTTTCTTATATCAAAAGTGTTACAAAGTATCTTATTTGCACCTGTTCTGGGCTCCAAAAGCCAATTAAGTTAGGTCCAGAAAAAAGAGGGACTTTCCAGTACAAATGAGAGACTGCAGGTTGAGCTGTCAAAAGACAGTGTGATAAAGCACACGTTGGAGAGCATTAGATGCGTTTGCAGCGGATGCTCGCCATATAAACTCTTCTGGCTGTGGTTAGTGTAAGGCGCTAGGACCCCGCAGATATCGCTGATTGAGAAGCAGCAGAGCAGGGCAGCGCTGAGCATGCGCGGAGCGGCTCTTGTCTGTGGCTGTTCTGTTAGTTACTGATATAAACAGCTGGAGCCAGTGGAACAGCAGAACAGCTTGGATGCGCCTTCCGACAACTCAGCGCTCGCTCTCCGGCTGTGCCCCGCGGTCTGGCAAACGCAGCGCTCTGGCGTGGGAAAAGCGAGCAGCAAACTGGATTTATCAGCTCATTCCTGAGCTTTCCTTGGGCCGGACAAGTAGACACTTTCCTCTGTGCGCCTTGTTTTGCCCAGGTAAGTTTGATGGAGCTAGTTGTATGTGACAGGTCTGCAACCCTTCCCTGGTGCCCAGTATGTCTTTAACTTGTTCAGCCATTGATTCCATTCTCTTCCACATGATTTGTAACCCATAAGAGAGCTAATTGCCATTTACAGCCCATACAACTTAGGTGCAACTGCAATGCCATCCACTTTAGAGCCTGAGACAAGGGGAGAATCATAATCATAAGCGCTATGGGTCTTGTAGTTTTTAGTTCCTGCTGTGGGATTTCTTCAGATTGTGAGGTCTGTTTTTCCATTGATCCATCTGTTCAGATGTCTTCAGATATTGTAAGGGCAGACAGGCAGGTTCCTAAGTGTCATCAATATACCTACTTGTATTCTCAGAGTGGTAGACAGGGCATCCCTGTTCATATACATATTCAGCATAAACCACATATGCAACAAACCCTTTCTCCCCTTGGGTACTAGCAGCACAGCTAATATGTAGAATGTGAATGATGCTGTCAACGCCTATCTAATGTGTATGAGCTGAAGTTTGGGCAGCAGGTAGGTGTTCCTAGAGACGGATACACGCAGCTGACTAAAATATGTCATATCAAGTGAAACTCTCAAGTTTAGCAAGTAGCATGCCAATGATCCATGTCCCTACAGTTTCTTGATTCACCTGCTAATGCCTCCTGTTCTGTGCGCTGAGCCCCAGAGCTGTGATCAGCACAGACTGATTGTTGCTACAGCCTCTGAGATCATTATTTACTAGTCCCATCATGAGTACTTATTGTCCTTATAGTTATTCCAGACATTTGAACAGCTGTATACTAATAGCACTGTATGCATGGCTGACAGAGCATAAAGATCCTGCACATTATCATTACAGAGTGATCACATGCTCATAAAACAGTTTTAAAGGAAGCCTGGTTCATTGATGATTACTCCTGACTTTTTTCTGTAGCTGCCATGTCCTGTGTCTTTAAGAAGGCAATATTGCTATAGATTTTGGACTGCAAAAAATGCAACTTGTCCCTTAAGTAATACCTAGTTGCTGCATTCAGTTCTCTTTTTAGTGGCAGCTTTTTAAAAGTCATATAAGCTTATCCAACAGTAAGTGGTATAAGCACTATTCATATATTTCCTGGTCTGTTTAACCCTTTCAGTGCTGTTAAAAGCAGATTTCACAGACTCCAGCGTTTAATTCCTAGTCATCTCTGCAGTTCCAATGTGATTTGTATGCTGCATGCATGATTTAAAGAGCTTTTATGGTATCCCCCTGTGTCCCTATTTGCTCAAAGTAACCTGAAAAAATCCAGCAAGAATAGATTGTGACCATTAGGCAAGACAGCCATGAACAAAGTAGTTGTTCTAAATCATGTGTAATCGCCCTGTTAGGCATGAATTTTGATTTATTAGCGAGAGGCAGGGCTCTAAATTACCCTTCAATGTATGTACAGTAACAAAAAGATGATTTGGCAAACTGGATTATGTCTCATGAAATATATACGGTGCAATATGTAATGAGCGCAACTCAATTCTGAATTGCTTGGACTGAAGAATACAAAAGGTTTGCAATAATTTACAATATTGGATTTGTACAGCCTTTAGCCAGATAAGGTTTTTTTCTTCATTATAACAGCAGCTTGGAGATAAGGCTGAGGAGCAGTCTTATACAGAGAGTTCTGTTAGGAGAAGAATTATGTGTACGTCTTGGGTGTTCATATATTTGAGGGAAATGCTGGTGGGGGTTATAACAGGTGGTAGCAGAGCGAGAGCGAGTTGGATCTTACTACATAATCTGGCCTTAGTGTGTTCCTCCACTTTCTCGGTATTTCATCTATTATTTAGTTCTTATTCTGCATCTTTGCCAAAGTGTGCTCTTCACATATGCAGTGTGGATGGGAAGTTGGGTGTGTGAGTTTACATCTCCAAACTAGATGACTAGTTCCATTAAATGTTCCATGCAAACCTAACCTTAATCAGGTTATAACATTGTGGTACGAGTATGGGTAGGGGGCGCTGCACCAGTGAGGCTAGTTGAGGGTGGAGGCATCGCAGGAGCCATCTTAGGTGACTCACAGGACAGAATCACCCCAGATATGGGATCTGTTATCTGAAAAACCTATCATCCAGAAAGCTCTGAATCACGGGAAGCCTCTGTAATACTCAAATCTTGTACTTGATCCCAACTAAGAAAAACGTAATCCTTATTAGAAGCAAAACCAGCCTATGGAGTTTATTTAATGTTTATTTTTTTATTTTGTTTTGAAATTTTTTCCATTAAACTGTTTAAGTAGAAGAAAATCAGGTTTAGAAGGACACAATAATAACAAACAAACAGAAAAATAAACATTACAGAAGGAAAAAGGAAAAAGTCACAAATTAGCTGGTGTCTCTTGGGTCCCAGACATGTTTGGCAAATTACCCAGGTGAGAGTCAGTGTTCCTTCCAGGTTCAATATAATGATCCCAGTTCATGTCAGAAGTTTTCTGCAATGGTGGATAATGTCATTTCAGTTGGCCATGTCAACCATTGTGTGAGTAATAAAGGAAGAAGAGGGAAGTATAGATTTTATCAAAGCAGTTCCAAGAGATAGCATCTTCTGAATCCATGAAAGGTTTCCCCAGATTTTTATATATATGCAAATAACGCATTATGTAGACTCTTCACCTTTAAGTTAACTTTTAGAATGTTCTCAAATAGTTAATTCTTTGTGACCTTTCAAACAGCCTTCAGTTTTTATTTTTCATATTTGCCGTCTTCTGCTGACTCTTTCCAGCTTTTAAATGGGGGTCACCGACCCCATGTAAGAAAACAAATGCTCTGTAATGCTAGAAATGTGTTTGTTATTGTTACTTTTTATTACTCATCCTTCTATTCAGGCCTCATATTCCAGTCTCTTGAAATCAGTGCATGGTTGTTAAGGTAATTTGGACCCTAGCAACCAAATTGCAAACTGGAGAGCTGCTGAATACAAAGCTAAATAACTCAAAAACCACAGATACTAGAAACAAAATGAAAACAATTGCAAATTGTCTCAGAATATTGCTCGCTACGTCATATTAAAAGTTAATTTAAAATTGAACATCAATCAATGCTTTTAGGATAGTGCTATAGGCATCAACGTGTTACTCTTCTACTTCCAGTTTGGTCTCTCCTAACAAGTCACAATATACAACTTAGAAGACTATCTGCTCTTTTCAGATAGACTATTGTTTCACATATTTGATATAGATAGGAGAAATCCATCATTTGTACTGGGAATATATTTTCACTTACTGATGTTTTTGACATAAAAGGGAGCAGTTGCTTTTGAGATTGATTGATTGCCTCCTTCACAAATCAATGCACTTGAAGAATTAGCGGATGTCAAGAGCATTATTTGGTGACTTCAAACTGTAATAATGAGCGCGAAACTTTAGGAATTAATGACAAGCTTTGCCGACCATTTTACCATTCAGAATAGTCACAACAATGGAAATTATTAGGTGCAGTTGTGTATAATGTGTTTTTTTTATAAATGCTTTTAAGAGGTAAAAGGATATTATATTTAAAAATGATGGTAAACATTTTGCATGGGCTTTGCTTTTGAAATAAGTTTTTGCCTGGCAAAGCAAGCAACTGAAATGCTATTATATATTATCATTTAGTGACCCAAAGGCAGTATTTCACAGGGAAATTGGTGTTTTCTTGCCAGAATAATCCAGACTGCTCCTATTCACATGATAACACATAGATAAAGTATGTAGATACATAGGCCTTCTAGATTTCAGAAAAAAATATAAAGGAATGTAAAATAATTATCCAATGTATATTCCCTATAAATCAGTGGTTGTCAGACTTTCTTCAGTTCAAGCCCTTCTGGAAGATCAGTTGTTAGCCGTAACAATGTTACAGATATAGGAAAACATTGATGTCATTCAGCTCCAGTTCCAGGGCATCAGATACGTTTTCACCTCAATTCTCACCCCCAACTAACCTTGACGCCAGGCGTGTAATTACAGAGGAATCCAACCTTGCAGCTTAGGGGGCCCATGAGGTATAGGGAACCCCATGAGGCCCAAATACATTTCAACATATATTGGTGATAAAGGACAACCTTTGGATATGTTGGGGAGCCCTAATAATTTCATGTGGGTCACAGTAACATCTAATTCCACCACTGCTTTGACAGTTATATTTAAAGGAGAACCAAACCCTAAAGTAAAAAAAAAACCCTACTCCACCTACCCTACATAGACTCCAATCCTTACTCCCCCCCAGCATATCTGCTACCCTTTGTAAATGCCCCTAAGTCTTACCCCTCAGTGAAGATTCAGGGCATCAGAGTTCATTGGCGTCATCTTCTTCTCTTTGAAAATCTTCTGAATGAGAGTGTCGTATCGGCACATACACAGTTGGAGCAATCTTCCGGACAACTGCGCATGCACCGAATGTGAAGGAAGAAGACCCGAAGATTACAGAAGAGCCAGAAAATGGCGCCAGCAGCTAGGCTGGAGGGAGGGGGTCTATGTGGGGTAGGGGATTTTTTACCTTAGGGTTGAATTCTGTAAGAGATAAAATATGCATCAACCTCAAATATTATTCTCATATCTCCCAACAGTTGAAAAACGGAATGAGGGACAAATAAAATTGGCAAGTTATGGAAAGTTTGAACACATTTCTTGGAGTTTTAGAGCCATGTTTTATGTTATAACAGTTTTGTTAATGGAGATGAAATTGTCCTTTTAAGCAGCTAGTCTAAGTTCTCCCAAAAGACCTGCTTATCTTATTACTTACAGATGTATCTAAGTGGAGGTGCTGAGTATTCTGGGCTCTCTGCCAAAAACCTCTTATCTAAGTTTCTGAAACATTATATTTTCTGGCTTCAGTTCAGGAGATCATTGGGAAATGCAGGACATTTCAGTGAAAAAACCAGGACTGTGAGCTGAGCTGTCAAAATCAGGACTGTTTTGTAGAAAACTGGACAGTTTGGAGTCATGTACTCTAATTGGTATTCGTGCTGAGCCTCCCTGCCTTTGCACCAAGGCTATAGTGAATATTGTTCCCCTTATCGTAAAATACAAGGAGCATAAATTTATGCTTCATGAATTGATGCTTCAGAAAGCTACTTGTACCTATGTTTTGCTAAATGACGGAGAAAGGAAACACCCTGCAACAATTGTTGGATTAAAATAAGTGGCAATTTGCCTTTTAACGTGCAACTGCTTAGACTGTCCTCACGAATGCATCTTTGCAAACTAAAGTAAAGAAACTATGGCTGCATCATGCATATTTATATATTTATGTAAATATACTGTATATATATATACACACATCTGCGCTCATAAGTATACATACCCAGGAAGAATTTATGATTTCTTAACCATTTTTCAGAGAATATGACTGATAACACAAAAACTTTTC
>CM044433.1:46813941-46852367 GCA_024363595.1 Xenopus borealis | reverse complement strand
CCTGTGGTGTTATGGATAAGGGGTGTTTCAAGACAAATTGCTTTTATTCTGCCATAAAGTATATTTTCTTAAACATAGTAGAGCATTATTTTAGAATGAATGTCCTTCCAAATTGTGTGGTACAATTAACAACATGTTTGATATTAGTTTGTCATCAACATAATGCCACCCATTTCAAAATTGTGATGGTACAGGGGCTGCAGTCTAGTCACGCCTGCTTTATCAACTGATGTCAATATTTAAGCAGCAGAATGTAAGCAGAAAGATTTGGCGACTTTTCTTTTTCCTATTTGTACATGCAGCAAAGTTATCATTCACACAGGTTGCTGTTACAGTCCAAGAACAGCGAATTGCAGCAGTTATGCTTTAGCTGTATTTGCCTCCTGCTGTTTAATGACATATTTGCAAGTGGAGATTCAGCCATCCAGCAGACTTAAGAAGGTTACTGTTTTTCGTAGGCACAAGGGGTAATTTAAAGAAGTGGAAATTCATGCAGATGACTCTGGGCTTGTTAAACACTTTCCCTCCATGATTATCTGTGACATTTCCCTGAGATGCCAATGTATATGCAGCAACATTACCAGATACATACACTCTGGGGCAGAGGGCATTCAGTATAGGATATGTTAAAAGGGCAGTATACTGTAACCAATCGTACAATGAATAGTATTTGTCCTGAACATATGTTTTACCTTTTGTTTTAATAATGGAAAAACATTTTGTTTGTTATTTCTGGAGCTAAACAGTGATAGCCAGAACAATAAAGCTCATCGATATTTGGTTTTTATGAAGTAGACTGTTACCTGTTTTATTACTGTTCCATAGGCAGCAGAAGATTGTTTTGGCAGGGGGGCCAAAGAAGAGGCAGATAGGCGTTGCGCTACAAAATTTTGACAACACCCCTTTTTGGCCACTCCCTTTGGACTCCACCCACTTTCCTGTGTGCTTTCACTGAATTGTCAGGAAAATCAAACCATAGCAGTGGGGGCAAAATTTGCTTAATATCTTGCACTGCAAGAAGGGGGTATTAACATCACATGTACAATTTTAATTGAGAGCTGTAAATGCTGCACTACAAGCACATGGGGGGGAAAAGGGGGGAAAAAGGTTCTGTAACCTAAAGTACATTACATGCAGAGATTTTAAGGTACTTAAAAGATATTTAGGGGGAATGTAATATAAGTCGGTAACGCAAATACTATATAACTTTTGCGAACCCAGAAACTGTTTAGCAACCAATTCCGCCATCGGAAGACTTCTTACTGAAAAAGTTTGCTCCAAAAGATTACGACACCTTCAAGCACTTCTTAAGAGTGCGCAATTACGATTCGCAATGTGCAATAACGATTTGCAATGCGATAACCATTTAAGGAACAATATTACATTGAGAGATGTGGATCTTTACTCTTATTGGTGCGCAGTGTTCTCTTTGCGACTTTAATTCGCCCCATTATAGTAAAAAGCAGAGGGCACTGGCACACCAAATACATAAAGAGCAATGGGCAATGGCACCATGAGCAGTAACATACAGAGTATACTGGCAGGCCAGGCACAGTATACAATAACAGCAATGCTATTAATATTATAATGGTTGTACAGTTGTACAAATTCTCCAATCCCACTGCATCAGCATAATTAAATATAAACAGTAATTTAGGTTGACAAAAGACACATCTAGCCTTCCTAGCTAATACAAAGGAAGGAGAACAACCACTTCTCCAATTTGCTTAAAATAATTTCTTCCTGATTCCAAGATGCAGTTGGACCATTTTTGGGGTTAACAACGCACTAAGATCTTTAACTGTGTATTTTCTGTATACCCCCAGGCCCAGAAAGCAGGATGGCACAATAGAAATTCCATGTATAAATACACCAAGAAATTATAGAGGAATGGCTACTTCATTTATAAATACGCCCAGAATCCATAGCAGAATGGCAATTCTATGTATAAATACCATCAGAACTTATATCAAGATGGCACAGTGGCAATAGCTATTTACTAGGCTCTATTCAACATCATGAAATAAACCCTGGAACTATGTCTTACCAATAGCAGGAGTACTCACTGCTTTCCTGCCATAAATACACAAAGAGCCTTTCAGGGATTCCATGCCATGTTTACAAACTGCAAGCATTGTCTGTAAGATGTTCGCTCACATCAAGGTCCCCTTTCGAGCCACAAATCCTGCTCTGCTCACCTGTAACCCACTTCTATCCCCCCTTCCCAGCATATGTGGAACTCAATAAGCAGGACATGGGACAGAAGTATTATTGATTAAACTGGGGAATCCCAATCGATCAACAGATCAGATTTTATATTTTAAAAGAAAATACCCTGACTATTGAAATATCCCATCAGAAATAATTGGGTCTTTGCTAGCCACCCTCCAAATAACACACTCAAGCTGGACATGGGCAGAAAGATCAGCTCCTATGAGGAGGATCCACAATGACCTTTTAATTGCTAGTGGTCTAGTTTAACCCCATGGAAGAGTACAGCTCCAATAGCAGTCCTTGTCCCAGTTGTAATGCTGTTATTGCCAAGGCACTGACTTTATCCTGCTTATTATTGAGCATTGTATCGTCTATTGGGATTTCTTGAGTCAGGGATTTATTCCCAAGTATTTTGCTGAACCTAACTCTGACTGCATTATGTCTGTATATATGCACCCCTCACCTTAACTTGTCTACTGTCACTAGTCCCTGCTAGTTTATTTGGAGTGAAACACCTTCCTTGTAGGGCAAAACCTTCCTTTCTCCAAATCACACTGAAATTGGGGGGGGGGGCGCTGCTGAAATATTTAAACCCATGCCTGGCAGGCATTCGTTGACCCCAGCATCCTGGCTGCTTAACTTTACACTTAGAAATAAATAAATCCAATTTAGGAATATTCAAAACATCTTTTTAACCTACAGGTGAAGTTCTCCTTTAATGTCAAAGAAAATTTAAAAGGATGTATATATTCTTCAAGGCCTCATCAGAGAAAAGAAGCAGCTTAAGCTCAAACAGTAAATAATATAGCAAAGTAATAAAAATGCTGTAAGGAATAGTTTATAACAAAAAAGTTAAAACAATTGGGTAAAAACCACATGGTCCCAATAAATAATTACTAGTGAGCTAGCAAGCTTCTCTCTTGATGAATTGCTTGCTGAAAAATTCATTCCATTACCTCTTAGGTAAAAGTAAATGAAAAGGAACAAGATTTCTACTATAAAAGATGAGCAGGACAATGAACCATGGAAACATTTTTGTATCTGCTGCAAGAGTTTTAATAGGGTCTGACATACAAAAGAGGGACAAATTTCACTCTCAATCTCCTGTGAAGCAAAAGTAACTAAAACTGATGAGAATTTGCTTGATATATTGATCTAAGGAATTCACATTCTTCATGCAATGCCACAACAAGTAAGTGAGCTGTGCAGGCTTATTGAACAGATGGTGGTCGGGGTCCTTTCGTGCATTATGTATGAAAACCTGTTTTATCTGTGTCAGTCCCAGCTCATAGTAATATTTGCTATGGGCAGGTTAGGGCTAGATATGTTAAACCCATTTACTTGCTAAAGAGCAGTTCAGAAAGATATCAAGTCTTTAGCTTGGAAAAAAAAAAGAGGGAAGTTAAAAGACGCAAGTTAAGAGAAAAAGGAAGGATGTTTCAGCAAGAGCCTTATTTCTTCCAAGGCAGTTTTGTTTTAAAAAAAATTATTTATTTTTCATTTTTCAACAGAATAAGAAAAGCAAAAGAAAGAAAATAGTACATCATTAGACAAAATAGAAAAACAAAGGTATAATTTAGACGTACAGATATGGGATTTTTTATCTGGAAACCTGTAATCCGAAAAACTCCAAATTAAGGGAAGGCCATTTCCCATAGACTCCATTTTAATCAAATAATTCAAATTTTTAAAAATGATTTCCTTTTTGTATGCAATAATAAAACAGTGCCTTGTACTACATCCCAACTGAGATATATTTAATCATTACTGGCAACAAAACAACCCAAATGGGTTTATTTAATGTTTACATGATTTTTTTAGTAGGCTTAAGGTATTGCGATCCAAACTATAGAAAGATCCCTTATCTGGAAAGACTGCAGACACTGAGCCTTCTGGGTAACATGTCCCATACCTGCATTTACAGACATAACAGATTTTCACATTTGTTAAAAATATTGTGTAGTTCTTGTTTGCCCTACGTCAAAGAAAAAGTAGAATATTATTCTGCTTAGTGTTATAAACAAAATGGTTTGAGTCTCGGACGTTAGGGGTCCATGTGGGCCAGGGCCCACTGTTTTTTTTCCCTTTATCCTGCCAGACTTTAGATAATTTCTGGCTTTAATGGAAAACTGTATCCCCCAAAATGAATACTTAAAGGAATTGTTGAGTATAAAAATAAAAACTGGGTAAATAGATAGGCTGTGCAAGATTAAAAAAATAGTTTCTAATATAGTTAGTTTGCCAAAAATGTAATGTATAAAGGCTGGAGTGAATGTCTAACAGAAAAGAACACTACTTCCTGCTTTTCAGCTTTCTTGGTTTCCAGTGACTGATTACCCTGGTTACTAGGCAGTAGCCAATCAGTGACTTGAAGGGGGGCAACATGGGTCATAACTGTCACTTTTGAATCTGAGATGATTGCTGAGGATCAATTGCAAACTCAATGAACAGTTATGTCCCATGTGGCCCCCCTTCAAGTCGCTGACTAACTCAGAGTTAGAGAGCTGAAAAGCAGGAAGTTGTGTTGTATTCTGTTATATTAGATATCCTGTCACTCTAGCCTTTTGGCTAACTAACTACAATAGAAACATTTATTATTTTGCACAGCCACATCTATTTACCGAGTTTTTATTTTTACACTGAACTGTTCCTTTAAGCAAAAGATAGTTTATATCAAATTAAGTGGCATACAGGGCCATATTTATATTAAGGCACCTGAGTGCCTGTGCCTAGGGCGGCAGTTTTTGAGGGGTGGGCCTCAGTGCCTATAGTTGTATTTTAATAAAAAAAAATAAAACGCCCAGCTACTTCCACGGGTTTCCATAGTAAAGCCGGTGGAAGCGCTTGGGGCGGTGAGGGGCAGCGGAGGGACGTCACTTCCACATGGCACTTGACATCACTTCCAGCGCACTGATGTTACATGCCGTGCGTCGGGGCATATATAGGCCCGATGCCTAGGGCAGCATCGGACCTAAATACAGTTCTAGTGGCATATTAAAGAATCTTACCAAACTGGTATATATATTTAAGTAACTATTGCCCTTTTACATCTCTTGCCTTGAACCACTATTTCATGATGGTCTGTGTGCTGCCTCAGAGATCACCTGACCAGAAATACTACTGCTCTATGGGGCAGATTTATCAAGGGTTGAAGTGAAAATTCAAATGAAAAATGTTTTAATTTCGAGCTATTTTTGTGTACATTGATTAGGAAATAGTCCAAATTCAATTCAAATTTGCAAAAAAGTCGAAAATTCTAATTTTGAAATGTATCGTACTTTTTCGTAAAAAAATTAGACTTTGACCATTCGCCATCTAGGGATACTGTCATGGGAAAACATGTTTTTTAAAAATGCATCAGTTAATAGTGCTACTCCAGTAGACTTCTGCAATTAAATCCATTTTTCAAAAGTGCAAACAGATTTTTTTATATTCACTTTTGAAATCTGACATAGGGCTAGACATATTGTCAGTTTCCTAGCTGCCCCAGTCATATGACTTGTGCTACTCCAGCAGAATTCTACACTGAAATCCATTTTTCAAAAGAGCAAACAGATTTTTTTATATTCAATTTTGAAATCTGACATAGGGCTAGACATATTGTCAGTTTCCTAGCTGCCCCAGTCATGTGACTGGTAAATTATAAACTTCAGTCAATCTTTACTGCTGTACTGCAAGTTGGAGTGATATCACGCCCCCCAGCAGCCTAACAAAAGAACAATGGGAAGGAAACCAGATAACAGCTCCCTGATACAAGATAGCAGCTCCCTGGTAGTTCTATGAACCACACTCAATTGTAAAAGCTAAGCCTCACGGAGACTGATTCAGTTACATTAAGTAGGAGAAATAACAGCCTGCCAGAAAGTAGTTCCATCCTAAAGAGCATGCACAAGTCACATGACTGGTGGCAGCTGGGAAACTGACAATATGTATCGAATATAAAAAGATCTATTTGCCCTTTTGAGATTTGGATTTCAGTGCAGAAGTTTGCTGGAGTAGCACTATTAACTGATGCGTTTTGAAAAATAATTTTTTTTTTTCCCATGACAGTATCCCTTTAATGTAAATTGCAGGGGTTGAAAAAAATCTTCAGAGGGGCCTGGTACAGCGTGATGCCTATCTGAGCTTACCCACCTCTATCTGTTTTCATTCCAGGCCTTCAGCATGCAAGTGATATGTGCTCCCTATTGATGCAGGGTGCTGAGGGAATTCTGGAGCTACTGCCTTTTCTGGAGGCTCTGGTCTGGCAGCTCCAGAATTCCCTTGTATCAGTAGGCACAGCTGTGCACAATTCAGAGGAGAAGGCAGTAAAAACCCTGAGTGGTGCTGAGCACAATTATATGGAAGTGCAAAGAGTATGTTGCCATACAAGAACCTTTAATGAAAGTGGTTTTAGGTGGAACTGATTGCTGGGAAATTGTAAGAACTGCACTTGTGGACATACATGAGCCCCATTCGGTTTTAGGTGAGGAAAATAAAGTTTTCGCAGTAAAAGAAAAGGATGTGTTTATTATATATTAAAGGGATACTGTCATGGGAAAACATGTTTTTTTTTTTTTTAAACGCATCAGTTAATAGTGCTGCTCCAGTAGACTTCTGCACTGAAATCCATTTCTCAAAAGAACAAACAGTTTATTTTTATATTCAGTTTTGAAATCTGACATGGGGCTAGCCATTTTGTCAATTTCCCAGCTGCCCCTGGTCATGTGACATGTGCCAGCACTTTAGGAGGGAATTGCTTTCTGGCAGGCTGTTGTTTTTCCTACTCAATGTAACTGAATAGTACGCAGTGGGACATGGGTTTTACTATTGAGTGCTGTTCTTAGATCTACCAGTCAGCTGTTATCTTGTGTTAGGGAGCTGTTATCTGGTTACCTTCCCATTGTTCACTCCAACTTGCAGTACAGCAGTAAAGAGTGATTGAAGTTTATCAGAGCACAAGTCACATGACTTGGAGCAGCTGGGAAATTGACAATATGTCTAGCCCCATGTCAGATTTCAAAATGAAATATAAAAAAAATCTGTTTGCTCTTTAGAGAAATGGATTTCACTGCAGAATTCTTCTGGAACAGCACTATTAACTGATGCATTTTGAAATTTTTTTTTTACCCATGACAGGATCCCTTTAAACATATTTTGTAGTTAATTTAAAAAGAATATATCTTTCTTGAGTACAGATATCAGTATGGGAGAGAGAAGCCTTTGATGGTAGCTATATTGTACTCATCAAAGTATTGGACCGTTACTAATTTATGTCTAGTAAATTTTGCTATAATTGTAATACGAATTGTCATTTCCCTTTGATTAGTTGTGCTTCACAGTTAATGATATTATAGACCATTCAAGTTCAATGCAGAATAATGCTTTGTTTCCCAAACCAATTAATGCATATTCTGGAAGGTCGTGTTACGATATTTTAATAACAAAGCAGCCCATCTGTGAGTTTCACACAACACCTGTATTCATTATTCATTATGCTGTTAAAAATGCTTCCTTTTGCAAGAAAAGTCCTTTGTGGGGACACAGGCTAACCCGTTTTCTGCAAAAGGAGACACAAACAAATCAAGATCTTAAAAGGTAAGGGATATATTTTGCTGCTCAGTTTTTCTACATCCTTGGTTGTTTCTTTTTCAGAAGTTGCTTAAAAAATGTTTTTTCGTTTGGGCAAAATTAACACAGTTCATTCCCTACATAAGGTCGGAAAATTAGAATATCCTGTGGGGTTATACTGTTTTTGAATCTTCTTACATGAGGCAAGGTAATTATTAAAGAATAAAGGAAGTACAGTTATGGGATCTGTTATCTGGAAACCTGTTATCCAGAAAGCTATGAATTACGACAGGGTCATCTCCCATAGACTCCATTTTATCCAAATGATCCAAATATTTATAAATGATTTCCCTTTTCTCTGTAATAATAAAACATTACCGTGTCCTTTTTCCAAAATAAGATATAATTAATCCTTATTGGAGTCAAAATAATCTTTTAGGGTTGAATTATTTAGGAGCCTTTTAACTAAAACTCAAATTAATCACATTTTTTTCTTAAAAGAAAATCGGCTACACTCCCTTCCAGGAATTTAACTAATTTATCAATATATTTTCTCAAAAACTCAGAGCAAAAAAACTCTATGAAAAAAATCGAGCATCAATTTGTACGGTACTAAAAACTCAACTTTTTCGGACAAAAACACTGACTCGATTGGGTTATCCAGCACAAATCATGATGTCAAGAAACAACTTCAGGGACATCTGCCATTGACTTCTTCATGACCTCGACTGGTTTGAGATGAATTATTTAAGGATTTGGATTTTTAACAGCTTTGGGGTACAGGTGACCTATTATTCAGAATGCTCGGGGCCTGGAGCTTTTCAGATAACGGGTCTTTCTGTAATTTGGATTTTCACACCTTAAGTCTACTAGAAAATCATGTAAACATTAAATTAAACAAAGAGGCTGGTGTTACTTCCAATAAGAATTATTTATATTGTAGTTAGGATCAAGTACAAGCTACTGTTTTATTATTACAGAGAGAGAAAAGAAATAATTTTTTTGGATTATTTGATTATAATGGAAGATGGCCTTTCCGTAATTCAGAACTTTCTGGATAACGGGTTTCCGGATAACGGATCCTATGCCTGTATAATAAATCTCTAAACATGTTTTAAATTTTCCACAAAAAATCCCAGTTTTCCCCCTAAAAAATGTGATGTTTAAGTTATTTTTTAGTAGGATTAAGTCCAAACTACAGAAAGACCCATTATCCAGAAAATAAGGATACATCTCTTCCTCCCCTGTATTATTACCCTTCACCTCACTGACAAGCAGGAAATTAGAGATCATAAGAATAAGGAACACACTCCCTGTCACCCATTGTATTGCTCCCTTTTATTCCATGGGGTAGCAATGAATATAATTGATCCTGAAAACAATTAATCATATTCTCTCTACATCTATTATTAGGGATTCACAAATCCTCTATTTGGGATTTGGCCGAATCCCTGAATCCTTTGTGAAAGATTCAGCCGAGTACAGAACTGAATCCTAATTTGCATGTGTAAATTAGGGGCAGGGAAAGGAAAAAGTGTGAACATTTTTTTCACTTACGTGTTTTGTGATCAAAATTCATGTAATTTCCCTCCCCGCCCCTCATTTACATATGCAAATTAGGATTGGTTTTGGTTCAGCCAGACACAAGGATTCGTCTGAATCCGAATCCTGCTGAAAAAGTCCAAACCGAATCCTGGATTCTGTGCATTGGCATCCCTATCTATTATGAATTAAAGGGCATGTAAAGGCAAAAAAAAAATAAAATCCCATTTTTACTTTAATGAAAAATACATCTCCAATATACTTTTATTAAAAAATTTGCACCATTTTCATAACAAACCTGACTGTATGCAGTGAAATTCCCCCTTCATTTACTGCTGTGAATTGTCAGACGGTCCCTAATTACTGTGCCGGGAAACTATGAACAGTAGGGGGAGCCCCCGCCTTCCCAGCCTTTCAGAACTCCAGCAGCTTTGTTTTCCTATAGAGCAGTCGGCGACTGTGTAGAGTTTTGTATTGGATTTATTTTTGCCTTTACATCCCTTTTAATTTTTCCAACTCCAACTGCAGGGGCAAAGATCATGGAGCCAGATTTAAACAGATAAAATGGGATTCTAGTTGGAAGATTATTTTGCTGCAGCCACTGGTTCTGCAGAGTTGGAGAAAGTTTGTATGAAACAATACAAAAACTATAAAATCCACATTAAATTACATAACAACACAAGACCCAGTGCAGTCTGTATATTCTTATTATTAATCAGAATTAGTCAGATATTATTTGACTTGTGCTGTTTTGACAATCCCTAAACAGCCCAGATAACACTGAGCATGTGCACAGTCTTGGTCTTGCAAAGATGTATAGCAAAGTTACAAGATGACAGCCCCCTGTGGCCAACTTTGAAAGCATAAATCATTTGTTTGATTAGGCTTGTGGTGCAGTAAGTTCATGTTTATATTTAGTATACAAAATACAGCATTTCTAGCCTTATTCTATTTTACACTTTCCTTGTCCTTTAAGTCTTTTTGGGGTTTTTGAATAAATCAAGTTGCCTACAGTGGGCTGTTTAATGAACATACTGAAAACTAACTGAAACTGTATGGGTTTCTGGCAATACCCGTTAACAGTTGTTATGGTTATTATTTACAAGTTTACCATTAGCGTTTTGCTTAAAAAAATTGTGTATGATGTGTATGTCTCTTATGTTGAAAACAGTTTCTGCTTCTTAGCTATCAGCTGTAGTTCAGAGAGATTCTCAGGCTATTACACACAGTTGCACAGCTTTCTTAACCCTTTGAACTGCATTATAACATAAGGATGTGACTTTAAAGCATACTTCTATAAAGAGTCTATTAGAAGGGATAGCATGATCAAGAGTTTTAAGGTGCAATCATAACACCTTTTCTGGAAAGAACACCGGCCTATTTATGTGAATATTACGTCCTTTAAATAATATAAGAGCATCAGAATTCATAGCCCTGGTGAGTTAAGGGTAGTGTTATGAAGATTTTATGGGTGGGGGTGTTATACATTTTGATTTGAACGTTCTTTAGTGAAGTGCCTGTGCCTCACTTATTTCAATGAGCTTGGAGAGTTGGTTTTGTGAAGTTACTTTATGAATACAACCCTGAACTACAACTCCCAACATAATTTATTATAATATGTAAGGATAATATGTACTGTAAATTATCTACAAAATGTATTACTGTGAAAGGCAAACTATAGTGGCACAATTTCTAATGCAGTAGTAGACATAGGTTTACTGGATGAAGTTGCTGTGACCCCTACTACTTCAAAGCTGGAGTCCATATGATCACATATGATTTGATCTTTCCGTGTAAAATAAATCAAAAGGCCTAATATTAGCTGCAATTTTAATAGTTGTGTCACCTAAGAACACTCCTGCCATTGTGTGTTTTCTGTGGGTGATTTTGCACGTTTTCATCTAAATGGTTAAATATTGCAATACTGTATCCGACTTGCCATGTTTGGCAAATAGCAGTGAGATGCACATTGCGCAGATATTTGCATAACGTGTGTTTTTCTTTAGAAAAAACAATACAAAATAATATTCCTGTAGCTGCACACATGACACCATGAGGTTTATTTTGTGAATCTCAAGAATATTGTCAAATAACAGGACCTGCCCTCAGGCATAATTGACCTCTTTTGTTATTGATTATTGCATCTTTGTGATGCCAGGGACTGAACAGGGATACTGTTAGCTTTTTTAAACTCCCATTAACAATTCAGAAGGTTATCAGAGCTTAAACCTCTGCTGAGCTCCAACTCAGGTGTGTCCAGCCTGCGGCCCAGGATGAATATAAATCGGCCCAGGTTGAAATGCTTGGTTCCTAAGGAAACGTCATGTCGCAATGGATTTAGCATCAGGGGGGACTCTACCCATTGCCCAGTTAGTAATAATAATAAGTCTATTTAAAGGGATCCTTTCATGGGAAATTTTTTTTTTCAAAATGTATCAGTTAATAGTGCTGTTCCTGAAGAATTCTGCATTGAAATCCATTTCTCAAAAGAGCAAACAGATTTTTTTATATTTTATTTTGAAATCTGACATGGGGCTAGACATATTGTCAATTTCCCAGCTGCCCCAAATCATGTGACTTGTGCTCTGATAAACTTCAATCACTCTTTACTGCTGTACTGCAAGTTGGAGTGATATCAGCCCCTCCCTTTCCCCCACTCAGCAGCCTAACAAAAGAACAATGAGAAGGTAACCAGATTATATTAAACTGACACATTCATCTGCCTGGATACATTTCTGAATTCTATACATACGTATTTAAGTAAATAAATTAGATAAAAAATGAGATAAAATTCATATTAGTCCTCTGAAGGAAACATTGTTTTTCTTTAAAGGGGAGATTCACATTTAAATATAGATAGAATGGCCAATTGTAAGCAACTTTTCAATTGGTCTTATTTATTTTTTATAGTTTTTACATCATTTGCCTTTTTCTTCTGACTCTTTCCATCTTTGAAATCAGGAGTCACTGACCCTATCTAAAAACAAATAACCTGTAAGGCTACAAATCTAATGGGATCCGTTATCTGGAAACCCGTTATCCAGAAAGTTCTCGATTACGGAAAGGCCATCTCCCATAGACTCCATTATAATCAGATAATCCATATTTTTAAAAATGATTTACTTTTTCTCTATAATAATAAAACAGTTGTACTTGATCCAAACTAAGATATAATTAATCTTTGTTGGAAACAAAACCAGCCTATTGGGTTTATTTAATGTTTACATGATTTTCTAGTAGTCTTAAGATGTGAAGATCCAAATTATGGAAAGACCCGTTATCCGGAAAGCCCCAGGTCCCAAGGATTCTGGATAATAGCTCCCATACCTGTACTACTTTTTATTACTCATCTATTCAGGCCTATCCTATTCATATTCCAGTCTCTTATTCAAATCACTTGTATTACTCAAGCCTTATCCACAGCAAGTTATTTAGCAGTCTTATTCTCTGTATTAGGATCATTTTGGCTATACAGATACAAACCTAAATAAATATAACCTGTTGGTAAAAAGGGATGTTATTCCTACAGTGTATTTAAGTTAAGGACATCACAGGAAATCGAGAGCCCAAAGCAATGAAAAATGATTTACTGTAATCTTTAATTTAGTCCAGGAGATTGCTAGTATTTACATTTTAGTTTATCTCCAAGACATATGTCTGCACTGGTCAACCAATGCTATCATGTCTGGTTATTGCGTTATTGTGTTTATGATGGGGTCTGTATGAACCACATTCCACAGAGGATACTGATATGAATGACAAAGCCAGCATTATTTATGAATATTATAGAATTGTAAAATGTTCTTTTTGTGTCTATATTAGAAATGTGATGTGGACTATAGCAGGGGTCGGCGGACAGAGGGGTCGGCGTCCAATTCGGTCGAGCCGGTGTCCAATACTTTGTGCCACATTTATTTGGGTGGCCCAGTTGAAGACTGTCTGTGTCCCAGGTCTGGGCAGCGGACCGGCGGTTGGGGACCCCTGGACTATAGGGCTTATATACTATAGGCTGTTCCAAGTGCTGGAATGCTGGGGGGCGGGGCACACATTTGCACCTATTTGCATTGAAAATCACAACTTTAACACAGAAAATGTGAAAACTGTAAAAATTTTAAAGAAACAGTAACACCCAAAATTGAAAGTGTGTTAAAATAATGAAAATATCATGTACTGTTTCCCTGCACTGGTAAAACTGATCTGTTTGCATCAGAACCACTTCTATAATTAATATAAACAAGCTGCTGTGTAGCAATTGAAAAATGGCTATATGGCGCAGGTTAAATAGTGGATAACAGATAACACCATTATGTTCTACAGAGCTTATTTGCTATCTGTTGTGTGACTTTAGCCTTTTCTCCTTTGAGTGGCTGCCCCCATTGCTATAAAGCAGCTTATTTATATAAACAGTAGTGTTTCTGAAGCAAACCCAGCATTTTTTCCAGTTCAAGGCAACACTGCATTATATTTTCAGTTCTTAAAAAAAAAAATCATTTTTTGATGTTACTGTTCCTTTAAACTCTGGCATCTGAAATGCTTGAGAGGTCATGTAAAAGTCAAAGCGAGGTGTCCTAGAGAAGATGTAAATTATTTATTCACTTCGAGTTTTCTCATTTTTTAGCCTATTGATCCATTAAAAACTATAAATGAAATACACATTACAGGTATTCGTATTGTTCCATCATTTTATTTGATTGTGTTTCTTTATTCTGATTATTTTATTATTTTTTTTATTTCAGAGTTACCCGAAGTAGAAAAAAATGACACAAATATACACTTTGATAACTAGGCCTCCCAGCATAAAGTAAACTTATGAAGTATGTTCGAATTTACTGCTCTTCATAAACCCCACATTTATTCTAGAATGGAATTGTTCTTGCCATCACTCTTTATCATATTTGCTAGTGCATGCTACATTTTTCTCAGTAGGAGTAAAATAAACTATAGTAGCACATGAGTAATTAACGTTTATACAAACTGTAATTTTGATGCCAAAAGATTTCCCTATCCTGCTTTCAATAGAAATACATGCTATCAAGAGAGCAGAATATCTTTAGATTTTTTAAACAGTGTACTAATGAGACAATGGATCTCAGATCTAAAACATCCTGCTGGATACAATCATCATACAGTACATACTTAATTAAAGACCCAGTGTTCTTCATTAAAGGTCCATTGTCTCATTGTAATAAAGGTCATATGGTCTGACACCAAGCACATTTATTAAATAGCATACATCAATAGACTAAACAAAAGAAAACATGGTCTATTAATATCAAGTCAACTGATTTTTTTTTTTAACATTTTTTTTAACTATATTACATTTTGTCATCCTGTCCATTTTCCCTTTCTCTTTGCTGGATTCTGTTGGGGATGGGATAAAAGAACAACTTCAAGGGGCTGATTTACTAAGGCTAGAATTTAGAAGTGGAAAATACTTTGAAAGTCGACTATCGAGTTGAAATACTTTGAAGTATTTTTCAACAAATGTGACTATCCTGCAGTTGAAATAAAGTGCTCTAGAAGGTCCCCATAGGCTAAAATAGGACTTTGGTTGAAGTATACAAAAAATGATTTCAAATTTTTTTAACTTCGAAAATTCCCTCGATTTCACTTCGACCCTTAGTAAATCTGCCCCCAAGTATTATTTTGGAAAAGCGAAGAGTAGATTGATTAAATGGTGTAAGTGCCATAATCATTAAAATACCCATAAATGAAATTTATGTGGGATGGAAATTAGATTGCTCGTATTGGGGTAAGAAAAAAGTTCCAACTAAAGTAAAATTGTTCTGTTGGCAGGACTGTATTAAGGTCTGATGCTGCCCTAGGCACCGGACCTAAATATGCCCCCCCTACTTAGGGGCAGATTTACTAAAGGTCGAATTCGAGGCTTAAAAAACCCTCAAATTAGACCATGGGAATAGTTAGGGAATAAAAATCCTTTGAATTTGAAGGATTTTTACCGCAATTCGAAGGGGAAGTAATTTGACTGCCGAATAGTCAAATATTCGAATAGGTTTTTATTAAATATTATTCGAATCATTCGATTCGGTCAAATTTTTAAAATTCACTGGTTGAAGTGGTCTTCAAAAACCTTTGAAAACTCGAATTTGAAGCTTTTTGAAAATTCGATCGAACTTCGAATCCTTCATGTGAATTTAGTAAATCTGCCCCATAGTGTGTGTGACGTCAGCGCATCATGTCACACACACGGACGTCATGGAAACGACGTCACACGCTTTCATCAACCAGCCATCTCCCTACACCAATCCGTGAAAGAGACAGGGCGAATTATTATTTTTTTTAATTTTAAAAAATACATTTAGAGGCACCCAAGGGCTGCCCCCCAATATGCCCTGCCTGTTGGTTAGTTTTGCTGCATATGGATGCTGTAGTGCTTCCCAAGTACAGCATCCTTGTTTAAGTTTAGAATGTGATTTTTTTTTACCTTAAACACTCTACTACAATTAAAAAATAAATAAATAAAAAAAGAAAGATCTGATTCATTACTATAATTAATTGTATTGGGGATTGTTTACTCTCCTGTTTCAGTTTCTCATCTGTCATTGAAAACCCAAATTCTTTATTATTAAATCCATATCTGTTACAAACTAATGTAACTGTCTCAGCTGTCAGTCATATATTGCCGGCACTCCTCTATGCCTCAGACATAGAGACAGGGCAAGCAGCTAATTTTCCATTCTGTACAGGTATGGGACCTATTATCCAGAACCATCAGGACCTGGGGCTTTCCGGATAACAGGTCTTTCCATAATTTGGAATACCTTAAGTCGACTAGAAAAGCATGTAAACATTAAATAAACCCAATAGGCTGGTTTAACTTTCAATTAGGATTAATTATATCTTAGCTGGATCAAGTACAAGCTACTGTTTTATTATTTCAGAGAAAAAGGAAATCATTTTAAAAATTTTGGATTCTTTGAATATAATGGAGTCTATGGGAGATGGCCTTTCTGTAATTTGGAACTTTCTGGATAATGGATTTCTGGATAATGGATCCTATACCTGTACTTTCTAAGGGTGGTGGCACGCTGCTATTTGTCTCCCAGCGATAAATCGCCTCTTCTTCGGGCGACTAATCTCTAAATGCATTCCCGCTGATTAGAATCTAAGGGATTGCACTCAGAAGGTAACTTTGGGCGACTTCGGAAAATGAAGCATTCCGAGTTCTATCCTGCCAGCAATTTACATTGTAGCCAGTTGGAAGGCATTTAGGGGAGATAAGTCGCTCAAAGAAGAGGCAAATTGTCGCTGGCCCACTAATCTTCTCCAGTAGTCAAGTCTGCCACCACCTTAAATGTCACTGCACTCCTCATATCCCCCCCTCCCTCCTTACCATCTAATTGTCTAGCCAGTGCATGGGCATGAAGTGCCCCATTCCTACGCATAAACAAGGGTTTGGTATGGTGTAAAGTTTGACTTAATAACAATACCCACAACATAGCACCTGCCTGTTTGCTCTGATTGTGAATTCCAAGAGTAAAAAAAAGATTGAAATAATTTTTAGAAAATATGATTTGGGATTATGTCTTAGGGTGACAGGTCCATTTAAATTGACACCAATGGATCTTATTGTAACTTGTGTAGGAATTTTGTACCCAGAGAATAGTTCAACAGTTATATGACTGAATACAGGTATGGGGCCTGTTATCCAGAATGCTCCTGACCTGGGGTTTTCTATATAAGGCATTTTTCCATAATTTGGATCTTCATACCTTAAATCTACTTA
Source organism: Xenopus borealis (assembly GCA_024363595.1). NCBI lineage: Eukaryota > Metazoa > Chordata > Amphibia > Anura > Pipidae > Xenopus > Xenopus borealis. Next base: position 46,835,314 of record CM044433.1, on the reverse strand, counting down.
TAAATAATTAAAACACTAAATAAACCCAATAGTATTATTTTTTTCCTCCAATAAGGATTCATTATATCTTAGTTTGGGTCAAGTACAATGTACTGTTATGTCATTACAGAGAAAAGGTTAATATTTTTATAATGTGTGTCTTCCTTCGGAGTAAAGTTGAACAATTAGCAATTAATAAATATGAGAATTTAGAATGGACCTGTTTGAAACAAAATGTACTTTTGTTTTTAGTGTCTTTCTTCAATATATCCTCTTCTGTCTGAATAAAAAGCAAGGGCAGGGGTGTTATATGTGGTATAATTAAAGCTGGCACCTAATAAATCTACTTCAAGAGTAAATATTGGCTGCCGGTCTTCTATCAGAGTTGCTGCTAAAGGACAACTTAGCTTAACTGCCTCTGAGACACATTAGTTATAGAGTAGGGCAGTGAGCATTCCCCTGCCAATCAAATCATTACCTTCTCTTGATCTGAACTTTTACTTGTTTCTAAAATCAGAGAAACACAGATGAACACAAATAGCCTGAGGTTTTTGCAGCTATTGTTTTTGGCTTGAAGAAGAAAAATAGAAAAATTATGTCTCACAGTTCTTTTGACAAGGCTCCGTGATCCAACTGCCAAATGTGATTCTCCTGTTTTATGTGGCTTGTCAGAGTATGGTTTCTTTCTGTCTGCTGTGATGGAAAAGGGGCTTAATCTAGGTCTAATAAGGTCCTTTACTGGTCACTTTGTCCTTGTGGTTAACTTTATTATTTATTTTCAGTGGATACCTATCCATCTGATGTAACTACATTCAGCACAGGCACCTTGGAATGTCACCCTGATTCACAGTTACATTTCTATGGCATTTCGAATATGGAATAAAAGTAAAGAGTAACTATCACGAAAATGAGAATTTAATATTCGCTTCAGCATACTGAAATAAGAAACTTTCTAAACATAATCAATTAAAAATGGATTGAAACCGTTTCTGAAATAATGAAGTTTATCTTCACTATTCCTCTCAGCATCTGTTTCTCTTCATTCTACCTTCATTCAGGAGTTGGGTGTCAGATGAATGATCCAATATATCTTATAGGGGGGATCCTTTTGCCTAGGAGATGAATTAGTGGAATGGTGAATATAAACTTTAACAGAAACGATGCAGAATATTTCATTGATTGTATTTAGAAAGTTTCTTGTTTCAGTATGAGGAAACTTATATAAAATTTTAATTTTCGCCCATAGTTTCCCTTTAAGCAGATATAATTGCTACATGTCTTATTGATAAAGTGTGTATTGTCTCAAAACTGCCATTTGAAAGAGATGTGAAAGAGGCTACCATGCCTAAACTGACAGCCTGTGACACAACATATAATCCCATTTTAATGTTTTTACCCCACCACTTTCACAACAATTCACACCTAGGGGTAGATTTTGCAATGTTTGAAATTAGAGTTCACCACAAATCACATGCTTTCTTTTAATTTATATGGGATTTTAGAGGTATATTTATCAATGGGTGAAAATTAGAGTTCACCATTTGATAAATCTGCTCCTTAAAGTCATTAATTAACAACTGCATCAACAACTGCCTCAATGAGATGCTATCTGGATCACAATTTACACCTGTCAGCTAACAACTACCTGAAGAAGTACATTGGAACCATGCTTAACGAGAGTCTCAAGTGGATAACCAGGCACAGGTCGGTTCAGGCAGGCAGCAAACAGTGACGTCAGGATCAGATAAAGGGTCAAAACCCAATCCAAGAAAGTAATTTAAAGCACAGTCAGGAATTTGCAAGCAAAATCCCATGTTTGGGCATTAAATCGGACCGGTTACCCAGAAGCTGTATAATCAAATTAAATATGAAATTCAACTTCTTTTTTTAATTAATAACATTCAAAGCTGTTATAAACTCATTTTAAAGTCTCAGCTGTCAATCAAATTTGCAGATTTCACTTTCCATTCAGCACTTCAGCTAGATGTCACTGCACTCTCCGCATTCACCCTCTCTCTTTACCATTTCATTGGGTAACCAGTGTATGGGGATGAACATCAGTTCCTCCATTCTGGTGCACAAACAATATGTTGAGATGATACAAGGCTTGCCTTAATAACAGTGTACACAAAATGGCTCCTGCCTGCTTGCTATAATTATGAATTCCCAGACCAAAAGAAACAAGATTCAAATAATTTATATAGTGTAATTAAAGCTTATTTTGCTTGACTAACGTAATAAAATTGGATTTGGAATAATTTTCTCGGATGATAGGTCCCCTTTAAACCCAGGTCTCCCACGTCCTTTTCATGCTGAAACGCGGCATGATGATGTATCACTCTGAAGCCACTACGCAGACATGTACGCCACCATCTTGGCCATGAAACAGATCACTCCTGAAAGCTGCTTGGATAAATGGTGAAGCATATTCAAGATCACTCATCTGGTCTGTTTGTTTTAGACGTATTACTACCAGATACTCCTTTAGTCATTCCTATTGAGTTAAAGATTCCTAGCAAAAATCCAGAAGGTTAGTCTAATGCAGCCATAATTAATACTGTCTGTTGCAAAGACGACTCCTGGGTTTTGAATGCTATACTACCAAAGGTGTTCTGTACTAATAACAGGTTAGCATTTAGGGATTGTTTTTATGCAATATGTCTAGTCTCAATCACAGGTTAGTTTTCCTATCTTTGAATATCTGGTGAATAGACATCAGTTATAGTATTAAGCTTCTGAAATGAACACAAATTACTGCACCATCTACGGTTTTATTAGTGTTTATGAGTGATTTACTTACTGCAATTTAATTCCCTCAGTTTCAGTTGAGGATAAAATGTTTATGAGAGGTAAATGAAGGTTACAGAAAAGCTATGTGCTTGACCGGCTCTAAACATTAGCGGGGGAATGTAATAAAAGTTGTTAACAGAAAAGAAAATGCGTGATACAAACAAATTTTCTTTACTGGGAACAATTTTTTCCTTTGCACTTATTTAATATAAGTTTGGTAACTGTATAATAATAAATAATATTCAATCTCTCAATAAGTCTTAAACAAAATTTCTGGATGCAGAACTAATTCACTAATGCTGTCAAAGAACAATATTAAATTATATAATGAAATATGATTTTTTTTTTTGCAGTTTTTGTTCCTGCATAGGTCCATGTTATCCTACATACTATGTTGAATCCTTTTTGAAAGCCTAAACCAGTGATCCCCAATCAGAGGCTGGTGAGCAATATGTTGCTCATCGACATGTTGGTTGTTGCTCCCAGTGGCCTCAAAGCAGGTGCTTGTTTTTGAATCTCTGGCTTGCAGAATCTCTTGAATCTTGAATCTCTTGCATTTTTTAGTTTCAGAAAAAAACAGGGAGGAGGCATTTAAAAAATTTTTTTTTCCACAAATCTATATCTATATATATCTATAAAAATTCATGGTTTTCCTTTTTTTTTTTTTAAAGAAAAAAGCTATAAAAATATGAGATCTACCTAAAAATCAAGAAAAATATTACCACAAAACTTTGCCAGGTAAAAGTTGTTGAGGTCGTATAGAAGTCAATGGGTGCTGCCCCAATCCTATTAGACCCGTTTTAGAGGTATTCATATTTTGTAGTGCATCATTCAGTGTAATTTTCCATTTCTACTACTTGGATCTTTTAATAAATGTCATGACATTTCTTGTTTTATTTGAATTTAGTTATGGTTTCAAAAACCTTTTAGAGAAAGCTCCAAGTTATGGAATGTATGTCTCCCATAGACTCCATTTTATACAAATAATCCATGTTTTTTTCTCCATAACAATAAAACAGTACACTAAGAGACAGATACACTTTAAAGGGGTGCTTCACCTTCAAGTTAACTTTTAGTATATTGTAGAAGGGCCAATTCTAAGAAACTTTTCAATTGGTCTTCATTATTTATTTTTCATAGTTTTTTAATGATTTAAAATTTTCTTCTGTTTCTTTGCAGTTTTCAAATGGGGGTCACTGACACCATCTAAAAACAAATGCTCTGTAAAGCTACAAATATTTCCTATTCATATTCCAGTCTCTTATTCAAATCAAAGCAGGGTTCCTAGGGTAATTTGTACCCTAGAAACCAAATTGCTGACACTGCAAACTAGAGAGCTGCTGAATGAAAAGCTAAATAACTATAAAACCACAAACAATAAAAAATGAAAACCAATTGCAAATTGTCTCAGACTATCACTCTCTGCATTATACTAAAAGTAAACGCAAAGGTGAACAACCCCTTTAACACTTAATTTTGACTTATTGTGTATTTTTTCCATATAGTTAATAAACTATGGAGCTGGCCAATTGATTTGACTCCTATCCATTAAAAGGTTCCAAAAATTGAGATTGTTTTGCTGATTGGAGTTGGCTACATCATTTCTGATAAATCTTGTTTAAATTAACAAGTATCCAATTCATAATTCATTCAGCAGGTTGTTCAGTGAGTGCTACACTATTTTTAGTACAATGAAGCAGTAGCTGCTCCAAATGCACAGGCACTCTATTAGAGCAGTATAGTGGGTATAGCTTATGTATCTCATGTTATCTGATTGCATCCCTCTCTAATGCACATTGGGAATGTCAATAAAAATAGAAACTAGTTTTAAATGGGTAAATCATCAACCAATCAAATTAAGGCAATTATTAGGATGACCAACCCACAAAGTCAGAGCCCTCTACTCATGTTGCTAGAAAATCATAATTTCCATGTTTTCTGAAGCTATTTTATCTGGTAAGTAAGGCAGCATTCCATCAGCTAGATGTTCGTGCTACCATGCCGTAGCCTAGATTAATATTGTTTCTCCCGGAGGATTTCTCATCCATATATTTCATACCTATCTATCCCATCGGTCAGAAAGATAAAACAGGACAGTAAGCTAATGTTGATAAATGGCTGGAATGATCTGTTTAAAACATCTAGATTAATTAAATCAATATACTTCCAGTTATATGTTTGGCTATTTATTTTTTTTTATCTAGATCTAAAGAAATCATTACAGCACTGTCCATTGTACAGTTTGGTCCTGTAGATAACAATCCATGGCTGGAGGCCTTATGTATTTCACCATAATAAAAAATAAAAATAATCTGATATCTTCAAAGTAAGCAAATAATAGCAGTATTCTAGAGTCTTGTGATAATAGTGAATATGCTCTCCTTTATTAGCTACATACTGTATTATGGAGATGTATCAGACATAACAGTGTTTGTAAATAAAGCTCTTGACCTGTGATATGTAACTTCATCTCTTGGTTTGTCCTATCCATTATTGACTTGTATGTGTTGCAACTCTGTATGGCTTGAGCCCCCTTACATTTCCATAGATGTAAGCAGCTTAATTAGTTAAAACTAATTTGCAGATATGTATTCTGGATTTAACTACTCCAAAAACTGGATTTGGCTACTCTTTTTTTGATCACTTTTAAATAGCCGAGAAGAAAACTCTTTAAGAAGAGATGTTATGGAATCTACTGTACTTATTTTAGGTTTGTGCAATTTCACATGCATAGGCATTAGCAATTTAAAGTGAATAGGCATTAGCAATTTAAAGTGTATAGGCATTTGTTGGAAACTATTGTACATATTTGGTATTTTCAGTACTGTAGAATTGTATTCAATTGTTTTGTTTTTTCGGCATATAGACTGCCAAGATGAATTGATTTTAGTATCTCTGTGCTGTCCATACATGGGAAACCTAAGCACAAAAAACAGAAATCTTTGGTCACTTATTTCCTTTTCAGTGCCCATTTTTTCAGGGGCAATGCAATACAAGTGTGGGACCTGTTATCCAGAATGTTTGGGACCTGAGGGCTTTCCAGGTAAGGGATCTTTCCGTAATTTGGATCTCCATAGTTTAAGTCTTCTTAAAGGACAAGGAAAGGCAAAAAAATAAAATCCCATTTTTACTTTCTTTAATGAAAAATACATCTCCAATATACTTTAATTAAAAAATGTGTACTGTTTTTATAAGAAACCTGACTGTATTCAGTGAAATTCTCCCTTCATTTACTGCTGTTTATAGGAATTGTCAGACGGTCCCTAACTGCTGGGCAGGGAAACAATCATACTTATGAATAGCAGCCTTACTTCCCATCCATGCAGAACTCCAGCAGCTTGCGACTGTGTAGAGATTTGTATTTGATTTTATTTTTGCCTTTACATGCCTTTTACTGTTTGCAACTCAGCTGCAGGGACAAATATCATGGAGCCAGATTTAAAAGGATAAACTGGGATTCTATTTGGAGGATTATTTTTCTGCAGCCACTGGTTCTGCAGAGTTGGAGCAAGTTTGTATCAAACAATACAAAATCTATAAAATCCACATTAGATTACATGACAACACAGCACCCAGTGCAGTCTGTATATCAGTCTTGCTGTATCGGCTTCTGGCAGATATTATTTGATGTGTACAGTTTTGATCATTTATAACAATCCCTACACAGCCCAGGCCACACTGAGCATGTGCACAGTCTTGGTCTTGCAAAGATGTTTAACACTGTTACAAGATGACACCCCCCTGTGTCCAACTTTGAAAGCATAAATCATTTGTTTGATTAGGCTTGTGGTGCAGTAAGTTCAGTTTTATGTTTATTGTACAAAATACAGAATTTCTAGCCTTATTCTATTTTAGACTTTCCTTGTCCTTTATTAATTATATATTTGTTTGAATCAAGTACAAGGTACTGTGTTATTATTACAGAGAGAAAGGAAATAATTTGTAAAAATTGGAATTATTTGATTAAAATGCATTCTATAGGGGATGGCCTTCCAGTAATTCAGTGTTTCCTGGATAACAGGTTTCTGGATAGCGGATCATATCCCTCTAAAACAGATACAGATAATTCATCCCACTTCTGTATAATAAACTGTACTAATTCTGTGCGATCATTATCCCTTTAAATACTATGTTCCTCCTAATTGTAAGTCACATTTTCTTTTATTCTATCACATTATTTTGCACAGTATGGGGATGATATGCTACTGAATAGATCGGATGATCAGCAATAAGGCAAAGGGAAAGGGGGGTAGTGATAATGCTACAATTAGATATTTCTGTCTTTTAAATAAAGCCTTTTCATTGACTGTGTAGTTATGTGATATAATGATTAAGCATGAGGGCACCCATCCAGTTCCTCAGCAGTCTTTATTTGGTTTGACATAAAATAGCATAGAACTTTTTAATGATACAGTTTCCCAGCACAGTAATTAGGTATATTCAGTAGCTTTATAAGAATTCACTTTGTTCCTTTGGTATTACATTACAGGTATCACATGTTTTCAAGTCAGTGTTATATTATATTCCCATTTACAAGTAGTAGATGTGATATGTGATATTATTCAGTCAATGACAAACACAACTTCCTTAATACCCAGAGAAAAGTCTTTCTGTTGTAGTGAAATAAAGGAAGCCTTCAGATACAGGATCCCTCTATGAGTTACACAAAAGCGTTGGCCATGTTCTGGATGTATTTATGCAGGGAAAACCTCTTGCAAGCATTCACATCCTCTCAGAATGGGAATCGAGTTGGAAGTTGGGAGGGGTCCCAGTTGCTATGGCATGCTGCTGTCTTTTATTTTCAAAAAGAGGTCATAGAGTGCCCAAAAGATAAAGTAGCTTTTTTCTTGCTTGGACAATTCTATCCCTGTAGGAACAGATACACTAACAGCCTTGGCCAAAGCAAACTTGATATCAGATCACTAAGCAGTTCAGACAGTTTAAAATAAGCTTTCTGTTCAATGATAAAGGCAGACATATACACTTCTCCCGCTGACTTATCAAATTTTAAGCATTATTTTTAGAGTAAATATAAATTTGTTTTACATAAGAATTACATAAGAAGATCAACCTAGCTGGTAGATAAAAGGAATCTAAAGAAACTTTAGGTAGATTTGTATATTTTACATTTGTTTACATTAGACAATAACGTATGGAAGCAGAATGTGGAATTTTTACATAAGACTGGACTACCATATTGCTTCTTTTGTTTTATTCCAACTGCCAAACCTAGTGATTAGCAGTTTGATAGTCTATGGCAGTGATCCATGATCACCAACCCCTGGGTTTTTGCTTCCAGTGGTCTCAGAGCATGTGCTTATTTTTTACAAAATGGCATTTTATAAACAAAATGAGATTAACCAACCCTATAAAAAAGCATCTGAGATTGCTTTGTGTTAAAGGGAAACTCTATGGCTGTCTGTGCTAAAAAACATACAGAGGGTTGCTTACTAGAAAAATGTATAAAATATAAATCATTTGTGGTAAGCATCATGTAAAAAACCCAGATGGTTAAAAAATATAGGGGTCTGGTTTAGAGTCATAGGCCAGGTGCAGGTCTACCCAGCCTGAACCACAGAGATCATGTGAGTACCTAACACTGACCTAACAACCTATGGTATGCATAATGATGAGCCCTCTGTTAATAATATACTGTATGTCTAGAATCACATAATCACACATTAAAGGCGAACTAAACCCTACCCTACATATACCCCCTCCCTGCTCCACCCCAGCCTAGCTGTTACACCTGGTAAATGCCCATAACTCTTTAGTAACTCCTCCATGCAGATTTAGCGCTTCGAAGTTCACAGAGGTTATCTAATTCTCTTTGGTAATCTTTGGGAAGACAACGGAGGATCTGCCCATGAGCAGTTGGAACCGTTTTGCTGCGCATGCGCCAAAAGTCTTGGAAATTGAAGGAAGAAGACCTGAAGTGTACCAAAGAGCTGGAGGATGGTGCCTGTGAACTCTGTTGCCCTGAACCTGCACCGAGGAGTAAGTAAAGAGTTAAGGTGGCCATACACGGGCTGATAAAAGCTGCCGACAGATGGCAGCTTATCGGCCCGTGTGGGGGGCCCTCCGACGGGCTTCCCCGATCAATATCTAGCCGAAAGTTGGCCAGATGTGGATCGGGAAGGATTAAAAAATGCTGTCCAACTGCCCGTATCCCAGTCATTCTGATCTGATCATTGGGCCCTAGGGCCCAGGATCGGATCAGCCCAAACGAGCGTATGTCTACGTGTATGGCCACCTTTAGGGACATTTACCAAGGCTAACAGCTAGGCTGGGGGGGAGGAGGCAGGGGGTCTATGTAGGAGTGGGGGTAGGGTTTATTTTAATTAAGGGTTTAGTTCTCATTTAAAAACTACTGTGGTTAATCCTGTTGCAGTCAATGTCAGTGAACCATGGTGGCTTCACAGTTGGATCTAATATGTTTTTGTTCCATGAACAGAAAAGAAAATTAAGGGATAATTTCTGCTTAAGGATAAGGTATATTTTTCTTTAATGAAAATGTTTTGAAGTAGTCTTTACAAACTTAAATTATAAACCTAAAGAACTAGGCATTCTTTTTAATGTTTCTTTCTGTTTACTCTTGTTCTCATTTTACAGCCATTCGGCTTTTGCTTTAGTCATCTAAGAAATCTGCATGCCTTTTTTTAATTTCATATGTACCCACTGGCTGCACTTTATTAAAACAATTTTTCTAAATTAAGGGCCTGGAGAAAAAGTTAAATCCAGCACAATTATATTAGGCAGCTCTGAACTTTAATTAGTTAGTGCAAAGGATAATGGAATTCTCTTGAAGCAATTGTGCTGCTTTGATATGATTGGATTATTGCTTTGAAATGTGATGCCGGTGCATCCATTTTAAACATCTGATTTGTTGTTTGTTTATGAATTCGTCTCAGTTGCAAATAGAAAAACCATGTGAAATGATTTCTTTTATTCTATTTTCTTCTTTGTTGTTGTCTCCAGCACTGCATTTGACATTTGGATTCTCAAGCTGATAGACATCATGAACCATCACCTCATTCTATTTACGAACAGAGCTGTCACATTCTGTTCACTTCTTACCTTTTCCATTTTCATGTCTCTTCTTCTTTTTTCACCTTCCCAACAGTCTGCTGTCCACTGACTTCCCTTGATATCATGGCTAACCAAGCTTATTTCCACATAATCCACATAAGGTTTGATCGTAAATAACTTGTGTAATGTGTACAACATGTCCAACTTATTCCTTAGCATGGCCCTCTGTTAAAACAGGCAATTTTACCATACAATTTGCACAAAACATTTAACATAAGATGTGTCATAAAGAGGTGCTTCTTAAAAGGGATTATATGCATGTATCTTCAACATTACTTTTGTTTTAAATATAAACATTTCTTAATTAAAATAGTAGTGAAAACAAGCCTTGCTCATTAAACTTATTAAAGGGGTTGTTCACCTTTGAGTTAACTTTTAGTATAATGTAGAGAGGGATATTCTGAGACAATTTGCAATTGGTTTTCATTTTTTATTGTTTGTGGTTTTATAGTTATTTAGCTTTTTATTCAGCAGTTCTCTAGTTTGCAGTGTCAGCAATTTGGTTTCTAGGGTACAAATTACCCTAGCAACCTTGCATTGATTTGAATAATAGACTGGAATATGAATAGGAGAGGGACTGAATAGAATGATAAGTAATAAAATGTGGCAATAACAATACATTTGTAGCCTTACAAAGCATTTGTTTTTAGATGGTGTCAGTGACCCCCATTTGAAAGCTGCAAAGAAACAGAAGAAAAATGCAAATCATTAAAAAACTATGAAAAATAAATAATGAAGACCAATTGAAAAGTTTCTTAGAATTGGCCCTCCTACACTATACTAAAAGTTAACTTGAAGGTGAACCACCCCTTTAAATAAGGCCACTGTAATATGCCCTTAATGTCAAATGAAGTAAATTTTATGGAAGTGAGATTGGTGCTGTCCAGTTTTGGAGTTTTTATTAATGTTAGCTAGATGTTGGCCAGTGAGGAACATGTGCCTTTAAAAAGGTCAGTCTACACAAGAAGATCATAGTTACACAGTCAAAGTCCATTAAGTTCATCCCCTCCAAATTAAAACCCAGCATACACACACACCCCTCCACTCTTTCACACAAATCATATATGCCCATAGCTATACTAACTAGAGTTTAGTATCAAAAGAGCCTTTGATATTATGTTTGTCCAAAAAATCATCCAAGCCCCTTTTAAATGCATCAACAGAATTAGCCATCACAACATCACCCGGCAGTGCATTCCACAACCTCACTGTCCTCACTGTGAAGAACCACCTACGCTGCTTCTAGTCTGAAGGGGTGGCCTCTGGTGTGGTGATCCTCTTTATGAGTAAAAAGGTCCCCTGATACTTGTCTATAATGTCCTTGAATATATTTGTAAAGTGTAATCATGTCCCCTAGCAAGCACCTTTTTTCCAGAGAAAACAACCCCAACCTGGACAGTCTACCCTCATAATTTGAGTCCATCCCTTTAACCAGTTTAGTTGCACGTCTCTGCACACTCTTCAGCTCATTTATATCCCTCTTAAAGACTGGAGTCCAAAACTGCACTGCATACTCCAGATGAGGCCTTACTAGGGATCTATAAAGAGGTATAATTATGTTTTCATCCCTTGAGTTTATGCTGTTTTTTTTGCAAGAAAGAACTTTATTTGCTTTAGTAGCTCTGGAATGATAACTTGTTATCTATAAAAACCCCAAGATCCTTCTTATATAAGGAAACTCCCAACACACTAACATATAGGGGCAGATTTACTATTATTCCCCCCAAAAAATTTGATTATCCTCGATATTCGATTAGCATTCGATTTTCAAATGTTAATCGAAATAGTTTTAGGCTACCCTTTTATTCGATCATTCGATGATCGAATAGCGATCGAATAATGATCATTCAAATGAATTATTCGATCATTCGAATAATTCGTATGATTCGAACGATCGAAAACTTCGATCATACGAATCCTATTCGATCAGGACTTAGCCTCAGAAGCCTATGGAAGGGTTCCCATAGGCTTCTATTACAATTCTGTAGGGCCAATCTAGCGAAGTAGGCAATCAAATAACTTTTAAAAATTAAATCCTTCGCTGGTTGAATGATCGAATATTCGATCATTCAATCGTTCGCTATTCGATGATCGAATATGCCAAATGCATATTCACCTCGATCTATTCACGTGAATTTAGTAAATCGGCCCCTAAGTGTATAACTTGCATTTGTATTATTTTTGCCAAAGTGCATAAAAGTGCATTTATCAACATTTTCCAGTTTGCTGCCCAGTTTCCCAACTTAGACAAATCACTCTGCAGAGTGGCAGCATCCTGCATGGAACGTATACTTCTGCACAATTTAGTATCACCTGCAATAATAGAAACAATAAACAAGTTGAAAAGCAAGGGACCCTGTACAGAGCCCTGCGGTACACCACTGGTCCAATTAGAAAATGTTCCCATTTACCACCACTCTTTGTAGTCTATCTTTTAGCCAGTTTGCTATCCAGGTACAAATACTATGTTCTATGCCAACATTCCTTAATTTAACCAGTAACCTTCTGTGTAGCACTGTAGCGAATGCTTTATCAAAGTCTAAGTAAATCACATCCACTGCCATCCCAGAATCGAGGTTCCTGCTTACCTTCTCATAAAAAGAAATTAAGTTAGTCTGACAAGATCTATTACGCATAAACACATGCTGGCACAAACTCATAGTATTGTTATTTGCTATGAATTCCAGTATCCCATCCTTTATTAATCCTTCCAAAAGCTTTCCTACCACCAACGTCAGACTAACTGGCCTATAGTTTTGAGGCTGAGAACGGGATCCCTTTTTGAATAGCGGCACCACATTAGCAATTCACCAGTCTCTAGGCACCATGCCAGACATCAATGAATACTGAAAAATTAAGTTAAGCTACTGTAAGTACCCTTGGGTGAATCCCATCTGGCCGTGGACCTTTGTTTATCTTAACATGTTCTAGTCTCTTTTGAATTTCATCATGTGTGAACCATGCATCATTAGATGTATTATTATTGGGACTATTAATAATGGAACCTTCATTAGCTGGTTCCTCATTTGGGTCGACAGACAAAAAGTATGCGTTCAGAATCTGAGCTTTTAGCTTGTTCTCATCAACCAGCTGACCCCGCTCTGATAATAAGGTCCTACCCCTTCCTGCTTAATTTTTTTTTCGCCTCTTCTTCACGGTGACTATCTCCCCAAACTGCTTCCTCCATGCCCTCCACCCGCTAAACTGAAAATCGACTGCAGCAATTCAAACAGGGCCGTTCGTTTCCTGAAGTCACCCGAAGTTTCCTTGTGAGGCAACTTCGGAAAACAAGCGCATGGAAATTGCCGTGGGTGATTTTCAGTTTAGCAGGCAGAGGGCAGGGAGAAGGCAGTTCAGGGAGATTGTCGCCCTGAAGAAGAGACGATTTGTCGCTAGGGCAACTATTCTCCCCGAATCTGCTCACGTAGACTGACCCTTAGAGAGGCTGTATTGTGCATTGGCCTAGCCTGCTAAACATGATATGGTGGATGTATGAAACACCAATGGTTTTGAGAACTAAGTGTTAAAAATGAAATATATCTCTCATCTTAGAGAGGTGTCAATAAAGGTGTGTACTGCATTCCAGTATTGCTGTGTGTATTTAGGTAAACAGAAATTTGGAATGTATGTAACGATCCCGTACAGATATGTTGGTTTCGGGTATTTGCATGAGTATGTCCTTCCAAGTTTTCTCACCAAAAGCTGGGAAGTCCTGGGCTCATTTATGACAGATATGCTTAACAGAGTCAAAGTTATCTTGAAGCAGAATGGTATAAAACCAGCTAAGGGGTTTGGAGAGTTCTGGACTACGCAGGTAACGTTCTAAGGTATATTCAGTAATACAGTGCTGCAACAGGAGATATCTAAATAACATAAAGTTCTGTAGCTCTGATTCCTCTTTCAATTGGGCAAACAGTGCTCACTTAATTTGATTTAGGCAGTAGACAATATGTAGAAGAAACAGGACTGACCAGCACTCAAACGAATCCACAGAACCAGAGAATATTCTTTAAAATGTATATTATATTTATATAAAGTTAAAAGGCATATTTGCATCTCCATCTGCCCTACTCATTTCGCACCAGGTCAGCCCTGTTTCTTCTAAATATTGTTTGCCGTACAGCTTCCTAAAGCTGGGGGTCTGGAACTATAGCACCCGGACCACTTTCACTATTTGGTGAGTCATTTACAATTGATTCTGGAGCACCGTATCTTTATAACTTCATTGATTGAAATTGATTTAGGCAGTGACCCAGATTCTACCATCTGGCAGGGACCTAAATTTTACTAGGGTATTGATGCCGTAAAGTGGGGATAAATAAGTCAAATCAACTGGACTTCCTTTGTTTTTTCCTTGAAGACGTTTCACCAGTCATCCAACTAGATTTCCCAATTCAGAATACCTTGTACATAGGAACTTTCTTCGATATATATCATCTGGAATGTTGCTTCAGTAAGCATAATCTGTTTATCATAATCAACAATGATGTCATTAATTATTTTTTGATTGTATTAGCAAGATTTGAGCTTTTTATGTGTTATTAAACCTTCCAGGGAGAGGTGCCAAAACAGCATTGTATTTGGCAGAGAAAACAGTTATATAGTTTATAAATTATTTGTCTTCTTCTCTTGAATCTTTTTAGCTTTCAAAAGGGGGTCACTGACACCCTCAAAAAGGAAATCCTCTCTGAAGCTGAACATTTATTGTTATTGCTACTTTTTATTATTCGTCTTTAGTTCCTGACCCTATCCTATTAATATTCCATATGCTCATTCAAGTCAATGCATGGTCCAATTTACCCTAGCAACCAGATTGCTGACACTGCAAACTGCAAAGCTGCTAAATAAAAAGCTAAATAACTCAAAAACCACAAATAATAAAAAATGAAAACCAATTACAAATTATCTCAGAATACCACTCTCTATATCATACTAAAAGTCAACTCAAAGGTGAACAACCCCTTTAACCGACACATGTTTTTACTTCTTTGAGAAGAAGGAAAAAGTTTTTTTTTTCTACATTTTTATGACTGAGATAGTCCTAAAGCTCCTCTCAAGCCAACAAATACTATGTCCTAAATTTTCACTAGCGAAGTAGATAGACTAGTGCAACTTCGCACCCTAACGCCAGGATGAAGGATCGTAACAACGCTAATTCACTAAGATGACCATTTTACTGAACGTTACCACTTACGCTAGACGTTACTTCGCCAGGTCAGACCTGCGAAGTTCAATACAACAGATAGGAGTTTGAAAAAAAAAAAATGGAAATTTTTTCGAAGTCCCTAAAAAACGCTGGCGTCTTTTACCTTTTGTAGGGTGATAGTCTGAAAGATAGGGAAATATTTTTGGGGGTTACCCTCCTTCCCCCCTACATTTCCTAACATATGGCAACTCAACTATACAGTGGGAACATGTTTAGGGCAATAGGAAAACATTATTTTATTTATTAAAGGTTTCCTGGGCTTGTGTAGTGTAATGTAGTGGCTGTAACATATACTTCTATTATACTTTGAAATTTGCGCTGTATGCAAATTAGGCATCGCTAGCGTAAATGCTCTTTGCCTGGCGAAGTAACACTAGCGCAACTATGCTACCGTTCGCCGACCTGAGTGTAACTTCGCACTTTAGTGAATTAGCAAAGCGCTGGTGAAAATTTGCCTGACGAAGAGCGGGGAACGTTAGCGTAGGCAACTCTAGCGCATTTTCGCCACTTAGTGAATTTGCCCCTATGTGATTTCATCCTGCTCTCAGCATTAATGCAAAGTATTATATCCAATAGAGCAGAACTTAAACACTGAATTGTAACACTTAAACGCTGAATTGTAAAAAGCTATTGGGGTAATATAATAAAATGTAGAAAGTTTGCATCAAGTGTAGTAACCCATAGCAATAGCAACCAATTGAATGTTTGCTGGCAAGTAGATGCTTAAAGCTATATTATATATTGTGACTTTTTATAACATTACCTTGAGTTTTGACTGTACAAACATAAATACCAGCAAATATTCATACTTTTTTAAATTCTAGCACCATTTGACTCTCTGTTAAATTTGCACGTAGGTATTTTTTCAAGTTCCCAGTTCCTGGAAAGATAAAATAATTTTCATCCTAACTTCATTTTTAAAGTGAAATAAATGTGGAAAGTGTTAATTATTTCTTCTCACTGTTTATTATATTTATGTTTATTAGTATTTAAAGCTGCAAAAAGCGGTAAAACAGACATCTTTTATAATTGCATGAACATCAGAGTTCAGCAGCAGCAGCAACAGCAGCAATTCAAATATGTAGCATAGACTGTATACTATTTAAGAATTTTGGTAGTTTGTTGTCTGTGGGGATTGAGCTTTCTCAGAGCTGACACAGTTCCCTGTTTGCCATTGCCCTTATATTGAATGGGAGGCAGTATGGACAGTTCCTCTACTAGCATGTGCTATTTACCCAGAGCAGTGATAGCAGCATGGAAACATGGAGTTGCTAACACATCAGGCAGTTGAGTACTGAGAGCTGTTATCTTGGAAAGAAGAAGGGGCTTGTCATCCTACTTGCAGTGCAGCGGTAAAGAGAGATTGAAGTAAGAGTCCTGAATTTACCACCAATTTATATTGTAACTTATGACATATACCAATCATATTTTTCTATTATATGTTAGCCATTCAAAACAGTACTTACCTGCCTTTTTCATTCTATTTTTTATAAGGTTATCCAAATTGAAAGTGCCAAAATGAAGAAATAAAATGGAGTCATTCTACAACTTCCATCCACTGACGTTAGGAAGAAGATAACTTTCTATATCATGGCAAAAAATATTCCATATTTTGTTGGAACTTTGAATGGACACAGCCAGATTTTTATGAAAGAGGTGCTATAATCTGACTAGTTTTGGAAAATATTTCTCCTTTTTTTCCTCCCCTTCCCCCCCTTTTTTTCTCCCTCCCTTAATTTTTATGATTTTAGGGTGGGCATGGCCAAACCTTTTTTCAGCCTACAGAAATTTCTAAGGCGGGCTCAGTTTTTTCTCTTCTTTCTCACTGTTGCTTATCTAATGGCTGGAAGTCTGCTGCTTTTACAAAGATCTTATTTAGTTATCCAGCAAAGTAACCGAGGAACTGTAGGCAATCAGGGTTCGTTAGCTGACAGTGCTGGCGATCAGTATCTTGATCGCAGGATGGTTCAGAACACATACTGGAATCCAAAGGGATTGACTGATGTAAAATTCAACACTAAACATTTACTTACTCAAAGACATGGAGTAATTGATCAGCCACTTTGGTTGATTTCACGCAACTCGGAGCTGAGACAACTAAGGAGAAGATGGTTTCACAATTTTGTAAAAGATCAGGATCCTTCCCTTGGCACACCATCCAAAGTAGTGAAGCACACGCTGGTCAACAAAGGTACTAAAACCTTTTTTTCTTATACACTGAATGCCATTCTATTTTAAAGGGGATCTTAATACAAAAATGATGTATGCAGACTTCTTCATAATGGTCCTCTAAGCACTTTGAGATATTTAAGATATTAACAATTTTAGACATTTAGTATTAAAATGCTATTGCCAGACTTTCAGCCCAAAAGCCCTCTTTGAAGGTCAGTGACTCTAACCGACTGTTCACTTTTATATTAATTTAACTCTAGGCTTGCTAACGCTCAGTCAAGTCAAAAGCCTGGCATTAGCAGCCTAAAAATACAGATATCTCAAAAACCTCTAAAAATAGAAATTTACTAATTCATCAAGACTTATTTTCATTGAGACATAATAATTGTAATGTATATACATTTTTATACTAGGCAACAATTTGAGCACTTGAATAATCTGGCTGATGTTGTTGAAAGAACATCATTGTTGACAGCACAAACTATTGCAAGATGAAACACAACTTTGTACTGGTTTGGAAAAATATGGACTGGAGTAATAATCTGGGGGATAATCTCCATTGGGGAATACTTTGTTTTGAATTTTGAAATAAGGTCTCCCTAACTGGTGGCAAATTTCAATCTAATCGTTCTTGTTATTCCAAAATCATTATGACCTTATTTTCAGCTTGGAAATTTAAATGTGGTTGTTGAGCCCATGGCACCTGTTTCTCTGGTGGTCTTAAATTGTTCCCATTCAACACTACCCAATGTTATATTGGAACACCTCTTAGAGCGATCAGGCGGTGGTGCATGAATTAAGGAGGGCCCTTTGAATGTTTGTTATGATTTTAACATTAAAAGCATTTTCCAACTGCACAATAGGGAAAGGAGTGGAATCAACAGGAACACCAGTGAGGGGTAAGCAAGTGTCCATAATGGCAATTAAGTATTAAATAACACATAATAATCATAATAATCTCAAAAGGTGACTGTGCTCTATGCCCTGTGTCAGATTTATTGAAACTGCTTCAAGAAATGGTCTCCCTAACGCAAAGCTGGTTACTATAAAGTGACTATGCTTTTATGAAAAGCTTCAAAACTTTTTTCTGTGTAATCCATCTTGTTGGAGAGGCCCCTTGATTTTATGGGTTAGCGTATGTTTTTATCAGACTGAGACACTTATTTGTTTAATAAATGGTTCATTGTGTTAAATAATAACATTAATATGGGTTTTTAGTCTTTTCAATAAAATTGCATTCAAAGACACTCTTTTAGGGTTATGTAATAAAAGGCACTAAGTTTGCCCAGGAGCAGTAACTCATAGTAACCAATCAGAAGCTAGAATGTAGCAGTCACGTGTTTAAAAGCAAATATCCTATTGGTTGCTATGGGTTACTGCTCCTGGGCAAACTTAGTGCCTTTTATTGCATATGGGGGCATATGTTTTAAGTTGTAATTCTCTCTGCTAAGTGAGAAGCTCTCAATAGATGTGTTTTTATACTATCAAAGTTTATTCACTACTGCTTTGTTATCCACATATGTATCAGTCAAGTGTTCAAGCTTTTTCATTTTACCCATGCATTATCGTCAAGCTTTTGTTTACCTTTATTGTTCATATTTTGCCTATATTCACTTGGCATTTGCAGTTGATGGTAAAACCCATAGGGCTCTTTAATTATGGGCAGGGGTGTATGTTTTGGATTGGTAATAGGATCAAAATTATGCCCCCTCAGAGCCAGCGCACTAATCACTTGCAAGACAAAAAATTACAAGCGTACAGAGCTCTACAGAGCTTTGTGGCCTGGTGCTCCTTTTTTGCGAGTCAATTAATTAAGAACTATTGTGCTGTATTGTATTGTGCTTAGGACCATGAGCTCAAATGATGACCCAGTTCCTCAGAGAGTTTGTTAATGGGCTGATTGCTGAGGTGTTACAGTGTTAAAGGCTAGGAAAGTGTAAAATAGAATAAGGCTAGAAATGCTGTATTTTGTATACTAAATATAAACATGAACTTACTGCACCACAAGCCTAATCAAACACATGATTTATGCTTTCAAAGTTGGCCACAGGGGGCTGTCATCTTGTAACTTTTTATACATCTTTGCAAGACTAGACTACATACACATGCTCAGTGTGGTCTGGGATTATTAGGTATCATCATAAATGATCAAAAAACAAAGCTGCTTGAGTTCTGCATGGCTGGTAAGTAAGGCGGGGGCTCCCCCTGCTATTCATAAGTATGATTGCTTCCCTGCCAGAGGTTAGGGACCGTCTGACAATTCCTATCCACAGCACTAAATAAAGGGAGAATTTCACTGCATACAGTCAGGTTTCTTCTAAAAACAGTACACATTTTTTTATTAAATTATATTGGAGATAGATTTCTTTTTTATCAAAGAAAGTAAAAATGGGATTTTATT
Source organism: Xenopus borealis (assembly GCA_024363595.1). Taxonomy (NCBI): domain Eukaryota; kingdom Metazoa; phylum Chordata; class Amphibia; order Anura; family Pipidae; genus Xenopus; species Xenopus borealis. Next base: position 46,815,677 of record CM044433.1, on the reverse strand, counting down.
TATTTGCCTTTCCTTGCCTTTTAAGGACTACTAAGGCTGCTGATTGTGTGTTGCTATCATTATACTGGCACCAAAGCCCTACTTGACAATGATGTCTATAATTTTTTTTTTAAGTTTCTTTTGCAAGGAAAATCAAATTAACAACTTATCGGAAATTTCATATATCAGGGATAAACCAAAGCTGTAAGTGGGAACAATAGCCAAGATCAGTAATAATTCCTAAAAATACTTGAAATCTCAACCAAAAGGCCAGTTACTTGGGGATTTGGGTTATACGCTGATTTCCTTTCTTAGACATCCACAGAACTGTAAAAGGTTAGTTGAAATAACAGTATTTACATGTACCTACATGCTTGTTTAGAGGAGGCTGACAACATGTTGGCCTGCAAAAGGTTATACTTCTGAAAACCACAGCATTATAGGGTAATAAGTTATCAATAGATACAATTCTATTACACAGGGCATTAGTGGTTACAGAATAGTCTGAGGAGCATACTTGCTCTAAATGCTCTCCTTAACCATAAATTGTCATATTCTATTGAATCTGATTTGTAAAGATAATTAAGCAGGGCAAGTTCTTTGTGGCTGACTTTTGAGAAAGAAACATATTTAAAGAAACAATAAGTTTGATTAAAAATAATAAAGAATTAAAAATGTTCTTGACAAATGGCACGGTGAACTCTTTATGATATGGTTTCTGTATTTGTCAGATACCTGCCATTTAAAGATCCTATGTTATTGAAAAAGTATTATTATTATCATTATAATAACTCACATAAGATGAAAGAAAAAAAAAATCTTCTGACAGGCGTTTAAACAGTTTTAGGTTAAAAAAAATTATTTGATACACACAATAAAGAAACAGTTGCAGACTTTGAACCACTTGATAGAATAAATAAAAAGGAATTGCAAAGCTGTTATCCCTTTATATCCATTTAAGCATCATTTATTTTTTTAAAGCAGCCCTGCCATGGTCCATTTGATGTATTTGTTAAAGCGACATTTATGCAATAATCAGTTTGTTAAAGTGGCATCTCAATGCTCTGTTAGTCACATTGTTGGAAGAAATCCTTTTTTTCCCATGGGAACTGATTTTGTAGCCATATGATCAAATATAATAAATGTAATACTGTATAACTTCTGTCGATGCTTTTTCTTTTTTGGACACTTTTTCTTTTCTGGTGTCATTCAAAAGATCATTCTCACTTGCTCCAGATAAATTTATAGGTTTAATTAATATGGTTCACTGTCGATGCTAAAATGATTTTTGGGTACATCATTGTATATAATAGACAGTATCCACATAAAGAACACTTTTCTCAGAACCTGATAATACTGTAAAAAAATGTTGTCTAGTTCAGTTGCACTTTACTGTTTGAAAAGTCAATTGGCACTTTTGTGCTTGCATGGGGGGTTTATGTTTCTATCTGTTTATCGTCATTTCTTTTTCTTTTCCAGCAGAAAAGAAGCCTTTACCTGTCTTGCTTTATGGCACGGATTTCAGATATACTCATAGGATTTGTGCTATTGTCCTCCAGGATAAATAGGATTATATACCCTTTATAAGACTGGCTAATAAACAGCACTGCTTCTTTGAATGCCTTTAGCTGTCTCAACAATGAGAGATAGGCAGTTATAATAGAAGCCATTTTAACACACAGAGGCACTTTTTACTAAGGGGCAGATTTACTAAGGGTCGAATTGTTGAGGGATTTTAGCCCTCGAATTTGACTGGC
>CM044433.1:46784715-46799901 GCA_024363595.1 Xenopus borealis | reverse complement strand
AGAGAAAAGAACTCTCAAAGCTACAGTGTTCTTTGATCTTCGGAAAATGACTGTAAGTCACTGCCAGGACGCCTGTGCAGAAAGGTAAAGAGCCTTCAGAATGAATTTAACTTTTTCTCATCAGTTCAGATTCAGTTTTTAAGTTGATCATTACCCCTGAGAGCCTTGTATTAATGCACAGAGGTATCCCAGACAGCACTGCAAATGGAATTTTTTAAAAATGTGATTCAAATCTGTCTTTCAATCAGCAGCAAATGGCTCCATATTCCTGGGGAACTTTTTTTTTTTCACAGTTTGACTGTAAGTCATTTTAATCAGTTTTCTCTGGATTTCCTACAGAATTTCTGGTTTACACAAAAGACCCGTAGCTTACATGGAGCATGCTTAAATACAACATACATCCACACATTGTAATTTAATTTATATCTGTTTAATAAGGACAACCTGCACTTGGTTAGGTATGCACCTGCATCATTTATAGGCAGCATATTCGCAAAACATTTTATAGATGACAATTTCCCTTTAATTCCCCGTACCTAATGGAACGTAAGCGCTTTCTGTTGGACAGTGAAATCATTAATCTTCAATCTCGGGAAATGTGAGGACTTGCCATCAAATCTAAACCTTGCTTTATTTCATAGCTTCTGCTCTTTGCCAACACTATTATACGTAGGTCAGACCCCAGACAATCAGCGTTAACCTACATTATTGTGGATGGTTGGAAGACTTGTGCTGCAATCATTGCAACTATTTAAGATCAACAAGGTTAGGGCTGGGCAATCCTGTTTCTTCTGTTATCCAAGATTTTCATTCTTGACTGCAGAGGATAAGTATCCCAAACACAACACAAACTATAATTCACTATTATCTGTAAATCAAGCTTTTGTCAGAGATCAGCAGATGTTCAGTGCAATACATTTCTGAATCTTAGTATGGCATTTGTTCCTGCTCCTCTGGCTTTAATAGACAGCCATTAAGTTGTCTGCTGTCTCTTGAGAAATTAGTACCTAGATGGCATGGTGCATTGTATTCACAGCTGCATGCATTAAAAATGAACAGAAAAGGGCTTCATATGTGAAAAGAAATCTCTGCAAAAGAAAATGTTTCGGATTGTGGGTTATCGGTCCAGAATTGAATAGATGTAATTAACCTCTTCATGTCAGCACAGTGCAACAAAGAGAGGAGGAATGTGTTGCTTTTGAGATACTTATCTGTCTAACACAATATAAAACATCATATACAGTCCTGTTGCATTTTCTATTATGGCATGAGTCTAAATTTCTTCTTCCTACGGCTTTCATAGCTGTGACTCAAAGGCACACAGAATATACAGATTTATATATGTTTGACTTCCCTATTCAACCTGACCTGTTTACATTTTATTAACAAGTTTTAGAATGCCAATAAAAATAAGATTGCAAGATACTCTGTAAAAACTATGTTTTGACATGATAGCTACTGGTACGACCTGTTCTGATTTTGCTAATACACATCAGTATTTAGATCTAATTAGATATTTTTTATATAAAAGGTAATTTCAGTGTAAAAATGTGAATTGTGAAATGGAAGTTTACATACAGTAACCGTCCATGAGCTTTTTCAGTTCTACTTGTGTGTAGCTATTAGAATTGTGTCTAAGATGCATAGTAATCAAAAGCAATATATATATTAGATTTATGTACTGTAAATACAAAGTGAAACTATAAATTCATGGTACAAGCCACTCTTCCCTCAAAATTTAGATTCATAATGGAGATCCCCTGACACCAAAGGGTAAGGAAACGGGAGCCGTGGCCAGGGTAGGAGGGATGGATGACAGTGGGATTGGTTTTGGGGGAAGGAAAGAAGGGGTAGGGGGTATAAGGAGGTGTGACAGGGAGTTACACTTCCTCTTCCATCTTTGGAGCCAGGGTGGAACATCCCACCCGCCTCAATTCACATACGGGATTTTATTATGTCTTGCCACAGCTAGGGCCTTTAGAAATAAGATAATTTTTGGTGTATATGAATTGCATTTTATATTCACCTTTATAAATATGCCCGTTGTATATGTTACTATAGAGCTAAGCTATATACAGCTAAGTTTCAGTGTATTCAATATGTATACCACACGCTTGTACATTCTTTCTACCCTTGTATTTACCAGGACATACCTTTATGCTGGTTTAGCATATGGATCTGAATGTTACTGTGGAAACCATTTGCCTCTGAACAGAGCGAAGGAAAAAGAGTGCAACAATGAATGTAAAGGAGAGAAAGGGTCTGTATGTGGAGGTGTCAGCCGACTGTCAGTTTTCAGGTTGGACAATCTACAGGCATCAGCAAAGCAAAGTGAGTTATTTCAATTTAGCAACTAATATAAAATGCAAAAGAACTGCATATTTTGGGGAGACAGACTCAGTATTGAATAGAGCCATTTGCCGATATTAAGGCAATTTTGTCTTCATTATTTACTTTTTATAGTTTTTTAATTATTTACCTCTTCTTCTGACTCTTTTCAGCTTTCAGTAGGGAGTCACTGACCCATCTAAAATACAAGGCTCTTTAAAGCTGCAAAATAATTGTTATTGCAATTTTTTTAATACTCATCCTTTTATTTGGGCCCTCTCCCATTGATATCCCTGTCTCTTATTCTAATTAATGCATGGTCGCTAGGGTAATTTAGACCCGATCTACCGGATTGCTGAAACTGCAGAGCTCCTGAATAAAAAGCTAAATAATTAAAAACTCACAAGTAATAAAAAATGAAAACCAATTGCAAATTGTCTCAGAATAGCACTCTCTACATCATATTAAAATTTTACTCAAAGGTGAGCAACCCCTTTAAACTGGTTTGACGTGCAACTGAATGCAAGGGAATTGCAAGGGCTGCAGCTGCTTTTGCAGATGTAATGAACCCTTATACAAGTCCGTCTCTTCAGATTAGATTATTTTAATGATCATTTACTGTTTATGGTCAGCAGTGGAGCTTTATAAACATACTGTTTGTTTTACATCAACCTTTTTTACTTTTTTATATTTGACATACCACTATGGATTCACCTTCTTCGATGCTAAATTGATTATCATCAATGTAACAACTGATGATAATGCCAATACTGCTTGTATATTCCTCATCCTTCTTCCTTTCTGTACCCCCATTACAAAACTTTTCAAAAGAATTAACAGATAACATAAACTCTGTAGAATAGAATGGGTTAAATTCAATCCAAACCCAATGTATTTTACAGAACTTATCTGTTACCAGCCATTTAACCTGTATCATTTAGCCATATTTGTAGTCCCATGACCACACAGCATCTTGTAGCAAAACATACCCATTTACCAGCTTAGGGCAATATTACATTATATTTTAATAAGATTAAATGCTTTCATGTTTTGCTGTTACTGTTCCTTCAAATTCAAGTTTTAAGCAGTTGGGCCTGTTCACAATATATATAATATATATACTGTAAGCATGAAAGAATAAAAGAACTCAAAACTGTTTAGTACAGAATAATGTTTAATTTTGGTCCTTACAGTGCTTCTCCACAGAAACTACACCAATATTAATGTCTCCCATACAGTGCAGCGTCCCAGCACATAACCAGACAAAACTAATAAAACATGCACAAGGCATTTGAGAAAACACAGAGAGGTTCATTTGCAATATGTTTGTTTGTCCTTTCTAGTGAAGGGTCAACTGATTTGCAATTATAACAAGCTTGATGCTGATTAAGGTTCAAAAGTCGTATACTAACAAAGTAAGCAGAAAATAAAAATAATGATTGTTTCTCTCTGTATTGATTTGTCTTGGGATCTGCTTAAAGGTAAGAGAACAAGGAGATTTTAAGAAAATAAAAATTATTATTATTATTATAATAAGTTTGGTATCTATTATCTAGAAGTCTTCAATATAAGGTTTCCAGTACAGGTATGGTACCTGTTATCCAGAATGCTTGGGATAATGGATCTTTCCATAATTTGGATCTTCATACCTTAAATCTACTAGAAAATCATGTAAACCTTAAATAAACCCAAATAGGCTGGATTTGCTTCCAATAAGGATTCATTGTATTTTAGTTGGGATCAATTGCAATGTACTGTTTTATCATTACATAGAAAAAGGAAATAATTTTTAAAAATTTTGATTATTTGGATAAAATTAAGTCTATGGGAGACAGCTTTTCTTTGATTCGGAGCTTTCTGAATAATGGGTTTCCAGAATACGGATCCCATACCTGTATGGGATCTGCATGTTTTCATATGTCAATGTGCTTTAAAGGGTTTGTTCACCTTTCAGTTAACTTTTAGTATGATGTAGAGAGTGATATTTTGAGTTATTTAGCTTTTTATTCAGCAGCTCTACAGTATGCAGTTTTAGCAAAGAGTCCAAATGACCCCAGAAACTATCCACTGATTTGAAAAAGGGACTGGAATTTGACTAGGAGAGGGCCTGGATAGAAAAATTAATACACAATTAGCAATAAGCATTTGTTTTTTCAGTTGGATCAGTAACCCCCCCTCCCCCCCACAATTTAAAAACTGGAAAGAATCAGAAGAAGAAGGCAAATATTTAAAACGCTATAAAAAAAGAAAATATGAAGACCAACTTAAAAGGTTCTTAGTATTAGCCATAGCCTATAACAAACTAAAAGTTAAAACTGAAAGGTGAATAAGGGGAACCACCCCTTTAAAGGAACAGTAACATCAAAAAATGAAAGTGTTTTAAAGTAATAAAAATATAATGCAGTGTTGCCCTGCACTGGTAAAACTACTGTGTTTGCTTCAGAAGCACTACTATTACTTATAAGAGTAAGCTCCTCTGTAGCCATGGGGGCAGCCATTCAAAGGAGAAAAGGCTCAAGTTACACAGCAGATAGCAGATAAGCTCTGTTGAACATAATGTTATCTGTTATCCATTACTTATCCTGTGCCATATAACCTTTTTTCAATTTCCGCAATTGCTACTTAGAAGCTTGTTTATATGAACTATAGTAGTGTTTCCAAAGCAAACAGATCAGTTTTAACAGCACAGGGCAACACTACATGATATTTTCTTTATTTGAAAACACTTAAATTTTTTTGGTGTTACTGTTCCTTTAAGGCTCCAAATAAAATAAAAAAATAAAAACTATAAAAAGCATTGTTGTTCCCTCAACACTTTATGCTGGCTTACTTATCATCAACTACCAGGCACTCTTATTATTACAGAGAAAAGGGTTTCCATGGAGTACCTGTAGTACTCAGCTTGTATAATGAAAGATTCAATGGAAATATGACTGAGTAGTATTGTATATTGGTGTTTTACAATTTAGATTATGCAAGGTTAGAAAATCAGATTTGTGAGAGGTAAAGGTCAAAACTGGGGAACACCCAAGTAAATGATTTGGCTTGAAAGAAAGAAATGAAACAAATGTTGAACAACATAGACAGAAGCATGGGGTGCATTACTTTGGTTTATTGCCATTATCGGGTATCTGGATAAAGTCTATATCATACACTGTGCATTAAGCCATTATACAACATCTTGGTTGTTTGCTCTAAGCACAGGTGTTTGTATGCATCTGGGATATATGAGACAAGTGATAAACCTCAGAGCTGATATCCTTAATTTTTCAGACTGGTCCATCTGTTGGTGAAACCTAATGCTTACAAGACACTTATGGCATAGGTAATATAAAAAAAAGTCTGTGTGGAGAAGATAAAGCATTAGGCATCCAAACACAGAAAAGACGTCTAGGGAAGAACACAAATATTGGGTGATTATGCACTTGATTTTGGGAAGAGGAATCAAGAGGAGACACTCATGCAAATGTCACCACAAATTCCCTTGATAGCTGTGGAACTGTACCAATCCAACCTAAAAATCTGTACCTTTTCCAGACACGAGCCTTAATGAATATTGAAAAGGTTAAATCTTTGACTCCGTGAAACAGAATCTCTATTTTGAATTCAGGTCACAGGTTAGACAAATACACAGAAAAATACAGTTGTTTTGTATTTTCTGCTTATTTTTTTATCAGTATATGACTTTTGAACCTGTCATGGAATGAAGCTTGTTACCATTGCTAATGAGATTGCCTTTCAATAGAGAAAAAAAAATAAACAAATTGCAGTTGAGTCTAAGTATGCCTTTTTGAAATGCCACGTTCTTCCCTGAGGGCATTGTTTCCAGCATGAAAATATATAGGAAACCCTTGGGAATACTGCTGACATCCCCCATTCTTTCACAAAAAGAACCGTAGTTTGTTACAGAACATCAGCTATGTATACTGAAATCATTTATCTCAGGTACACAAACCCAGATTAGATGTGTCAGAATTGATGGAAAGTGTTGGCAGCTTTCCCAGGAGTAGAGGGGGGAAAAACATTTTAGCAACATTAAACACAATGTAGTGTAGCATGGACACCGCTCTTGTTACATTATTTTGGATAGTGCTCCCAAATTATGATTGATGAATGACAATTAGACTATTGCATGGACCTCTGTTTTTAAAGACATGGGTGCAGATAGATAAAGCCTGAACTAGACAGACAAGCAAAAATGCTGTTTACAACTCCCCAGTCTGGAAACAGATTCAAACATTTTATTTTCCTGTGATTTTTTTTTTTTTTTGTACTGTACATTTGACTGAAAGTATAACATCCAGAACTGCTTTTTCTTTAAGGAAGCAGAATATCTAATAGCAGCAAAGCATGCAAAAAAAGAGAATAGAACAGATAAACACACAAAAATAAACACAGTGAAGTCATAAATTGGTCTTAGGGTGCTGATGCTATTGGACGACTCTAAATCCATTTGGACTTTTAGAGGTTTTTAATTTTTTTTTTTTTATCACTAGGAACTTTTTAAAATAGCTCATGCAATTCATTCATAGTTTTTAAAGTTTGTGATTTTAGAGTTGGTTTAAAAAAACATAATCTAATCGCTGAGGGAATGCCAAGGTCATGGGGGTATCCAAACAAATAAAAAATGCTACAAATGTAAAATATAAGAACTCAATTCCTAAGTAAATGTGTCCAAATTCAGAATGGTAATCCTCATACGGAGTTAAAGGGCCTTCTGCTGGGACTTATACCTGTATATAGAATTTAAAATATATGTTTTTAAAGGAAGCAACACAAATGGTACTTCATTGTGAGGGCAATGAGTCTTTTTAGAGACCTAAACCAAGGCCTGTTTGTCAAAATGTCTGTAATTTTTCTACTTAAAAATTTAACAAAAAACGAATGCTACCTGGTTTATTAAAAAGAATATTAATTTAAAAAATTTGTGGTTGAATAAAAATGAATATGTGTATGGGACCCATTATCCAGAATGCTTTGGACCAGGGGTTTTCGGGATAACAGGTTTTTCCATAATTTGGATCTTCATACCTTAAGTCTACTTGAAAATGATATTTAAAAATTTGGATTGTTTGGATAAAATGGAGTCTATGGGAGATAGCCTGTTTGGGGCTTTCTGGATAAAGAGTTTCTGGATAACCGATACCATATCTGTACCTTGAATTCATATTTTCTTCATAATGGGTAGAAAATAGTGATGGGCAAATTTATTCGCCTAGCTCGAATTTGCAGGCATCTATTTCCGATTTTCACAAATTTTTCATGAAAATCACGAAATTTTCGTGAAGACGTTCAAAAATTCACAAATTTTTCATGAAAATCACGAAATTCACGAATTTATAGTGAAAACATTTGAAATTCAAGAATTTATAGTGAAAACATTTGAAATTCATGAATTTATAGTGAAAACGTTTGAATTTCATGACTTTAGTGAAATAGTTCAAAATTCACGAATTTATAGTGAAATTTCTTGAAATTCACAAATTTATAGTGAAGTAGTTCAAATTTGACGAATTTTTCGGGGAAACAGTAAAATTTCACGAATCTTTCATGAACTTTCTGATTTCGCCATTTTCGCGAATTTTCACCGAAGCAAAACTCCCCAGATTCGCCCATCACTAGTAGAAAAGCTAAAAAAATTGTAAGTGAATAAATAGTTTTCATCAGGGGTGTCCAACCTTTTGGCTCCCCTGGGCGATATTGGAAAAAGAAAAATTGTCTGGGGCCACTTATGAAATACACAAACACTTTTGATTTGAAAAAGTAAAGAAAATACACAGAAAAAAACTACAATACCAAATGGTTAACCAGATGGAGCTCTAAACTGGAATATGGGACACTATCTGGGCAATGGGCAGTGTCCCCCCTCCTGCCTACTCCTACATCCTTTGCAACATGATGTTTTCTTATGAACCAAATCTTTCAAGCTGGGCCACATTCATACCCATCCTGGGCCGCATGCAGGTTGGACACCCCTGGTTTACATTTTGCCCAGGACAACTCCTTAGCTGCACAAGCTTTCAGATGCAAAACCTTTCCTTTAGAGTTTTGTTGCACTTTTCTTATAAATATAGAAAATTCAGGTTTTTTAAAACCGTTATTTAAATTCATGATTTTTAGTGCAGAAAAAATTCAATCCTGGGGGGGTGGAATTAAAGCTGATAAATAACCCCCTAAGTGTTCATTGAAGAGCTTTGATTTCTTCTTGTTTCCACTAATAATGGATTAGTGGATTGATTGGCAGTTAGTGAAATGCTGCTTATTATGAATATGGCTGTGTTTTTGAGAACAGGTAGAAAACATAGAACTGGTAGATTTCTTAAGCTCAGAAATAAGGAGGCTTCTGTTGTGCAGACACTTAAACTGTGTTTCTCATGTCTTTGTCTCATGTTGCATTATCTTTCATCTCACTGCAGGGAGGAATGTTACATACAGAGGATGCTTCAGAGCCCCAGAAAATGTAACAAGGATTTTTCCTGTCTCATTTCCAAATCTAACTGTTGAAATGTGCTCCGATTTCTGCTCTGATAAAGTAAGAGATGGCTTTTTTAATGTCTTTATTGTCACTGTTTGTCTCATTGCGTGTTATACTATATCACCTCATTACATTCTGTTAATGTGCTGGGATCATGGGACTGATTTCTACTGTTCCTGCAATTGATAAGAAGTAACTATAGCCCTGTATAAATTTGATTTTGTTTCTGTTAATGGATCTATAGTAATTTTGCTGAGTTTACCGACTTACTGCATATTGCTTGTATACATGTATGGGACCTGTTATCCAGAATGCTCAGGACCTGGCTTTCGGATTTGGATAAAATGGAGTCTATGGAAGATGGCCTTTCTGTTATTTGAAGCTTTCTGGATAACAGGTTTTTGGATAATGGATGCCATACCTGTATATGTATATTCAGCTTATTTTTTTTTTCTTTATTAAATGGTAAGAAAACAGATCTTACATATTTTATTTATATTGTATTTATGTATAGACATTCATGCTCCGCAACTATTAATATACACACTCTCAATATTCATTTTACAAAGAGTTTTTTTTTACAATGCTTAAAGTAAAAGGAAAGTCAAAATCACAGGGGGTACCCCCTCTCCCCACTTCTCGACATGGTACCCTGGGCTGGTGCTCCAGATATCAGAAAACTTTCTTTGCTACCCTGGGGCCAACACATACAAAGTAAAGTATAAAACACTGGCTATTTTGTTCAGCTTTTTACTTTATTGCACATCAATGGGATCATAAAATAACTGTGCATAAATTATGACTTGACTGGATATTCAAAAAATTCAAGACAACTCAAATACAGTTCAGATATTTTTTGCTGTTCTGAGAATTACTTAAAGGGCACCTATGGCCAAAAAAATTGGCCCCAACCGAAGGTGCGGGCTGATAGAGCCTGCATTCCGGTTTGGGGTTCCAGTATCTTTTTTTTAAAAAAAAGCCCACCGCAAGCAATGGCTTACTCTCAATGGGAGGGAGCTCCCGGTGCGGGCGCCATGTCTGGGGAAGCGCATGTGCAGTATGTGCGTGTGACGTCACACACACGCGCATACTGAAAAGCGGCCACACTTCCAGGGCCGCTTTATTGACTGCACATGAGCTTCCCGGTGCGAGTAAGCCAGCGCTTGTGGCGGGCTTTTAAAAAAAAAAAAAAAAAAGATACCGGAACCCCAAACCGGAATGCAGACTCTATCAGCCCGCACCTTCGGTTGGGGCCAATTTTTTTGGGTCAAAGGTGCCCTTTAAAGGTGAATTATACTCCCTTGTTCTACATAAGGGCTATGAATTTGGTTTGTGCCGTACATCATTTTTGCCTGGTGTTTTAACTGCAAAGTTTTTTTTAAGTACAAATAAATGTCAATCAGTTGTGAACTCTGCACAAAGTTCAATCCTATGTGGGATTAGCAGCACCAAAAAAAAAATTCTGGATACCCTTGTCCACAAAAGGGTAAATTAAGGGTTAGTGCACTGGCAACTGAAATGTTGCTTTTCCGATTCCTAGATAGAAAAATAGGCTATATGGTGTATTAAAACTTTTTCCAGGGATAAGGGTTAGTTCACACCAGGCAATTCTGGGAGATTAGCCCTTTTCTTGCACTGGCTAAAATTAAAAGTCGCCTGCACTTATTCACACGGCGGTGCACTTTCCGAAATTGCCCGAAGTTGCCTCCTGAGGCCTCCAGAATCGCCTAGTGTGGACTAACCCTAACGAATAAACAGGATCTACTCACAAATCAATTGCTTGGTTGTATTCCAATCACGGAAATCTATTGCGCATGATGTTAAAAACCGGTCAGTTAAAGAAATACATCTAAAAACCTGTAGTGAGAAGAGAGAGAGAGAAATGACATCACCCTTTAGTAGGTAGTCACCCTTGTAGTTCCATATGAACCATCAACTGGAAATGGTTTGGGATATACAGTATTTACAACACTCTCTATCTTGTTTTATTAAAAAGCTTTACTTCTCTATACTGTATATCTATAGAAATATTGCAATAACGTGATTCTTAATTTTCTAGCTACAACTTTGGTTATAAGTTATATTTTGGCATTCTGAAACACCTTTCTGAGTGAATTGTGCTTCTAGGGTCTTTGTGCATGCACATCAACATCTGCTAATCAGGCAGGATTCCGTAGTGATGGAGCTGCAAATCACACTAGACTTTTGCATTCCATTTCATGGGCATTTGCATGTAGTATTTTAGCAAATAGCTATTTGCTGTTCATCTGGGCAGGTTTTTTATTTACGTATCGAGCTCAGTAAATGCTGAAATGCACTAAATACCGTAGAAATAATGTTACCTATAATGTTTCACATAAAGATAAAAGTGGGAATACTGTGAAATACACTGTAACAATATAAATCAATAATTAACAAGGAGGGGTATACTAGTTTTACTATTTTGTAGAAATAAAAAAGCAATGAGTCCACCAAAAAAGTAATAATTGCTAACATTGTCCACTAAATCATGGAATATATATGTCAGTTTTTTTCCCCATATATTTGGATTTTACTCAGACCATCAACAGAAATACACAGAATGATCTGAAGACTCATTTTAAATGCCTCTTTAAAGGAGAAGTAAACCCTTCCTTAAACATCCTTTCCTTCCTTAAAAAAAACCCCCATAGACCCCCTCCCCGCTACCCCCAGCCTACTTGCTACCCTGGCAAATGCCCCTAACTTTTTAGACCTCTAGCAGCAGATTCAGGCGTCGGAGTAGCCTTCTTCTTCTTCTGTAATCTTGTCTTCTTTGGGTTCTTCGGTGATTCCCATGAGATGTGGCGCATAAACAGTTGTCAGGAACAGGGAAATTGCTCCAACTGTGCATTTGCCGAAAAAGCTGTTCAGTACACAAAGGTTACCAAAGAGAAGAAGATGGCTGCCATGAACTCCGACATCTGAATTTGCTGTGAGGGGTGAGTAAAAAGTTAGGGGCATTTGCCCAGAGTAGCAAGTAGGCTAGGGGGGGCTATTGGGGGGAGGGTTTAGTTCTGCTTTAAGAGATATACAGATACTTTATATACCTAAATCATAAGGGATTCTGGTGTAAACTCCTGACTGAATGTCGAGGTCATAATTGCACACAAGGCTGCCAGCATGTGGCCCCAAAATAGAAGGTCACTCTCCCCAGGGGGCCACAATAACTAACTCACTGACCACATGGCCCTCTACCAACAAGTAAAATTGGGTCCCATTAAAAAATGCCCCTCAGCATGCATGGCCAAATTCCATTCATGATTCGCCAAAACCCACCCATTCCCATACAAGTCCCATGCTTTCACTAATCACATTTTCCCATTTCTGAGTACCCCTCTGGAGGTGGCATTATTTTACCTTTAAATTATTTTTAGCTGTTTCAGTTATACGGAATATGAAAAGATCTCTTATCCAGGAAACCCCTGATCCCTAGCATACCTTATATTAGATCCTATACTTGTATTTATAAAGGTGCATATTTTGATTTACTACTGAAATATACCCCCAGACTTGGTGTTTAATCAGTGGGGCTGATGAGACATTTTTGGATAAGAAGCAGCATATAACCAATGAAGTTTATTTAAGGGTTAGTTTTGTTTTACTCCAAAAACTCAAACCACAAATGTACTCCATTTCAAATTAAAGGAAAATTAATGTGTGGGATTAGTTTAGAGAAACTATTCTTCAACAAGTGGTGAAAAACCCAGATCTCCTGGCAACACATTCATTATGCAGCTTACATATATGTGATGATATATGTAGGTAATGTTTTGTTTTCTGAACTTTTGAGGTTTACTCAATACCAGCAGCGATGGAGGTCAGATTAGACATAAAATTAGAAATAAAATGCTTGTCGCTTTAAAATTTAATACCACTTGATTAGAACCTTATCAACTTTTTATCAAACTGTTCCTTACATATTGTATTTACAGTACGTTGGAGGCTTGTGTTACAGTTTTTGGTGTAACGGTATTGTTTTGAAAATATTTGGGAGGAGGAATTATGAGTATTTAGTCTACAGAGGGATGATTTAATAAAGATTTCTGTAAATTTCAAGCTGTATGTGTAGGTGTTGGACCACAGACCAATATATGTGGGCGATGATCAATATAACTTCATTATAGACTCAGGGTAAAAATAAAAGTATGGGAATAGACACAGTGAAAATATTGCCTTTGGGTGGTATCATTGTAACAATTCTGACTTCTTTGGTCACTGTTCCCACTGTTAGGAGTGAGCTACAATATTAGCAGCAACAAAATTAGTTTGTGCAAACCATGTTCTATATGAAGGTCATACATTTAACTTTACTCATGCTTATTCAAGCTCATGGTGTATTATAATATTCTAGGGAACAATCTAAACAAAGCTTTCTTTATCATTTTACATTTACATTCAGCACTCAGTTTCAATGGACAGTTCAGTTTTGGAGAAATTATAATGGGGAAAAAAGTGCCAATTATTTGAAATCAGAAATGCTAGTACACATTAACAACCAGCTATATGATGAGCTGTGAAGCAATTCAGTTTTTGGTGGATAAAAAAAAAATCAGCAAGAGGTTGTTCCCTGTCATTTATCTTCTGCTACCACTAGCTTGACAGGGCTACTTTGTTATGCAGTGGCAGAGGAAATCACATCTTGTGAGCACAATGGGAGCATGCTGACACCAATGCCAACATAGCAAAACTGAGCCCAGCCAGGCATGATGTGAGCTGCTTTGAAGAAGTTGGAGTCATTATTTGGGAGACTGGAAGACATACAGTATATTTAAAATTAATGATAAAGTAGCAATATTTTTGCCTCATGGTACCTAAGCTGGCTGCCTCACTGCTTAAAATATCAGGTGAAAAATTCTAACACTCAGAACCAATATTACTGGACAGTTAAGGAGATGGATTATGATAAATTAGAGATTATTTATAAATGCAGCCACGAGTGCTATTCTTTAAACTGGACACGTGGCTTATTGTGATCAGTGACATACTCCTGCTCTTAAAAATAGTTGTGGCATCTTGCCTCTCTGCCTAAATTAAGTGGCAGTGTGCTTATTGTAGAGTCCTGCACGGGTCCATTTTTTGCAACCTGTACCCACAACCTGCAATCCGCAACCCGGACCCCCGATCCACATTCTTACCCACCTGGACCGCTACCCGACCTGCAAGTACCTTATCTGCAACCCGGACCCACGACCCGCTGACCTACAAGAATCAGGAAGTGCTGTCATGCCGTCAATCAAGAATCAGGAAGTGCTGTCATTGTAACGAAAGTGACATCATTGGAAGTAGGCCTGGTCAGAAAAATGATTAAAAATCGCTATTGAGAAGACCAGTGCCACGACCCGCAGAACCTCCGACCCGTGTCTATACCTGCACCCGGAACTTCTACCTGTGACCTGCAGGGTACCGCAGGTTCTTGCGGATAACCCGCAGGTACCCGACCCGCTGCAGGACTCTAGCTTATTGGCTTCCACTCATTTTGAAGGTAGTAGCAGCTCCAGAGTTCCTCTGATCAATAGGCATGATTGTGATCACTTGTGTGTCAAAAATAAGCAACTGTTGTTATAATGGTGAGCACTGGAAACCCCCATTCTGACAATTTTTGAACAGATCTGTGCCCAGTTCATCCAAATGCACACCCACAACGGAGCTGGATTTGTGGGAAGAAAGTTTATATTGTCAGAACAAAAAAAATAGGAATTGTGTCTGATATTGCACTCTACACACACCACTCTTATTGAGTGCTTCATTTACAAAGCATACACAAAGTACTATAAAAAATATTCCGTACACGCATTTCCATATTGAAATTGCATCTCTCTATTGGCTATATAAAGCCCAGAATGTTTTCATCTTTAATGAATAGATCTGCCATGTAGGTCAGTGCTTATAATTCCAATTTTGTGCAAATCGCAGTCTAATCCCTGGTGAGCCCTTTCTCACTCTTTTCCCACCGTTGGAATGAAAATGAGAGCTCTCATATTTTGATTATTTAACTCTTAATTTTCTTACTGATTTTATTTTATTAATTAAAGGAGAAGAATGTGTCCAGTCCATGGCAGAAAACTGCAAAGGCCAGTGGTACTTGCGAGCGAGCAATCCTCTTCCTTGCCTCTTTGCATAGGAGAGCATGCGCAGTAGAGTTAAATGCCTGCTTTTTACACTCTACTGCATGTGTCGGCTGCTGAATTATGAAAAAAGAAGGTAGGAAGAAGATCAGTTACATTTAATGGCCACGGGCTGGTGCAGTTTTATTCTAACATTTGGCACCCCCATGGATTAGACCTTTCCATCTTCTTTAAAGTTGACCCGTCACCCAGACACAAAAATCTGTATAATAAAAGCCCTTTTCAAATTAAACGTGA
>CM044433.1:46767435-46783452 GCA_024363595.1 Xenopus borealis | reverse complement strand
ATACTTTTGTAACAGTTTTTAGATAAGGGGGTCTCATGGGATACTCACATCTTAAAGGACAATTAACCTTCATTAGCAAATCTATAATAACCACAAAAAATGTGTTCAAACTTTTATAACTGGCCACATTTTTTTAAATGGGCATGTTAATTAGAGGATGTGGCCACAAAAATGGATGTGGTCAAAAATTGTCGACGCACTCCTTGTGGCAAATCTTTTTGTCCCTAATGTTGATAGGTATGTGGAGGTACATTCAGGAACTGCTATCCCACAGGTTACTATTGTAATGTAAATTGAATATTGACACTCCTGCGTGAACATTTTAATTGAAGTGTCATGTTCAATGTCCAGGGGACGGCGCTTTATTTAGGCAAAATTGCTGTGTTTATTTTTTTAACTAGAGTTGGCCAATCATATAGCTCCACTGAACACTGTCAATCAGTGCTCTCTGTGGGAGCAAACAGTCTGTTCCATATTTTCTGCTCCTAAAATACAGCAGTTTCATTAAGACAAACCGCCATTCCCATGACCCAATGCCCTGCGTTCTGAATCAATTAAAATCTATAAGATATCCATATGAGTCCATAATAGCTGTAGAATGTTACATACACAGTGTTGTGCTCAGTGACAGAGCTTCATTATGATCATTATCATCATTTATTTATATAGTGGCATTCGATGACCCTTTTTTTGTGTTTAATAAAGTACTTGTGTGAAGACATTACCTTGTGGATAACAGTCTTATAGAATATAATGTCTTCATTTTTTCATTTTGATGGACTGATTAGATCTTGTGGGGACTATGCAAAATAGCACTGAGGAAATACAATGAGTTTTGATTATGTTGACTGTATAATAGAAATACCAGACATAGACCTGACATGGCCTTCAATAAATTACAAATATCCCTAAAAGGCCTATCCATATTCCTCTTTCTTAAGTGCTTTTCAGCACAAAACAATATAAATGTTGTTAATGTTTAATACATCTTAGCTAATAAACATTATTATTTTTATTAAAGTTTGTATATAATTAATATTTTATTTGTCAATTTTTCAACCTAATATACCATAGAAAACACACTGGTGCCATGAATCGCTGACAGACTTCACCTAGTTTAACTGGCTGATTCAAGTATAAATAACAACTTATAGTGCACTATTAGCAAACAGCATGGTTGGCAGTTCTGAATCAGAAATAGAGATGCTGATAGCACACTAATAAACCTTATTCAGTGCACTGGAAAATTCATCATTTTTTCTTTTTATTAAAAAAAATGCTGTTTCTAGAAACTGAAAATAAGGGGCAGATTTACTTTTGGTCGAATTTTGAATAAAAAAAAAATGGAAATTCGTCCATGGGAATAGTAGGTGAAGTAAAATCCTTTGAATTCCAATATTGAACTTAAAGGATTTTACCTCAATTCAATTGGTCGAACAATCGAATAGGAAAAATTTGATCGATCAATTAATCGTTCGAATTGAACGATT
This sequence comes from Xenopus borealis, assembly GCA_024363595.1. NCBI lineage: Eukaryota > Metazoa > Chordata > Amphibia > Anura > Pipidae > Xenopus > Xenopus borealis. The sequence continues at coordinate 46,781,962 of CM044433.1, read as the reverse complement.
TTTTCGATCGATCGGATTTTTTTATTCAATCAAAAATAATGATACCCAATTTTGGTAGCTTTGATCTGGCGAACTAGGTGGTGGAATAAAAATTTAAAGGGGAAGTACTTCGACTATCGAATAGTCGAATATTCAAATAAAATTTGAATTTTCGATGGTCGAATTTGCCTAATTTGCATATTCGAAGATTCGAATTCAAATCTTTTTGAAATTTGATCGAACTTCGAATTCTTCATGTGAATTTAGTAAATCTGCCCCAAAGTGTGCATAAGTATTTGATGCCCACAAATATTTATTTGGGATTTTGAATGACAAATAAATATGGTAATCGGCAGATCCTGCCTGGAAATCTCAGTAAGATGCAATGGAACATTAAAAGATTTTGAGGTTCTTTGCAGTAATTTGTTGACATTAGTAAAAAAAAAAGGTAGTAGGCAACTTAAAGGCATAGTGACAGTTCAGTCTAAACAGTAACGTTTACCTACATTATGGCCTTATAGACCATGCCATCACTGATCTTTTCTGTTATAGGTTCCCCCTGCCTACACTGAGCCCCCTGACTAAACTGTGTTAAACCGGGACACAACTACATACATAGCAGCATTGAAAGTGATGTCAGATATGGTGGGCAGGGAAAAGATCCTATAGGATTGGCTTGTTTACATTTGTCCTCCAGTCTATCAGGCCCCAAGCATGGCATCACCCTCTAAACAGCTGTGCATGAATTGATTAATACAAGTTTGTAATTGGTGGTGGGGGCAGGGGCTAGAAGGTTGCCTGGAAGAAAGTGTTCCTGTTGTTTCTAAATATCCATTTAAATTAATGCCTCTGGTAGGTATTGGTTCAGTTCTATCGAGGTATAGCCAATTTCAGATTAGACTAGCCTTGCTGTAATCCTTATTATTATTATTATTGATAAGATGATTCCTCCATTTTCATTACTTTGCTGGAGCAAATCTCAAATATCTTGTAAGGACAATTTTTTGTGGACTGTTGGCCATGATTATGGGCATATATAGAGCAAAAAGGTTGGTGTCCAAAATGACCCATTCATAGTGATGGGCGAATCTATCCTGTTTCACTTTGCCGAAATTCGCGAATTGGTGAAAAATCCGCGAAACGAGTTTTTCGACGCACAACTCGTTTTTTTTACACCTGCGAATTTTTGCCAGGAGAATTTTCACTGGCATTTCGCGAATTTATTCGTCAGTGGTGAATTGCGGGAATTCGCCGAAAATTCGCGCCTGGCGAATAAATTCGTCCATCACTACCTATTCATAATATATTTATATTAATGACAGTTTCCCTTCAAATATGCATAGCAAGTATATTAGATCATTAGCTCCAGTTGATGTATCTTTAAGGAAGGTTAGTTAAGATTAGGCATGCGTGAAAAAAAATGGATTACCCTGGAATTAATACAAACTGAGGTCAATATATGATGTACAAATTGATCTACAGTCATCTTTTATTGCTGGTATTATATCAAATCATCCAGAGTTCATGTAGTTTCATGATACAAACTGTCTGTATTTGAATAATATCTGATTTGTTCATGTCCACTAGTAGGGTATTATTAGGGTTCCTCATGTATTTGATCCTCAGTATTTATGAGTGATAAATGTATGTTCTTTTCAGAAGTTCTGCTAAAATGCCACATGTTTTGCTTATGGTCACTGATGGTTGTTACTCATCAGATACCTACTTAAAGTCATCTTGCCCAGTAGAAAATGCAGTCACAGTGACCACTTTTTTGTTTCTCATATCCTCAACTTACCTAAATACGTCATCTGCTCTGTATACGGCACTGTGTTTGTATGTATACTATATGTATTGTATATATTTATGTGATTTAACATATAGGTGTTGTTTATAGGACATATCGTTTTTGGCTATACCTGTACTTAGTTTTCAGGCAAAAAATTTTCAATATTTTACATATTGCATCTATATATGTTTCTTTTTTTGTTTCGAGAAACTAGTTGTATGGATAAGTTAAGTTCTCCATCTGAACAAAATTTTTCAAGGAATTCCACTTTTTCATATTTGTGGTTTAATAAAGCTGGGGGTGCTGATGTTACTGGAAATCTAGACCAAAATTGTAATTATAAAATATGCTGTTGGTGAGGGAGTTTCCTTATGCTGTTCAGACTTAGGGGGAAACTCACTAAAGCACGAAGCAGCAAACGCTAGCGATAATTCACCAGTGTGACATCATTTTGTAACTTCGCCGATTTACTAACACTCCCTGGCGTAACTTCGCTAGCAAAGTAGACAGACTCTGTCAACCTGGCGAAGTTGCGCTCAGGCTGAGGGACGTAACCACTCTAATTCACTAACTTGCGGATTTTACTGAACGTTACCTCTTGCGCCAGACTTGCCTTTGCCACCTCTGACCAGGCGAAGTGCAATAGAGTAGATAGGAGTTTCTAAAAAGAAGCTGAAAAAAACACTGGCGTCTTTTCATTTTTAAAGGGTGATAGCCTGAAAAAGGTCATCAAATTTTTGTTGGGGTACCCTCCTTCCCCCCTAAATTTCCTAACTATACAGTGGGGACATGTATATGGCATTAGAACAACTTTATTTTATTTTAGAACGGTTTCCCAGGCTTGTGTAGTGTTTTGTACTTTATGCTTTATATTGGATTTTAACTTGGCACCGTATGCAAATTAGGCATCGCTAGCATAACTTCGCTTTTCCTGACAAATTAATTCTGTGGTAGTGTGAACAAAGAGATGTGTAAAAAAAGTGTGTTTTGCCTTTAATTTCTTCCAAACAGGAGATGTAAGCTCCAGGAAAGGCGTTACTAAACAGAGATAGGGTTCTCTGGTCCTGGAAGCTGGATTATTCTGGAAGGAACAAGCAGGCTAGATACTCGATTCCGTAAATTCAGCTCACATATTGGAACTCACTTTCCACAAGAAGGCCGTCCTATGGAAAGATATTTAATTCTAGTGAGAATTTTAGGAAGGTCGCTCAGAGTAGGGCTAGGGCTGCCACCTTTTCTGGAAAAAAAATACTGGCCTTCCTTTATAGTTATCTTTTTTCCTCTATTAATAACATTGGGATCAGCCCACATTTTTACCGACCAGGTGGCAAACCTAAGTAGGGCACAGATCAGGGAGGGTACTTGCCTCTGTAAGAAACTCCCAGAGGAGCTGCCTGCCACTGCAAGGTGCAGAGGGACCCCGTGACCAAGTGACAGAGTCTGTCTGAGTGAGACATCAAGGAAAGCCAGGAGGCTGAGCAATCCCCCAAAAGGAAGTATCGTGAGTACAGGGGTGACCCCAACTTATGGATTTTGCTGGTAGTCCACAAGGAGCCCAGTTTAGTGAGGGACCAGTAGGGATAGAAGAGGGGAGCCTTGACAGGTATAGGAATAGGCTTGATAAAGGGTCCTGCGAGGCCCGAAATGTTGCCACCTGTTTGTCTGCACAATTGGAGCCAATAAAATCACTTTTACAACATTCAACCTATTGGACAAGTTGACAGGTATAGGAAGGCACGGAGCTGGAGGGGTTAGATTAAGGTTAGAGAGAAAAGAGGGGGAAGGAGTACCTGGTTGCAAGGTGACTGCAGCATTCCACTATCGTCAGCGTTGAGCAGCATACCGCCCACCCACCGTGAATGGTTTGGCGTGGAGAGGTTAAGCGTTATATGGGGTTTGGGAGCTTTGGCTTGTCATGAGGTTGGTTCCAGTTATGTCACAGCATGGTCATTTGGTGGGGGAATGCTTGCCATTGTGGGAAGTGGCTAGTACCCCTGGTGTTTTTGTGTTGTTTACCTCCTTGGGTAATGGTCCCGGGTAGGGTTTCCACCTGGCCGGTATTTTACGGCCTGGCCGGTATTTTTGATGGTTGATCCCAATGTTATTAATAGGGAAAAAAGATAAATATATAGGAAGGCCTGTATTTTTTCCCAGAAAAGGTGGCAACCTTAGACCCAGGAGGTAGGAGTTCAGAGTGTGGCCTCCTTATGCCTTCACTTGCCCACCTTAGCTCAGTGTAGCTGGCTGGCCGGCATGGCAGGGGGTGCCTGTTCACTCCAGTGGAGTAGGCAAGCATCCCCAGGGTGGTAATGTTGTTATTTAATTATGTAACCTGTTCAGCTTGTTTAATGTTAATAAAGCTGTGGCCATTTCACATCCATCCTGGACTGTGTGTGTAATTTCTTGGGGAGTATAGAAAAAGATAAGTGGCAAGGAAACAGTAGGTGACAGCTATATGCCTTGACACTGCCCGGGTCAAGTATCTGTTGTGGATCCCGCAAGCTTATCTATGTATATTTTCATATTTATATATTTGAATATTTTTCTTTCTTTCTTTTTAGTTAGTAGTTTGTATCAGCATGCATGGTGTGTCTTCTATACTGGTAGTTGGAAAAATATTATAAATACTAATTATTAATATTCTAAGGCTTGGAATGAAAGCACAATGATCTTATGACCTATTTACCCACTCTTTGTAATTTGCATTTTCCTATGTGCTTTGCATTGCTGGATTAGATCATTCTGGCAGTGTCCTTTTAGATACAGTGTAGTTTCAGCAAATTACAATTTTGATTAAGGGAAAAAAAATCTGGGACAAAGTCAAGTGTGAATATATTACACTGTAATCATACAGTGGCATAAAATCAGACTAATTAGCTCCTTTCCAGCACTGCATAAGTATTATTTTACTTAACAAGCCCTCTGGGTGAGTAGATGATGACTGCTTTTGTGGAATCTATATGTTTAAGCTATATTTTGCCATAGTATTTCAAAAGTACAGTATTAGAAATTTTTGCTGAATGATAATTGGACTTATGCAGCCATTGCTTATCTCTCTATCTGTATATCAATTTCCCCTGGTCAAATGATGTAATAAGCCAATCAGATATGTATTTTTAGAGCAGCAATAACTACCCAGTGATAAACGCAAACAAGCTTTGCCCCTGTTATTTCATTATTATTATTATACATGCAGACGGGCCGGCCCTATGGCCGAACGATCGGATTACGACTAGAGCAATGAACTTCCAACGGGTCAGCCGGAAGAAAATCTGACCTTCCCAATCAATATCGTGTCCAGATATTGGTCGGGAAGACCCATCGGAAGCCCCCATACACCGATATCGGCAGCTTTATCTGCCCATGTATGGCCAGCTTAAGTGCTGCAAAAGGTATGCCTAATTTAATTTAAACCTTTAATAAAATATTGCAACATTAGAGGTAAGTATCAATTCCCAAAAGATTGGCTTCACTACTATTAAAAACTGTTAGTCTGGAGAGAGAGTAACTTTGCTCAAACTGTTACAGATTTAATTGGCCACTGGGATTTACATTCTTATGTGTTCTGGGCCCCCAGGAGAATTTATTTCAAGGTTATACTGTAATACGTAGCTACATCCTAAAATTTTATACATTTGGCATATTAAGGACTGGAATAATTACCAAAGGAGCAGTGGAAGAGGTATGCTAATTAAAGACAAGATCAGCATGGGTAAAACATTTTAAAAAAAGACTTAAAATGCAAGTGTAAGTAAGTAAGTAAACTGTGCTCTGTTTTAAAGCATTTTATTCCCATAATGCTGCTTTTTGTATCTCCTTCCGTTATTTCCTAGAACACTTTTAAAAATTAGTTATTGTTTGCAGCATTCAGATGCAATTAAATTTGAATTTTCTGCAATGTCTCGTCTTTTCTCTTGCTACACACTTTCATGACACCCATGCATTCTGGTTTTTAACTTATAGACTGAGACTGAGTTTTATTTAGTGTAGAGCTGCACATAATCTTGAAATTGGCAAAGCCAAAGGACACTATTCTAAAGCTTCTTGAATCATCTTCTGCTTTTGATGTTGTCAGCCATTCCATTGTAATGCAAAATCTCCCTTTTGTTGTTATCTGCAGTCAAGCTGCATCTCAGTACACTTCTCACATAACAATCTTTTGCTGTTTCTTATGCCAACAAAATCATCTTCTTCAGTTCACCTTAGTGTGGGGATCCCTTGGAGTTTTCTGCCATGGGAGAGAGCTTGTCTGTTCACTTAGGATTAAAAAGACCCAAAGACTGATTTAAAGACCCAGACTTCCTATTTTCTAGCTCTCTTTTCTTGGGTTAATCAATGCTGTCTCAAACTGAAGCTAGATAAAACAGGATTGATCTTTTCACCCAAACTTGGCGCTATTGAACTTTCCCTTTATGTTTACTTTTTCTTTTGTAATAATGTTAATACCACTTCTAATATTTTGGAGATCTTTTCTCTCAAGCAGCTGAAAGAGAATACAATTGTGTGTATACAGATTGCACCATGAGCCCCCCTGACTCCCCCCTGACTTGGATGGATTCCGTTTCTGAAGCTAGCCCTGGTTACTTCTACCAAGGCCTTGAGGGCAGATACGCAGGGATAGGGTTGACTGTAAGAGCAGATGTTTGTTTTTCTGTGCTGTGGAGTGCTATCTCTATGCGCTCCCTCTAGTAACTCTATTTTTACAAGTGTATTCAAAACTCTGTAATTCTTTTGTTCAGGGTTTTGTGAGTTCAGAATCCAAATAAAATTTGTGTTTCATCTCAAGTGGTCTCCTGCATTTCCATGACAAAACATAATAAAACACTCATGCATGCCTATCCCATCTAAATTGGCTGAACATACAGATAACTGAATTTTATCTCTTTAGTCTTTCTTAAACTCTACTTGTACAATCCTCCCTTTTTCCTCCACTTTTCTGTTGTCTGCCTCCTGCCTCTGCTGTAGGCTTTTTCACCACTTTCACAGTTAACTAGGCTGAAATTGCAAATACAACTAAAGGTGGCCATACACGAAGAGATCCGCTCGTTTGGCGATGTTGACAAACGAGCGGATCTCTCCCCGATATGCCCACCTTGAGGTGGGCGATATCGGGCTGATCCGATCGTGGGCCCTAGGGCCCAACGTTTGGATCAGTATGGGCGGTCGGATCGCGGGACCGCATCAACGAACAGATGCGGCCGCGATCCGACGGGATTTTTAAACCTGCCCGATCGACGTCTGGCCGACTTTCGGCCAGATATCGATCGGGAAAGCCCGTCGGAGGGCCCCCCACACGGGCAGATAAGCTGCCGACACAGTCTGTCGGCAGCTTTTATCTGCCCGTGTATGGCCACCTTTAGAAGATGGGGTATATGCCAAAAGGTGTGACCATGTAACGAATCCTTATATAACTCGATATTTGTGTACAACCTCTAATTGTTCATCACCTTTAATAATATTTAAAAATCGAACCCAACCTACTACTTTTAGACTGAACATGTTTATAAATTTCATATTGTGGACTTACAGGTACACATTCCATATGGAATGTTGCTTTACAAGTACTAAGCATTTCCTCCTCTGTTGAAAATTCAAATAGTTCTCTACTTTAGATTGTCTTATGCAGGTGCAAATTTGATAAATGGGCCCCACCATGGTTTTGTGTGAGCTCATACTCCATTTGCAATGTCCAAAATCCAAAGATGCAGGCTTGCATACCTGAAGAACATATATTAGGTTAAAAAGAAAATTGTATTTCATACCTTTAAAAACATCTGACGACATGAAATCTTAGACAGATTTAAATCCCCAAAGGAAAAAATGTTACATGTAAGAAGTATAGGTATGGGATCTGTTATCCGGAAGCCCTTTATCCAGAAAGCTCCGAATTACAAGATGACCGTCTCCCATAGACGCCATTTTATTAATCCAAATTTGTAAAAATTATTTCATTTTTCTCTGTAATAATAAACAGCCCCTTGTACTTTATTTTAAATTAAGATATAATTAATTTTCATTGGTAGCAAAACCATCGTATTGGGTTTATTTAATGTTTAAATGATTTTCTAGTAAGCTTAATGTATGAAGATCCAAATTACAGAAAGTATCGGTTATGCATTATGTGGAATACCCCAGGTCCCAAGCATTCTACAAAATAAAAGTGTAAAAACATTACAAAATAAACACACACTAGACCTTCCATCCTTATTTGCTTATTAACTTAAGAAGTACATCTATGCAAAAACTTGCAATGTGAAAAATGTGCTTAAACTTAAGTCTTCACATCTACTGTATTATGAAAACAGTAGTTTTTAACACACACAATCTACATTTGTACTTAGATAATGCTGGATTTTTAGAATGCCACTGGACAATGTATTGTTGGTCTCTATAAGAGTATCATGCATAAAACAGCCCATATGTGAAACCCTGGGACCATACGATTCGCGGTGCACACAAACAAAACAAGGGCACACACACTTGTTAGATCACATGAGCCATTTAGTAGTGGTCCCCAACCTTTTTTGGTTTGGGCACCGGTGTTGAGAAAAAATGTTTTCAAGGATCGGGGGGTGGCCGCTCAGTGGAGTCAATGGGGGGGTCGGAGTCTAATTTGGCGTATAATCCGGCGTCCAATTCAGCACATTGGCCTCTAATTCAGGCACACCGGCTTCCAAATCGATGCAGCCTAGGCTCGGCAGCCCAGTTCAGGACTGTCCAAAGCCCGGCTGTTGGGGGCCCCTGATTTAGTGGGCAAAGTTATGTTTTTTTACTCTCATTTGTCTTCTATTACAATTAGAGCTGTATTGTTTCTGGTCAGTTGATCTCTGACAGAGCACTTAGACCATCACAAAATGGGGGTTCAATGTAAAAGATGCAAAATAGCAATGTTTACTGATATAATATATACATTTCAGTTTGGTAAGATTCTTTAATCGGCCACCTAATATGAAATAAAACTATATATTGGTTAAGAATTTATTCTGGGTGTATAATTTTCCTTTAAGAAAGAACTGTATTAATATGATGTTCAGGTATTCTGTTTAATGATTATTGCAAACCACAAAGGTTCAGCTCAGCAAGGCAGAATATTGTCATTTTTTACATGTCTCACACAATTAACTTCACATGCTTCATTAGTGTTCTAAGTTAAATGACATACATTTGATGGTCATAAGTAACTACATGCCATTCATAAACACAGCCGAGTATGATGATTCTTTGAAATTAATTTCTGAAGTAAACCATTGCAATTAACCTTATTTTATATTTAATGAAATAGCATTATTAGGTTTGCTAAAAGAGCCTGCAGTAAATCATTTATCATTTAAATATTATTATTAAAGCTACAATGACAAGATGACAAACTATACTGTAGTTATGCTGTCTCCATGCATATGCTAAAATCGTTGCTTATCTCTTTATCTATAGAATGAAAAGTAATCTTTGGTATATTAAATAAACTGAGCAGCTTTCTGTTAGGCCCTTCGTATAGACAAGGGAACTTTTGAGAGGACAGACCTACAGACTGTTGAATCTACAGCTACTGTACCTTGTGGCTCATTCGTGCTCAGGAGGCACAGGCTGCTTAACGGCTCTCTCCTAGGACAGGTCTGGGGTGCATCTCCTTGCGCTGCTCTTAGCATTTAGCAAGCAGAATGTTTGACATTGCTGAATTAGACAACGTAGAATGCAGTTCTATCTGCACATAAAATGTGCCAGACAACACTGCATCAGGAAAAGAAAACAGCATATTGAATGGTAGACTCTCATGAATAAGAAGGCAGGAATTTTAAAAAGTCAAAGCTGGACAGGAGAAAAGAAAAAGCTAATTATGGCTAATTTGTTTTCAGACAAAGAAAAAGTAAAGCACATTATGAAAATTCTTCAAATATCTCACTACTAACATAACCATCCCTAACTTGATGTAAATACATTTTCCTAGATCTAGTCATGTGTAGGTATAATAGCAATAGATGGGCAAAACCAGTCTCTGGAACTAACGTCCTATGGTCATATCGGCTACACCCACTGATATCGGCCACACCCACTGATGCCTAGATAGATCAGTAAAAACTTGTTTCACAATCTGGCCAAGTAAGTGGCTCATTGAGCCTACTCAAACCTATTCTGTTGGTGACTGCATACACAAGCCAACACAATAGGGCACATTCTGACCACGATTGCCATTTTTCCCCACAATGCACTGTTTTTCCAGGATTCTGGCATAATTTTTGTATGTAAACGAGCAATTCTAATAATGACCACAATTGTGCAGAAGACCACTTGCTGTTACTACTGTAACGCTGTATTAACTGACCTTACCCTCTAGAGCATATTGTTTCTTTGATCCATAATGAATACTGTCACTAGGCTTATACACCTTAGCAACTGCTCCTCCATGCCACTCTGTCAGTCCCTGCACGGGTTTCCCACACCTTTCAGAATAAAATTCAACTAATGACCCTCACGCTGAAAGCAGTTCATAAAGCTGTCTCACTCTACATATCTGAACTGATCTCCAGATACTCATCAAATCTCTCATTACGGTCTACTACTGACTTAACTGCTCAACTACCTCTCATTATCTCCCTACATTGGAGACAAAGGCTGCCCCCATTCTCTGTATTCTCTCCAAGCTTTCTCTTTTCTGCCTTCAAAAGGTCTCTTAAAACACATTTCTTTAGCGAAGCTTACAATTTATCTCCATTAAGTATGCCTCTTATGATCCATTTAAATAGTTAATTGCCTCTTTTCTTAGTTGGATCAAACAAACAGCCACATAGCCTATTCAAGTTTTATAAATAATGACTTGCAATCATAATTCTGCTAATCTTCATCAGTTAGAGCAAATTATCCAGGTAATTGTAGATTACAAATCCTTTGATGTCATACATTCATTCAGGAATAAAGATGAGGACCTATTGGCATTGCCAGTTTGATAATTTGCTTAATTTAAATATTACAAACCCAAGTCATGAATGACTAAGATAATTACCCACCATTGTAAAAATATGTGTATCATATCTCTGGAACATTAGCTTTAAAATGCAGTTTTCAACAAAAGGGTTCTCAGTGTATAGACAGTTGTCCTAAATTTGAATTTGTTTTTTTGCAGGATTACTATACAACTCATATTAACTATAACTATTGCTTTAACAAACAAGGGAAAGTTGTGCTCACCACTACATTTTAAAACCATTAGACAGGGGTGCAATGATGCTGTGGCCACACAATGGTCTTCTGCACCCAACCCACTAGCAACACATTTAAGACATTGAGACACCAAAAAATGACCTACCCTTTAAACAATTGTTTATCATGTTGAAAATCTATGTTTTGTTCTTGCAAGTTAGATAATTAAATTACCAGTTCACAGATAATCCTCCTGCACACAGATTTTTGCTTATCTGTGACTCTCTTTTATTACAGATAAGTTATCTGTAATAAAAGAGAGTCACAACAAAGGGGTGGTTCGGGAGTTTGTTTATACTATTTCTAGTTAACTCAGCTCAGTGGTAAAACAATAAAAGCATAATCATAATAAGAAAACAGCATATTTTTTTTAAATTTTTTTTCATTAATTATAAAGTCCATATGGATTTTCAGCAGCATAAAATTACATTGAATATAACTTTTTATATGTTGTATTTGTTTTGCTCATGTTGAAAAAGTGTATGCAGGTGTATACTGCCCCTTTAAACTAATACAAGACAAGAGGCAGGTTGCAATGTCTTCAATATTACAAGACATCAAGAACTAGAAACTGAATCTCATACATTGTATGCAGGGGCGATCCCAGGCACTGCACCGGCTGAGGCGGCCTTGAATTTGCACCCCCCCTTCCCACGGCGCTAGTCCCGCTCTGCTCTAGAAGAAATTCAGCTCTTAGTTACCAGGAGCAGCATTTTTTACGCCCCTGGTAACCAGGGGGGGGGCGCTGCCGCCTGAGTGCCTCAACTCGCCTCATTGGTGGAGCAACCCTGATTGTATATTTTCTAGCCATGGCGTCACTGAAATGCTAATCATCAGATACAAAACAAGACAACATTAAAGTAGAAGGAAAGTTGCATCCCCCAAGTGATTGTATTTACTTCCCTCACACCCCAGGCTGGTGCTCTTATCAGCAGAAAACTGCAACAGTGGTTGTCCCAGCAAGCACCATGAAGCAATACTCTTCTGGCTTCTTCTTTCTTCAAATTTCCCAGGCACATGTACAGTAGAACAAAATAGCCAACTATTTAATTAAAGTTCAGTTTCTCGCTCTAATGCGCATGTGCAACCACGAGAAGAAACCAGAAGACAATTTATCTGTAGTGCTCGCTGGCAGAACCCCAAGCTGGTGCAGTTTTCTGCTGATAGGAGCACCGGCCTGGAGTTTCAGGTAAATAAATAAAATCACTTGGTGGTGCCTAACATTTGGCACCCCAAGTGAGATATCCTACTCATTTACAAGGAAAGAAAATTAGAAACTAGATACATTAATGTATATCTTCTTATATTTTTAGCAGTTAGACATTAAAACACACTGGGGCAGATTTACTAAATTCACATGAATGATTCGAAATTCGATCCAATTTTCAAAAAGATTTGAATTTGAATTTTCGAATATTTTTTGTGGCCACTTCGACCATCGAATTTTGAATAGAATTCTTTTTGAATATTCGACAGTCTAATTACTTGCCCTTTAAATTTTAATTTGACTGCCTAGTTCGCCAGATTAAACCTACCGAATTGCTATTCAACCCTATGCTCCCATAGGGTATTTCTAAGTTTTTTAGATAAAATTAAAAAAATTTGATCGAATGGTTAAAATCGTTTGAATTGTTGGTTCAAAATTTTTTTATTCAATTGTTCAATCGAGGGTTAAAATTCGACCACAGTTCGATTTGTCGAAATTGAGTGTCAATTAACCCTCGAATTCGACCAATAGTAAATCTGCCCCACTATGTAGTAGTCAATTTATTATAAACAGCATACAATGCCTAAAACTGAAAAAAATACCTTTTCCAGATTTGTAAACTCTATACTGTACATTTGAAGCATTTTTGTAGATTTATAGTTTTTTATTTGGTAGGCAGAATGATTGACTCTTCATGATTCCTGGAGAAAAGTTTGTTCATCCACCAATTTTTGATGTCACGCAAGTCTGAAAATAAAGAAGGAAGGGAAAAAAATGATACTTTATCAAACCATTATACACTGTCTCCCTAATAGTGTAATAAAACTGTGGTTCTTTGCTGGAAGAGGAAGCTCATTAGGAAATTGCCAGTGTTCATGTTAGTAGTGTTTCATTCTGGAGAAAAATGTTTCTTATTACTCCAGCTCCAAATGTCTACCTTTAGAAAAAGTACAGGGACTGGAGTCTCAGAATAATAAATGCAATGTACGCCGCTTCTAAATTAAGATCTAAAGCAAGTGCTCAACGTCAGCAAGGTGGTTGACAGCTTTTATTGTTGGGGGAGTAGTTTTTGATGTATGGTAATTGAGTGCCTTGACAGTTTTTTCACTTGTTTACAGGCCGTGCTGGCAACTGTATGTGGCTGTCAAGCTTTAAAAAACAGACAAGAAAAAAAAAAAAAACATTAACTCCCTGCTTGCTTATTGCTTAAACTAACTTAGAAATACACTACAGTAGAGAAAACTGCATTGACCTTTCTGACATCCCTGTTTTAAAGAACAAATACTATATATATAGTATGTATTTACTGTTTTTCTATCCAGCACTGACCTTTGAGTTTGTTCATCCTTTATTAATAAAGTGTATATAAAAAACTCAAACATATGAGCACTGAGGGAAAGTCTACACAAGGAGATTCGTAGAGATTCGTTGCCCCAGTAACAAATCGCCTCTTCATTGGGGTGACTAATCTTCCTGGACTGCTTCCCCCTGTCTTGCATTGGTTAAAATGAGAATTGCCTGCAGAAATTCACAGGCGGCAATTCGTTCTCCGAAATCGCCAAAGTTGGCGATTTGTCGCTAGGGGGATTACTCTCCGTGAATCTCCTCATGTAGACCTTCCCTTAGGAGGTTTTTACAAAAGAAACAATACTTTAATGGGTCAACGTTTCGGTTACACTCGGAGAGCCTTTATCAAGATACCGAAATGTTGCACAAATAAAATATTGTTTATTTGGAGAACAAGTGTTTTTATTTTACAGTTTGTGGACAAATTTTAGCTAGGGGATGCACTTGAGCTATCTGATCTGTTTCTGTCATCTTTTGAAAATCACTTAAATTGCAGAAGTGGTTATACTTTTGTAAGAGTAGAGAAGTAAGAGACAGAGACGCCCAGGGTAAAATCAAGCAGGAATATGCTTGTGTTTAATTTATTAAACAGGTTTTTTTTTTTGCACACAAAAAAGGCATGCTTCAGATTTACACAACACATGCAACAAATAAATGAAAATATTTTTTTTCAGAATCCAGATCATACCAGTCTGTTCAAATATATAAGAAATCTGCTATTGAATATGACCCATGCTGTTATTAGGTTTGTTCCAGGCTCCTGATGAAGAATCAATGGAGCAGAAATGTGTAGTTCAGTACACACAAAAATGAATGATTGACTTGGTTCTCCAGAGTGAAATTTGTGTTATTTTATAAAGTCTGGATACTGTGACAGTACCACTACTCTGTTTGAATCAAACCTAGTATTGGGAGAACACCACCTAGTTTGCAAGAATACCAAATACAGCAAAATGACAGATATTTAACTCACTTTCTTTTTAGATTTTCTCCTCTTCTCTCAAACTGCC
>CM044433.1:46753697-46767425 GCA_024363595.1 Xenopus borealis | reverse complement strand
AGAGAAGTGCACAACCCTGCAAAAATATAGTTTACTGCCCGGGTGCTGGTCATATAAAATAAAGAAAGAAACCGAGTATTACACTCACTGGAACTTAACAGTGATGGGCGACGGCGTCAAAACGTTCAATAAATTTATTTGCCGGCCACAAAATGCAGAAATTCGCTGCGGATTTGCGTCTGGTGAATAAATTCGCCGATCACTAGAACTTAATACAAAGAAAAACGTTTTATTACAAAAAATCCAATGTCTTTGTATTAAGTCCCAGTGAGTGTGGTGCGCTGTTTTGTGCCCTTTTACCAGGACAAAGTTTTGCTTAGGCGAATGATCTCTGCAAATTTACTAAGGTCTGAATTTTCCATTATATTATCCATTTCTCCAGAGTCTGCTGGGGCGAACTGATGAGATGAAGCTAGATCCTCCTCAATCTTATTTCAGTGATTTCACATATCCTGTATGCAAAAAAGTCATAAAAAACTGCTAAAACACCGGCATTTTTTAAAATTGTGTTTGTGTAATTGTTAAATAGATTTTTTTTTTAAAATGTTTTAGCTTGGACTAATGTCTAGGACAATAGACAATAGACATTCCCGCTAAGCGGGAATGAAGGTTATCAAAAGTTCTCTATGAAATGCTCACTCTAACTTTACCAGCATTCGTCTGCCGAAATGTAACGTCGCATTTTGATGAATTAGCGTATGCGTTGCAAATTAACATCTGGCGAAATGTGGTGGAGCCTTCTGAGGTGAAAATTCATACTTTAGGCAATTTACCCCATAACTGGAAGGTAAAAAAGAATCAGGGCCTGATGGTAGTCACCCCATTGTATTAAAGGGACTAATTTGATTCCATTATTTCAAATGGCATTCTGTTCTCAGCCAGGGAATAATAGACCTAAAATGTAACACAAAATGTTACTTTTATTAACAAGTTAGGTGTGTCATAAAATACATATAACTTTGCTCATTAATAATTTGTTCAGCTTTTCCTTGAAATGAACAACAGATAAACTTGTGTTAATAATAGTAATAATTATCAAGGTACTTCCTGTACTATTAGGGAATTTTCTTGTTACATTTTCTTACTATTTCTTATTCCCACTATAATTCTTAATTCCAGTTTTAAAATACACCAGTCATTATAAATGGGGCCTTTGTCAAAGGTTGCTAATTTCTCTATGGTCATTCTTTTGTGTATTGCAAGAGTTTAACTAAGGAAAATATTCTATGTTAGTTTGCTACTTTTACTGTTTCACTGCTATGTCTACAGCCAATATGGTTCCCAGTAAACTGATGAAAAAGATAGTTAGTGGGTATGCTTAAGGGCTGTTGCTAAGATTATCAGACTTCTGTGAGCTTCATGACTAACAAGGACTGAACCTTCCAATGCAGGTGTTAAGTTGGAACCTGGGAAAAAGAAAATAGAATGGAGGGAAATGTATTCTGGAAATGAATTCCAGTAATGCAGCAGGATAAAGCAGAATAAAATTCCATCACCAAATACTACTGTCAATTTATTAGTTATATGAATAACCAAGTATATACAGTAAATATTTGCTTGATAAGTAGCTTCTGGTAGATCATTGGTAATGATATGGGGAGAAGAATTGGAGGGAAATTTGACATATTTTTATTTTCCTTTGCTGGTTTACTGTAGGCAAATGGATTAAATTGCTATCAGCACAATGATTCGGCTGGAATGTTGAGCAAGCTTTTATGTAATGTTTTTTCTGATAATGGGCCAGATTCAAGTCAGTGAGAAAAACGTATCTCATGGTTTATCACATGAAAACTCATTGATGAGATTCAACTTGAGAAAACAATTTTTTTCTTTCTTTTTTTTCCATAGACTTTCATAGTTTTCACGTGATAAACAGTGAGATGAGTTTATCTGAATTGTATTGCATCTCAAATTGAATCTCCTTTCACATGGTAAACTTTCTTGAATCTGGCCCAACGTTTAATATTGTGTACGTTAGTATAATATTCAACACAAATAAATGGATGCCTTCAAATGTATTCATCTGCACCTTGTGTTGGGTAGTGATTTATTCAAGGTGGGAGGACTGCTGTTTTATGGGTAATGGGAGCAAGGTGGTTGTCATTGCTGAAGTCAAGTAAATTCACTGCACACAGCACAAGGCTTTTCCATAGAAATATATCTCAAGAGTGCTTATGAAAAAAAGAGAGACATGGAATTTACCTAGTCGGTCCTCAGTGTTCCTACAAAATCATAATTTAGTCATGAATGATTCTTTATGTGCAAATATATATCTTAAAACTGTTTCAATAAAGCATACTCCAAAATATAGTCAGTAAGTGCTACTACAGTATTTCACAAGTGTCTTTACAGCAGATCTATGTAATTTGTTTGTGACGTTTGTAAGTTCAAATAAGTTTAAAGCTTCTATGAAAGTAAAGTAGAAATCAATTGTATTCATCTGAAACACTTAAGAAACTCTGCGTATAATGCATCTGGTATTTTAAGGAATCAGGCTTTAATAGTTTCTCTTGAGGGTCAATAAGCAACATTATTTTCACTTATTTATTTCACTAACGCATTAGCTGAATTTGATTAAAATGTTGTCTTTTAATGAAAGCATTGTCTTAATCGAGGGAACCTGCCAAACATATAGGGTACCAAAGCCCAAACCTTTTGCTCCAGCATATAACTTTCTGAACTTGACTTTACTCATAGAATACCCCATCTACAGGCCAATAGAAAAGCATTACATTAACTATAAAAAGCGTTTAAACAAATTATTATCCATAGTACCCTGCTATCAGAGATACATTCTTTGGTACTAAAAAATGTAGGCTTAGATGTACATGTTCCATAAATTTTTTTTCATATATTCATTTATCCTTGGGGCGAATGCCTGCCTACTTGAGTTACGATAAACTGATATCATCTCTTTGAAACAAGTAAATTGTTGGGCTGAATATTGATGGTTATTTCCCCTTTGCCACAGAGTGTGGTGTGGGACTAGTGTTTATATACTGCATTATAAGCTAAGCCCTGGCCCCAAAATTGACATGATTAAAATGTTTGGGAGATTTTTGCAGGAAGCCCCAGTTACTACTACACATCATTTAGTTTCCACTGTAGGAATTAGGTACTTATTAAAATCAGAGGTCTTGCCATAATGTCCTTTTTTTATTTCTCAGAACCTTTTGTGAATTATGAAATCGTGAAATTACACAAAAAGTCAAAATGAACCAAAGAGTCCATTCAGAAAGTAGACCCCATTTTCATGATTTGTTGGTTTAAGAAACTGATAATGTCATTTAGTTGCCACTGTAGGAATGAGGTACTTATTAAAATCAGAGGTCTTGCCATAATGTCCTTTTTTATTTCTCAGAACCTTTTGTGAATTATGAAACCGTGAAATTACAAAAAAAAGCCAAAATGAACCAAAGAGTCCATTCAGAAAGTAGACCCCATTTTCATGATTTGTTGGTTTAAGAATCTGATAATTATAAGAGGAGCCCTGAGGGGAGAAACCATTATTATAATGGGTTTTATATCCAAAGCAACAGAGGGTTTTCATTGTTCCCAAGTACAATATATCAGTGAGTACTGGTTTCTTAACTGGACAGAGCTATGTTAACAGATTAAAAGAATTAGGAGCAGGTAAATGAAACGGGCAACATGTTTGGTTTGAAAGTTGTAAGTTTATTTAGTCAATTTTGATCAGAAAAACTTCATCTGAAACTTGATTTATTACAAACATAAAAATGCAGATTGTCACTAGTATACAAATGTTCTCAGACTAGGAACAATGCTGGGTTAGGTGTTCTCAGCCATTATAGCAAGAAACAATGGGATCTGTGAACAAGATAATACAATTTTACAAATGTCTATGTAGATTTATAAATCTTTGCATGAAAATAAAATTAGGTAATTTTTTACATCATTTGTTTTTCTCATATAATTATTGTCACTGCTTTAATCTATAAAGAGTTAATGTAGTGGCTAATGACAGCATTAAGGGTGCAGGAAATATATTGTCAGTTTCACTTTAAAGTCAGAAGCTACCTGGTTTATATTCACCATGGAAATAGTAATGCACATCACCACTGGTACTGGTTTTATAAACTGAAATCTGCATGAATATATAATATGTCTGCCGGTAAAATTGCAGGAGGAGCTCTTGGGAGAAATGTTAGATATTAATGTTGAAAAAAAACATGGCTTATTAGCAGCTCTGCATCCATAAATGTAAATCTGTAAAGTTGAAGAATTTCATCTTCTTCCTCGGCAGGATTTCACACCTATTTCTGGTGAAAGTGTGTTTCTTCAGAATTCATTTCATTATATTTTTAACAGTATTAAAAGTCAGTTTTGTCCTAGAATATTTCCATATTCTCCATTCACTGTTTATCCCTCTCATATGAGCAAGTAGTACAACTAACTTGTAAAGATCTAAAACATAATGCCTAAAGCTGCAGTTGTATCCAGTAAATATGTCTTTGAATTTTAAATTATATGTATCCATCCCTGTAATATGCCATATAATACAATTGGTATGATCCTGATTTACATTAGGGTGTGGGTAAAGATACCTTTATATATTTTTAGTTCAAAGTACAGTTTTTCATGTTAAATAGGAAGCCAGTATTGTAAAACAATATACAGATATGGGACCTGTTAACCGGGATGCTCAGGACATGGGGTTTTCTGTCATTTGTATCTCCATAATTTGTCTACTAAATTTTATTAAAATGAATTAAACCCAATAAGATTGTTTTGCCCTAAATAAGGATTAGATCTTAGTCGGGATCCATTCCATTTCCTCATTACAGAGAAAAAGAAGACAATTTTTTACATTTTGAAATACTTGATTAAAATGGAATCTATGGGCCTTCCTATAATTTGGTGCTTTCCAGTTATCTGGTTTTCGGATAACGGATCCTATACCTGTACAGGTATGGGATCCGTTGTCTGGAAACCTGCTATCCAGAAAGCTCTGCATTAGGAAAAGGCTGTCTCCCATAGACTCCCATAGACTTTGTATCCAAACAATATACATTTTTAAAAATGATTCCCTTTTTCTCTGTAATAATAAAACAGTACCTTGTACTTGATCCAAACCTTATTGGAAGCAAAACTAGTCTATTGGGTTTATTTAATTTTTACATGATTTTCTAGTGTACCTAAGGTATGAAGATCCAATTAAGGGAAAGATCTATAATCTGGGAAACCCCAGTTCCTCCACATTCTGGATAACAGGTCCCATACTGTACTAAGATATTTTAGTAATTTTATTTGCATTCATATTTTTTTTTAATTTTAACTTAATATACTTATATATTTTTAAATTTTCCCTCGCTCCTAGGAATATCCGTTAGCAATTGTGAAATGGACAGAATGCTTCTGTGGCTTCCCAACGGTTCAGTTCAACCTTTATGAATCACTGGATGAATCGCTGTGTGCTGGGTACCAAAATGGCACCAATGAATCAGAGGCACTAAGGGAAGAGAATTACTGTTCTGTTTATCAAACACCTATACAAGGTAAAGGATAAAAACTGCTCATTGAAGTGATTCAGATGTTGAACGTTGCAGTTAAATTTCACTTTACGGCAAGTTAATTCGTTTATTGAAGTGGCAAATAAAAATGGGGATTTGTGGATCTGCTGTGCGGTTGAGAAAACTAGCTCTGGAACTTAATGCAAAAATGAACTCAATCATTAAGGTATGAGAGAGATGTTTGCAGAGACGGAACAGGTGATTATAATTGATTTATTTCCACTGGTCCCTTGTGAAAGTATATAGTATAGTATTTATATCTGACCTTCCTCGGTGACAAATAGAAGTCACATCTATTCCCCAGGGCTTAAAATTTAATAAAAGTGAAGTAAATGACATTCAATTTATAGCTTTTACTCTTGCTGCCAGCAAACTAATAAGCACCATCCCAAAAGAGTACCATCCCCCCTTCCAATTACAATAGTTTATCTGTATGACTTTAGGGCTATAGTTCCGAGTATGATCCTACAAATCAAACCTATACATGGTACATACAGATCAATGATATCTTGGTACATCATATCCTAATCAATTTGCAATAATAGAAAGGACATTTTTAAATATTCCATAGTCCTTATACCTTTCTACTGAAAAAACCCTCTGTAATCTGCATAAAATTATCTATGAACCCAAATCCATATGGAATATACATTCACCCCAAAATAATAATGATGCTATCGTTTAGGATTGTTATAGAATTATGATTGTGTGCAGTATGTCTGTCTTTGATTATTCTACAGTAATAATAATTTAATATAATTGTTTTGGCAAACTTATTTTTTCCATTTCTAATCTGTTACTTTTTGATTTCATGATTTTCTATTAAAAGATCAAATCAAAAGATCTACATTTTCCTGACATTTTCAG
Organism: Xenopus borealis; assembly: GCA_024363595.1. NCBI lineage: Eukaryota > Metazoa > Chordata > Amphibia > Anura > Pipidae > Xenopus > Xenopus borealis. The sequence continues at coordinate 46,761,027 of CM044433.1, read as the reverse complement.
TGATTACTGGGTATTTAGTGTAAAGTTTATGTCAGATACTTTCATACCGTCGTATGGAATTATCACTAATTACACTTATTAATTGTTTTGTAATTTGTCTTCAGATCTCAGATTTGTTTACAGCTGTTCTTACGTCAAAATTTGTCTGCTAAATGGCACTGGCATTTAGACATTTGAGTACATTTTATTAAAACAAGGCATCTAGTTCTGCTTTTTGACACTTGTCTACATTTCCATCTCAAGCAGCCCGCTGAATTGCTTGTATGCATTAATTGGACCACCTAAAGTGAGGGTATATTTAATTCGCAGGAAGGTAAATCTTATTTTAGTACAGGAATATAAATGTCAAGCCATTTTAAATACTACTCTACACATAACTTAACATATTTGTAATTTTGGACCTTCATAGTCAATTGATTATTGCTAAAGGACATTGCATTATGTTCTTTTATGAATAAATGGACATAGATATAATATAGATAAGTATAATATTTTGCATTCATCTGTAAAAATTATCACATAAATACATTTGTATTTAAAGAAAATAATAGTATTATTACCGTCATGCAATTATACATAAAACCCCATACATTTGCTTTTGTGATCCAGCAAGTGGCAAGATTCTATGGAATAGAATGTAATTGGATCTTTAATTTACTACTCATGTATATTTTCATTCTTAGTTGAATATTTTATATTTGTCCATATAATAACAAGATCTGATATACTGAGGTTTAATCTTTGTTGCCTTGTTGACCCAAATGTATATCCATTTTTTTTTTCTTTCATGGCCTTATACAGCTACTGCACAGTTATGGAGCCTTCTTTTTGTTCAGCAGTATAGCTATTGATCTGAGAAATAACTAGATGACACATTATCACTTACATATTTTCCAAAGATGAAATACTTATGCAGTGACACAAGCCAGACCCACCTGAGTGAAGCTATTTAATAATTCATGCATCCTTAGGCAGAGCTACTTGCATACTGTATTATCATATGACTTCAGCCAAGCTCATGTTAGATTCCTGCAGGGAGAAAGAATCAATTGAGTAATAAACAGCCTGGATTGCTCTCAGGTCTCTTGCTATTTCAACATCTTGCAGTATAAAAAATTACTCCTTTATCTGTGAAAATGCACTAATGACCCTAATGATGATTTTCATTTTATCTTTTATTTGTTAGACTCAGAAATGCTTATCGTAACCAACACTCTGAGGCCTGTTTATCAAAATTATCAAAATTCAAATTTGTGTAATTTTAGAGGTTTCATTATATTTCATATAACCTCACTATTTAAAAAAAAAACTTGAACTCAACTGAATTAAATTGTGGAAGAAACTCATCATGTGTTTGTGAGTTAAAAAAAAATCTGGAAATATTAATATTTTAGATTTTGCCTAGGACTGCTTCCATTGACTTCTACATCACCTTGCAAGTTTTTTAGATGCCAAAAGTTCACAATTTGGAAGCATTTACAGTTTGTGAAAAAAATATATAAAATAAATGACTTTTAGCACAAAAAAACTTGTATTGTGTAAAAAAATTTAAACTCAAATTAATAAATACATAAATAACATTAATAAAGCATATAACTTAAACACAATAATAAATGCACAATATACAGTATGTACTGTAAAAAAAGACAACTCATAGAAAGTTAAAGGAAAACTATACCCCGAAAATGAATACTTGAGCATGTTTGCATTTACCGTGGAAGCATATGATCCCAGGAGGCTGTCCTTATTTTTTTTAAATGGCAATTTTCTATTTATGATTACTCAATGGTACATGCTACTAAAAAGGTCTATTATTATGAAAATGGTTTATTTACATGGGTTTACATTGTTTTATGCAATATCTTTTTATAGAGACCTACATTGTTCGGAGGGTATAGTTTTCCTTTAAGGCTGAAAAGTAAATTAAGGGGGGTTGTTTATTAAAGTCTGAATGATAAAAACATGAAAAATTAAAACATTTTTTACTTTAAAATTTTCAAGATTTATTATAGTCTGAGGCTGCAAAAAAAATCAAAATCCGAAAATACTCCATCGTCAACCTGTTGAGGTCCTGTAGATGTCAAGTCATAGGTCCTATTTGCAATAGATATTGAATATTGAAGATATTCATGTCTTCGCTGGGTTGCCTACGCTGGGTTTTCTGATGATTTCAAGAAAATTCGGACTTTTCAGGCGTCAAATTCTAAATTCTGATTTTTTGCATGTCAGTCTAAAAAAGTCACCGTTTTCGTATTTTTTGGCAATCTGATTTTGCATGGTTTTTTAATGATAAATAAGTGTAAATCATGGAATCTAGTTTGGTCAGATTTTTTTCATTAATTAATCATAAAAATTTTGATTTTATTAAATAAATCATATTTCTAGATTCAAACTCTATTTTATTATTTTATATTATTTGTCAAGTCAGTACATACATTGCAATTTGTACCAAAGTGCATATGATTTTTTTTGTGCAGCATAGGATAGTAAAACACATTTAGAATTTTAGGGGCCCATTTATTAAACATTGTGATTTGCCCTGGATAATCCAGAAAAGGCTAATTTTCACAGCGAAAACGCAATGAAATCTGGTTTTCAGAGCGTTAACCGCACCATAAAAATTGTCAATTTTTGTGGCATTTTGTTGAAAAAAAATTAGATAAATTAGTTTGTGGAAGGGAGTTGGGTCGACTTTGTTTTTAAGAAATAAATAGATAAATTAGAGTTTTAGTAAATCAGCCCCTTAGGTTCGACCCTCAATGATTTTTAAAGGGCTTTTTCGATTGAAAATGGAACTATTTCAATCGAATAGGTCCATTTTCAATTGAATGAAAAATAGTTAAAATTGTTTGATTCGATCGAACGGTTCTCCGCAAAATCCTTGGAATACTAAGTTCCAAAATACTTTTTTTAAGACAGGTTCCATAGGCTAAAATGGCAATTCGGCAGCTTTCAGCTGGCCAATAGTCAAAGTCAAAGGTTTTTAAAGGGCAAGTACTTGAAAATTCTAGTTTTTTTTGGGCTATTTTTTCTAATTTTCACTTCACTTCACTTAGTAAATGTGCCCCTAAGAGTGTATACAAGAATATATAAAAAGTAAGTGAAATGGGTACATAAGGAAACACAAGTCCTGAAAAAATGTTTCATTTTAATTTCATCTAGGTTTATTGGCAACTAGTCTAACTTCTCTTGGGAAGAAGCTAGCAAAGAGACTATTGCTTCTAATTTTTATGTTCTCATGAGTAGTTCTGACTATTCTTTGAAAAGTATGTGTTACCTGTTGTGAAGAACAGCCATGCTAACAGATGTAAAGTACTTGGGTAATTTGCCCAATCTCCTGGTCCTTTAAACCCTCATCTAAATCTAGGTATTTTCCCATTGGTGTCAGTTAATATTCAGTCTGCCTAGAAAGGTGGTGGGAATGGAATGAGCTTTTCACATTAAATAGGAAATACCAAGGGTTGGAATATAGACTTTAATTGTTACTGGGTTATATAATATTGCATAAGTTACATTCTGCCAGACTGACATTGTAACTAAAATTGGAGATAGGCAAGTATATTTACTTAAGAGAAAAGATGAGAGATGGTACAGTGTGCATCTTCTTGCTAATACAAAAATACTGTTCTTGTATGCACTTAAATAGGCACAAAGAAAACTTCTATTTGTTTGTATTGTAAAATAAAATATTAACAATTATTTGCATGAGTACAAAAAATTTAATTAATCATCTATAGCTGATGATACATCAGTATCTAATGTTAAAAAATGTATTATAAAATGTATTCTTCCCATTATTATTGTGGCAACTGCAAAGTGTGCACCCGGCCCACTTTTAAACAGTAAAACAGTTTAATTTGAACAATTATAAGTGGATTTACAAAGATACTAACTGCTACTAAACAGCAGTTTTTCTAACTATCCAGAAATAGGATATGGTATCAGGTAAGAATGTGAGTACGGGTTGTGGATTGCGGGTATGGGTCAGGTACGGGTTCATAAAAATGGAAAACAGGAGGTCCCCCATAGGCTAAGACAGCAATCCGTCAGGTTTTAGCATAGATGAATTAAATTTTTTTTTTAAACTTAAATCGAATTTGGACTATTCCCTAGTTGAATTACACTGAAATAAATTCGAAAGTAAATAAAATTTTTCAATTTGACCCTTGATATAGTATCTGCCCCCAGTAGGCTTTTATAATCTTATGAGGTTCATCACCCATAAATGGGAATGTTAAAGGGACTCTGTCACAAAACATTTTTTTCATAATGCCTCAGTCAATAGTGCTGCTTCAGCAGACTTCTGCACTGAAATCCATTTTTCAAAAGAGAAAACTGATTTTTTTTATATTTAATTTTGAATTCTGATATGGGGCTAAACATGGTGCCCTCAGTTATGCAACACATGCACTGATAAACTACAGTCACTCTTTACTGCTGCACTATTAATAGAACAATGGGAAAGTAACCAAATAATAGCTTTTTCATTTACATTGAGCAGGAGAAACACTAGCTTTTCTGAAAGCAGTTCCATTGTGAAATTCTGACTCTTTCTAAAAGCACAGGATCAGGAAAAACTACCGGAGATCACTCAATACACACCAATATTATAACTAACAAAACACTTGTTGGTTTAGAAAAGAAAATTATATGGTAGAATGAATTATTTGTAGTGTAATTTAGAAATGAAAACTGCACCATAAAAAAACATGACATAATGCCCAAATGTGTCAAGATTGGACTGGAATAATAAGTGCTGTACAAAAGATACAACATTTTTAAATTGTTGATTTTAAAGACTTTTGTTACCCTTGAAACGTTGGACAAGCACATACTCTATGATTTCTTCTTTTTTGAAGAACTGTAGTATTTCTCTATGTTTTTGTATAGTGATGCTGAACTAGTGCTATGCCGAAATCTTTGGTAGTGTGCAATACTTATTGAACTTGTATGCTAAAACATGCCAAGTCTGATTAATTTTATTTACATACAAAGGAGCAAAATTGCTTGTGAATATAACTGAAAATATAGCTGTTTGTGATTCAAACTGTATTCCTTTATGACACATGTTAAAAAGTATACATAGGTCATTTAGTGTTTTTATTCATTCATTTCAGATACCAGGTGCACCGACAGGAAATTCCTTCCAATCAAATCTAAAGTGTTTATTGCTTTATCAAGCTTCCCTGGGGCAGGAAATACATGGGTGAGGCACCTTATAGAGCACGCAACAGGATATTATACTGGAAGCTACTATTTTGATGGAACATTGTACAACAAAGGTATTTATAAATATGAACAAAACAAAAATTCATATCAAATGATTTGTAAAATAAAGCTTTCATACACAAGAGTTGGAAGCATATCTGCCCATGTATGGACCCTTCTCTGACTTCGTCCCCAGTAGATATCTGGACAAAATTTGATCAGATATCTGTCAGTCAGGTTTGGAAGAACCCATACATGGCCTGATGAGTTAACAACGTGAGCTGAAAGGCTGAAATCAAGAGTTTAAATCTTCCCAGGTATAGTCATCTGAAGGGGTGATTCATTTCAATACAGAGGCTCTTAGACACTTGATTCACTTAAAGTGTTTGTTCACCTTTTAGTTAACTTTTACTATGACGTAGAACATGATATTGTGAAACAATTGGCAGTTGGTTTTCATTTTTATTATTTGTGGCTTTTGGGTTATTTAGCTTTTTATTCAGCAGCTCTGCAGTTTTCAATGTCAGCAGTTCGAATGCTAGGGTCCAAATTACTGTTGAAACCATGTATTGATTTGAAGAAGAGACTGGAATACCAATATGAGAATTTGCCATTCTATAATATACTAAAAGTAAACTTAACGGGATGCTGTCATAGGAAAAAATGCATCAGTTATTACTGCTGTTCCAGCAGAACACTGCACTGAAATCCATTTCTCAAAAGAGCAAACAGATTAATTTATATTTAATTTTGAAATCTAACAAGGGGCTAGAAATAGTGTCAATTTCCCAGCTTTCCCAAGTCATGTGACTTGTTCTCTGATAAACTTCAGTCACTCTTTACTGCTGTCGGCAAGTTGGAATGATATCACCCCCAGCAGCTCAAAAGCAGAACAACGAAAAAGTAACCAGATAACTGCTCCCTAACACAAGATAACAGCTGCCTGGTAGATATAAGAACAGACTCAATAGTAAAATCCAGGTCCCATTGCGACAGATTGAGTTACATTGAGTAGGAGAAACAACAGCCTGCCAGAAAGCAGTTCCATCCTAAAGTGCAGGCTCTTTCTTGAAAGCACAAAATGACCTGAGATGGCACTTGCTGGTTGAGGAATTGAATTTTATGTTGTAGAGAGAATTATTTGCAGTATAATTTAGAAATAAAAACTACATTATATAAATCATAACATAATTCCTTTAAAGGAGAACCACCCCTTTAACACAGCATCAGAGATTTTAGGTGCTTATACATGAAGAGGCATATTTATAAATTTGTGTAAAAAAACATTAGATTACAATTTGCACAGACGGTATAAGCCTAATCTTTGTAATTCTTTGGGTAAATAATTGCAACATAAAGCATGTAGCTTGGCTTTTAAACTGCATTCGCTCTAGTCTTGTCAGCTTATTTTGCGTTTGAGGTGCCTCTATTTATTTTTTATTTTTTAAACATTACACCTGATTAACCTTACAGTTATTTCAAAGACATTTAGTTCAGTGTAGATGAAGTATTAACTTTCTCAGACATAGTACTATTGCAGCTGAACCATGTCTGCCTTCATCTGAAAACCTCAAATCCCACTAGTACCCAACCAAGGCTCTTATGTTTTCATTTCTAGCTTCCTCGCTTAATCTCAGTTGGACTTATTTTGCCCTTTATTTTACCTTGTGCACAAATCTATGAAAGATGGATTGCCTAACATTTGTATGTAGTGATTACACCTAGAGACCTCAAAGCAGTAAAACATGTTTACATACCCATTTATGTAGCAGTAGGAATAGAATATTTTTGAAATCATAGTTGAATTTGCCATGAATTTTATAAAAAGGGCAGTTTTGGTAGCCTTCCACTGTATCACATTTGACATAATTTTTATATGTGCTTGGGCAGGGCCCTGTTTACCTCTTGTATAGATTATTGGTTGTTTTAGCATGTAAATCTGTATGTTCAATGTAATGTATGGATGAACAAATGCTTTAGTTTGGCATAGAACAGTGTCTGCTACAGTGGGCAATTGCAGAAAAGGAGGTATTGGGGATATGTGGGGCAACAACAGGAAAACGCTGGGACCCCAGAGATATGGACTATGAACATTTAGCTGCCACAATCCTTCACTTTGATA
>CM044433.1:46729814-46745407 GCA_024363595.1 Xenopus borealis | reverse complement strand
GGGGGGGGCAAACAGGGGTGGACCTGGGGGCACTTTGGGTTTGCAAATGGGCCCTAATACTACATGTTCATCACAACTCTATATATGTAGTAAGAGGCCATTTAATTTAGGACCTTTTTTACGCCAGTTACATAAAAATCAGTACATGGTTTTATAAAAATGTCTGATTTTTTTTCTTAGTGTTCCATTGTGATAAAATAGTACTTTAAAATGTGTTACGGTTCTATTTTTTACACAGCGTTACAACTATGGCCCTGTGTGTAACACAGTGAGTGATACAAAATATAATTTAATAATTTGTTTTATACATCTGTAGTCCCTAATTTAATTAAACAATTAATAGCTCGTTATGTTCAGGGTCATGTCTAAACATTATCAAAAGGCCAAGATGCCAGTATGTTGGCAACCACTGCTAGAAGTAAAAAAAAAAATCTCAATTATGTTTAATAAGGGAAGATTACAGGTAGTGTTTGGTAGGAACAAAGACAGCTCAGCTTGCTAATTAGGTGAATTGCGCTTCAAAGCCTTAGGGGAATACATCTCCAATCAGGAGAAGTTGAGGGGGAATTGCAATATTTTTGACCATTATGTCTGCAAAATATCAAAAGCTAAACAGATAAACAACTTAGATTTCTGTCTGAGTTGCTGCATATTATACTCTTATTATAAATATTACAAATTAGAAAGACAATAGTTTTTTAATGCCCTAAAAAACTGTACTAAAAAACTACCATACCCATATTACTGCACAAACTATATAAATGCTACTTGTTTTGATGAGCATGTATCTATTTTTTACAGAGTGGCCAGAATTTGTGAATAGTTATGCATCATGGTGGGCCTCACATGCTCTAGATTGGCTTCAGTATGGGAAGAAACTTCTTGTTGTACACTATGAAGACCTAAAGATGGACCTTATTGGTAAATTAAGAGAAATGTTGGAGTTTCTCAAAGTGTATATCAATGAAGATCGCCTGCTTTGTGTGGAAAACAACAAGGATGGAAATTTCAAACGGATAGGTTCCAGTCAGTCATCCTTGGAGCCTTTTACTCAAGAAATGAAGAATGTCATTGATGGATATATTAGGACGGTAGACAAGGCTCTTAAGGCTAGGAACTTCACAGGTTTGCCGGAAGAATACATGCCAAGATGATATCTCATTTTTGCCTTTCGTGGACTTTAAATAACACAAAAAGCTGCAAACAAATTATCTGCGATACTAAGTTGGTTTTAAAGCCAAGGCAGAAACCATAGGCATCTGTGTGTGTATTTTTTCTTTTTTTTGTACCAATCGCTGGAAATTTTACATTTGTACATTATGTTTTTGGAGAGGTTATTTTGTTCATCTTTACTGTCTTTTAGTCAATACCTTTCAAAAGTAGTTTCATCTTTAAGTCTCAGAGCTTGAAATCTGTCAGACTTGCTTTGTGTAAAATAAATAAAGGTGGGAGCAGGATACAGCATATTTTCTTTAAAATGGTCATGTGTCTGTGTGTTTTATCAGTGGAGATGAGATAACTATAAGTAATTTGTGGATCCATTCAAATGTTATGGAGATGTGCAACTCAAGTCTCGAACTGGGATTTAATACCCCCCCCATAGTTATTAGGGCAGTAATTTACTTAGCTGCATTCCTTGGTGTAATGGAGATGAAGTTATCCCGAATGATGGATATTTATTTACATATTTATGCTTTGTACAGTTTAAGTAATAATAAGAATGTGTAAAGAGGTTGGACTGCATTCAGACAGTAGCCAATGACAATGATGGATAAAATGGGATTTAACTAAATTAATAATACTGTAGGGGTTCTGTTTTATTGACAATAGTAGTGCTAAGGTAGATGGGGATGCCAGATTGGACACAGTACTAGTTGCAAACAGAAAATGTAACAAATGCAAACTTTCTCTAGAGATACCAATTAAACAGAATATGGACCTTCACTCTGCTGAGGTTTAAAGATTTTCCTTCACCTGGAAGAAAATAAGGTGCAGTACTATTACAAATTCTAAGTCCTCTTTGTTGCAACACTGGAGAGAAAAAACAAACAACAGCCAGTACACTCTGAACAGCAGTCTCAATGTAAGCATAATTCATGAGGACTGGTTACAAAGAATGTATGGGATCTAGGTAATATCTTTTCACCTAAAGCCTTTGAACTCCAGGACCCAGAGCATAGCCTGAGGAAACATAACTGTTTTCCTCCAGACCACACCCACTGGAGCCCCTAACTATATTGGTGAGAAGCCTAGATAAGATATACACTCCATCCACTGTAGCTCTACATTTAGCTACTAAAGGATTATACTCATGGTTGTTCATACAGTAGGTGCCTTTTGGTAGCAATCTTGGCTTAGATCAATAGTTTATGTATTAGATACAAGCCCACCTTTTGCAGTCCAAAATTCCTTGGTAAAGGACATGGTGACATGGATATAGAATTACTGTTGTTATCAATCACTCTGCTTTTGTTTCTCAAATACCTGAATATTGCTCAATAATATTGTGTTCTATATCTAGCTTAAATGGCTCTAATGCTTTGGTTACAATAATATCAGGGGTGTACTTGACATAGGCATTTACCGCAAATCACAACTTAATTGGCTTCAGGCTGCGTCTTCCATTCTATAGCTCTGTGCAGTCTAAGTCTTACAATACAGTGCATTTTCAAACCACTAATTTTTTTACTAATAGGTTTTGTTATTTTGCTAGTTACTATTCAAGTTATAAAATCAAGTATTATGAAATGTGAAATCATACATTTTTGAGATGTTTTTTGAAAGGGGAAGATCTAGCTAAAGGTTGCCCTCGGGATCAATTCAGCAATTTATTTGCCCCATATGGGGACTTCTGATTGGCCCATTTGCCCAAAAATCGATCAATTGGGCAGGTTTGATTTTCCTAATGTATTAGGGACTGTGTCAGCTAGTTGATGAGGTCCTTTTTTTTTGAAAGAGGAAGATCTAGCTAAAGGTTGCCATACAGGGGCTCTCTGGATCAATTCAGCAATTTATTTGCCCCATATGGGGACTTCTGATTGGCCCATCTGCCAGATGGATCAAATGGTCAGGTTTGATTTTCCTAATGGATTGGGGACCACGACAGCTAGTTGATGAGGTCCTCAATTCAACTGCTAGTATGCCCACTGTTGAAGTCCGATAGTTTGGCAGAAGGGCCAACTAACCTGATATCGTCCAATTTAGGTGGGCATAAGGGGGGGGGAGATCTGCTGTTTTGGTAATCTCTTCAAATGGATCTTATAGAGGCAGATTTATCAAAATGTAAGTTTAGTGTGTAATAAATAAAAAAATCACCTAAGTTCCTATGGAAACGGTGAGTTCTAACTTTCACCCATTGATAATTCACACAATGATTTCACACAATTCTAAAAATAATGATGGGCACTATTCTAAAAATCTCATAGGAATGAATAGATTGTGATCAATTTTTTTCACTTTTGAGCTCTAAACTCACATCTTGATAAAACTGCCCCAAAGTGTATGTTTAAAAGCTGAGTGTTACTGGAACTAACTGAAACTGGCAACTTTTATTATCTCCTTTACTGAGATCTGTGATGGCTTACCAAGTCTCACCATATCACATTTAAAAACAGCATCGTGACACATCTTTCATCGAGAGAATGCTGTACATGATGTGTCATGAGCCAGGTGATATCAAAACAGCTGGCTCCATCTGTACATAGAATGCACGCTGTCACAGATTATAGGTCTGTTCATTGTAGTTCCAATGCAGTATATAGTTACAGTGCTGTTTTCAGTTTTATTCAGCTTTCCTTGTTTCCAATTTGTAGTATACCCATTTAGAAAAAACTATTGTCTTTTTTTTAAAAGTTGATACAGGTATGGGACCTGTTATGCAGAATGCTCAGGATCTAGGGTTTTCTGGATAACTGCTGTTTCCATAATTTTGGTCACCATACTTTTATTCTACTAAAAAATCATGTAAACATTAAATAACATTAAATAAACACAGTTGGCTGGTTTTGCCAATGAGGATTACTTATATCTTAGTTTGGATCAAGTGCAAGGTACTGTTTTATTATTATAGAGAAAAAGGGGGAGAGACAATTGGATTATTTGTTTAAAATGGAGTCTATGGGAAACGGCCTACCTGTAATTCAGAGCTTTCTGGATAACAGGTTTGTGGATAGCAGATCTTATTACAACTGACATTTTTCTACAGATTCAGATCATGAATCTTACTGTTCTTTGGATATTCATATCTATCATAATGTATTCAAATATATGCAAAAGCATTCACTAAGCAAACCATAAAAACATTACAACGCAGGTTGCAAGGTTAATGTAGCACATTTGCAGCTATTACACAGTGACTGTTCATTGCTCTTTCCCTCTTTGAAATCTTTGCTGTATTGTCTAGGTGTAGCGATAACATGGCCAGTCATTTCATGTCTGAAAGGATAAACAACTTAATAATCCTTGAGAAACATTTTTGATACTAAACTTCAAAAGGCAATCAAGGTATAGAACACTGTGTTACTTTGGAAACTTGAGACCCTTTTTATTATCCATGCCACTATGACACTAGCATATAATACTCAGAAAACACAAAATGCATTATCCCTGTAAAATGATACAAATGAAGCCTGGACCATTAAGGATGTCTAATTAATGTTTTAGTTTGTTCAAGGCTAACACAAGGTGTGCTATAAATATTCCACATTTTACGGCAAAGGTTGAATTTCACAGATCTTGTTTCCCCACTGGATGCTAACTTCCAACTCCCAGGAGCCTCGAGAAATCCAGGGCTGCCTTAGCCTTTCTGTAGCAATGGAGTATATGCAGAGATCCCTCTGAAATAAATAAAAGCTGGGGGCAAATAAACTATGTCAGTCTTAATTAATCTATGGGAATTACAAAGTGACTGTGAAAACATGCCTGCTATCAACCTTTTCATATAGACACACGGCATTTGAGAATGTATCTTGTTGAATCCCAAAGGCAAATGAACCCATAAGTGTTGGTTAAATATTACTTGTTTTTTTTTAATTATGCAAAACTTTTTTTTATCTGTACTGGAGCTTTTCTTTAAGCTAATAAAACATGAGTGACTTTTCCCTGATGATTGGACTATAACAGAGAGATCCTGGGGACTTGTCCACAATTTACACCCTCACTCTTCTTTGACTTGTAAATAAAAAACAAAACATCAATACATTTCTATGGAGCTTTACTAACTGTTACAATGCTTCCCCTGTGTAATGCTAGAAGGAAATCATATATGAAAAGATGAACATATGATCAGATGCACATATGATCAGAGGCAAGAATATAATAATAACTATCATGCCTCAGTGCCACACACAAATCAAATTTCTTTAAAGATGAGAATTGTTTTATAATATTAGAGACACCATTCAGTTAATGGCATAGAGCTTTGGATTAAAATGAATAGAACTGTAATGTACAGGATACATGTATACTCTTGAGAAAGATCCCTGTGAGGGATCGAAACGTCGAGTTAAATAAAAAATTTTTCTTTATTTCGCCTGAAAAGCCTGTGAGTGCCGCCATTCTTCACCTATACATTTACCTTGCTAGCTTGGGCACCCAGGTACTCTATCCTGTAAATGGTGTGCACCTTTGGGACTGTGTGTATATATATATATATATATATATATACATACAGACAAATACAAGAGATCTTCTGCACTCAACCCATCATCAATATATTTAAAGGACAAGGAAAGTCTAAAATAGAATATGGCTAGAAATGCTGTATTTTGTATACTAAACATAAACCTGAACTTACTGCACCACAAGCCTAATCAAACAAATGATTTATGCTTTCAAAGTTGGCTACAGGGGGCTGTCATCTTGTAACTTTGTTAAACCTCTTTTTGTCATAAATTATCAAAACAGCACAAGTCAAATAATATCTGCCAGAAGCTGATACAGCAAGACTGATTAATAAACAGAATATGCAGAATGGGTCCTTTGTTGTCATGTAATCTAATTTGGATTTTATAGTTTTTATTTTGTTTTAATACAAACATGCTCCAACTCTGCAGAACCAGTGGCAGCAGCAAAATAATCCTCCAAATATAATCCCAGTTTATCTGTTTAAATCTGGCTCCATGATCTTTGTGGGGTTGGAAACAGTAAAGGGCATGTAAAGACAAAAATAAAATCCAATACAAGTTTCTACACAGTCATAAGTTGCTGGAGTTCTGCATGGCTGCGAAATAAGGCAGGGGCTCCCCCTTGCTGTTTATAAGTATACTTGTTTCCCTGCCCAGCAGTTAGGGACTGTCTGACAAATAAAGAGCTACAAAATATATTGGTGCTATAGAAATACATGTTAATAATAATAAAATAATAATAATTCCCATAAACAGCAGTAAATGAAGGGACAATTTCACTGAATACAGTCAGTTTCTTATAAAAACGTTACACATTTTTTAATTAAAATATATATTTTATATATCTTATACATGTGGAACGAAACATGATGCATATTGAAGATTCAGAACATTATACCTACTTACAAAAGGAATGCTTTTAATACAGTTTATTCATTTGAGATGTAGCTTCTCAAGCATGATCCAACTGTGTCCATATCAGAAATTATAAAAATAGATAACAGATACAATAATGCACTGTATGGCTCTGCTAAAGAACATAGCTTGCATTTACACAGGCATCATTTTCCAGGATTCCTACAATATTCAGACCTTAAAATGTACATTTTGTAATGTCCTTATTGACTATATAACACACCACTAGATAATTTTTATGTATGTATAAGTAACAGTACATTGGACTTAGCAATAGAAAATAGTAATAATATTTATTTTCATCATAAGATTCCTTGGGCATTACCCTATACCACAATAGTAAAGATGAGGCCCCTTATAAATGATCCTTGCAGTATACCACCACATTGATCTTCAGTAATCAGGTCTGGACTGAGAATCAAAATAGGCCCTGGCATTTCAGGTACGCAACAGCGCAATATATTATATATATATATATATGTGTGTGTGTGTATATATATATATATATATATATATATATATATACATGTAAAGACTGCTTTTTGCGGTCTTTTGGTTCCACCAAAGAAGGTTGTAAATGCCATAAGTAGTGATGGGCGAATCTCACCTGTTACGCTTCGCCGAAAAATTAGCGAAAAAATTCGCCAAACGAGTCGCGCGTCGTTTCCGTCGCGTCGTTTTCGGCGCGTCACATCGTTTTCGCATGACTTTTTTTTGTCGAATTTTCACTGGCGAATTTTTGCTGGCGTTTCGCGAATTTATTCGCCAGCGGCGAATCGCTGGAATTCGCATTGAATTCGCCCCTGGCAAATAAATTTGCCCATCACTAGACATAAGCAATGTCAAGTGCATGATACCAGTTTCTTTCCTGAGAATAACATCAGGAAATTGAAACTGGGAATGGTAGTCCAGCATCATCACGGGTGTATTTTTACATTCTCTCAATAAAACCAGCTATCCAGAGCCAGAAAATGCTAAATAATCCTCCACTGAGAATTCAACCTGATTTGTGTAAATCTGGTTTCACATTCTTGTTTCCTGCAATTAGAGATGGAAGCATTAAGCACTGAATAAGCATGACCTTTATCCCCATTTTTAATAATAGTGATATATAATGAAGCCAAAATTACATAATAATCTCCATGTGAGATTTCAGCAGGATTCTGATACTGTTTTGCTAATCAGTATTCTCACAAGTGAATTTTCTTACATGAGGTTTAGTCACCATTTATAGAGCGCTAAGGAGTGCAGTGGGGCAGCTTTATGTTTGGGTTTAGATTAACTTTAACAATGATATTAAATGTGGCCATTCTTTTCCATGGTTTATTTATTTATATTATGTTTTGTTGTTTCTTTAACTTAAGTCTTTTTAAAATAAATACCGTGGATCCTCAATTTTACATACCCTGATTTTAAGTTCTCCCTCATTTTACATTGTTGTTTTGTGGTCTCACCTATATATTATGCATAATGCAGTTCCCTGATTTTTCATTTTCCTGGATTTTACATAATTTTTTTCTGGCCCCCTGAAAAATGTAAAATGAGGGTTCTACTGTATTATTTATCTGTATATATGTGATATTTTACATAAGTGACAGCAAGCATGATTGCACTGTTTACAAGTTTACCTTATACAGGTATGGGCAGTTAGGCATAAAATACTCTTGCTTTGTTAAATAACTAATTTCAGGAGAGAGTAGGGGGGCTATTACCAGAATACCTGTACCTGTGTTGGACTGGGGGGGGGTCTGGATCTCATTAAGGCTGCCAACGTGAACTCTCCCCTCCCCATTCTTTCTCCCCTTGGCATTCAGGCTTTAATAAATAACCCCCTTAATGTAACCAATGTAAGCACCTCCAGCCCCATTAAAATAAGTCAACCAGGGATAGAGCGATGGGGCAATGGAGGGCTGGGCAGATTATAAAGTGTAATTTCCAGTTGCAGCCAGAGTCTACAGGAGGGATGACTGTACTTTCTCTGCCCTATGGAAGGTCAGTATTTTCATTTATACTGTTATAAAACTATGCAAGGCTATTTTTTCATGGAAGGTTTCAGGAATCCGCATTGCATTTTGATTTACCTGCAATACAGCTGCTTATAGTTTAAATATTTAATATAACAGTATCTCGGAAATGTGTTTTACTGAAACCTGTGTTCCTTGAAACAAATGTAATGTATTTGAGCATACTGTTTTTGGTATTTGACATCATATCTTCTACCTGACAGTAGCGGTAATTTGCTAATGATTCCAAGGCAAATTGCAGTTGATCAATTCAGTTATATTATGTTTTCAATCAGTATGCTTAAATGTATCCTGAAGTGAGGATTAAGAGTATTGTACCATGCAATGTAATTGATCCATAGCAACAGCGTCCACTTTCGAACGAACACTAAAGGTATTTTTCAGCAATACTTTAATTATTTAGAGTGCTTCATCTGTGTAATAATGTGTTTTTGATTGAGTGTAATGTCACGTGTTGTTACAACTGCAGAACAAAGGAATTATTCTGTATAGTGATTTAGTAGAACTACTAGAATGAACAATGTTTAAAATGACTTGTTTTTCTTATACCCTTTAATTGAAATATGTTCATCGGGATATTTGACCGAACACCATGATCATCTCACAATGGACAAACTGCTTTGTAGGGACCAGCCACACAGAGAAGGGTGAGATCAAAGCTTGCTTGGAAAATAGTTTCATAAAATAAATATACCAATGTCCGAGTAAGTTCAAAATCCTTATCCAGCTCAACTTGTATCCCTACAAGTCTGATTCACCTTCAATAGGAGCTAGAGCCAAAAGTCCAAGAAACAACAAAGAGAATATATAATGTGATAATGATTGGTATATAACACCTCTTTCAGTGCGCAGTGGGAATTCTTAGATGCACCACGTGGGTAGACTCCATCCACCTGCATCGTCAACGTAGGGAATAAAGATTTTACTTCCCTTATATAAACTTTTTAGGTGGGTAGGTAATCTTTCCCAACTTGCACATAGGAATCTTATCTTGCAATATCAATAGCCTCTGAGGAAGTCACAAACTGAATGCGCAAGGCCAGTGATGTCATCAGGGAGCACCCCACAGATAAGCACAAGGTGGATCTGCATTGAATCAAACAACGAGCTTCACATTCAGACTGTGGTGATAAACTAAAGGGCAGCTCCAATGGGACATGGCATAGATATGATTTTAACCATGAACGCTATGTGAGTGTATCTTAAATATTTGCTTTTAAATAATAAAAGGTATTTTACACTATTGCTGCTGCATATTCCTACAGCCTACATCAGAAGGTGAGCTGTGTTGCAGGATAAGATAAGCACCATTAAAATAAAATGCAGTCATGTTTTTCATTATCAATATTTTGTACCAAAGAAGCCACCTTGAAGCATGATTAACTTTGAATTTAATCTGTGGGCCCATCACTTGGTAAACCAAAATTTAGCCTCCCCAGACCATTATATCACCCTCCACCTATGCCTGCTAAACTTGAAAAATGCCCCGATTCCTACATTTTTCATATTGCATATCTGCAACTTTTATGGATGTGCCCCATTCCAGAATGCTAGGGACCTGCGGTTTTCCAGATAGCAGATTCTTCCATGATTTGGGTCTTCATACCTTAAGTCTGCTAAAAAAAAATATTTAAACATTAAATAAACCCAATAAGATGGTGTTGCTTCCAAAAAGGATTAATTATATCTTAATTTGGATCAAGTACAACATAGTGTTTTATTATTACAGAAAGAAAGGAAATCATTTTTTAAAAGTTTGGATTTTGTGGATAAAGTGGAGTCTAGGGGGTATATTTATCAAAGAGTGAAGTAAAGAGTGAAGTTCCGCAACTAGAGGGAAATTCCACAGCTCTCCATTCATTTCTATGGGATTTTTAAAGGCGTATTTATCAAAGGGTGAATTTTCACTTCACCCATTGATAAATAGGCCTTTCAAAATTCCAAAGAATTTCCCTCTAGTGGCGGAACTTCACTCTTTGATAAATTTACCCCTAGGGGAGACAGTATTCCTGCAATTCGGAGCCTTCGAGTTAATGGGTTTCCAGATAACAGATCCCCTTCCTGTATATGTCTTTGAAACCAAGCTCTAGCAGCATTTGCATATGCATTACTAATAGGAAATACTTGTATTGCTTCTGGGCATATATAGCCATGTTCAACCCAAAACTGAACATAATAATTAAGGTATTTTTTTTCTTTTTAGACCATCTTAGGTTTTACTCATTCTTTTGTTGTTTGCTTTTCAATGTTCTACGTAAAAAGTGGTTTCTCGTCATTCTCATCATCATTTTATAGCACTATTTTTCTTTGTGCATCTCCTCACACATTTTATTATGCGGTATGTCTCCTTCAGACTAGCCTTGAATCCTTTTTATGATCCTCCATCTGCTTCTCTCTGTAATATTCACATGCAGCTACTTTCACAACAACTGCCACTTCAGTGAAGTACCACATTGTCGTTAAACTTATTTTAATTTGGATTTTCTGTGATGTTTATTATTACATATTTCTAGTTTATTTTCTACTGCTTGCATTCTAGTAGCACTAATGTTATCATTCCACTCACATTGGTGTAACTTCCACGAAGTGTGAGGGTAGTACAGTATATATGTCCTTTTGAACTTAAAGGACCAGTAACATAAAAATTTTAAAAAAAATTTATATTCCACGAAGAAAAACGCCAAAAAAAATGTAAATTTTAAAATCGCAAAGTCTTTATTAAGAAATAACTTACCGAAATTCCGCTTGCGCTCTTCAGAAAAGGAGATTGGGCAATCCATTGTGCGACACTCAATTTCTCCTCCCTGCCTTCATTATAAAAAATAGCCAGGGAGGAGAAATCGAGTACCGCACTATGGATTGTTCTGCAAGCGGAGTTTCAGTAAGTTATTTCTTAATAAAGACTTTGAGATTTTAAAGTTTAATATGTGTTGGTGGGTTTTTTTAGGGTATACTAACAAATTTTTTTTTTTTTTTAATTATGTTACTGGTTCTTTAATAATTAGCCCATAATAATTTCCAAACTTAATGGATTAATGCACACTGAAATATTCTGGGTCAGCACACAAAACAACTCATTTTCTAAAACAGGGGAAATTGAGAACTATAAATCGACACAATTCACCATGTTTTTTTCCTCTCAATGCAAGATTCCTTCCTGTGTAATTGTTCCCAAAAAAATCAGGCATGTTTAATCTTTGGATCCTTTTAATTCATCCAAGCTTGAAAAATTCGATTTTAACAAAAAATTTAATTATTCAAATTTTTAATTCATGGGAGTTTAGTGTAGTTTAAAAAAAACTCACATTAATTCGAAATTGACATTTGATAAAAGTGACTCATTTGCACACATATCAATCCAACTTGTACCTGCAATGTGAATGACAGCTTGTGGAACCCTCAGCTTTGAGCTGTTTAGCTGTCACACCAGCCTATAGTTGCAACTTGGAAAGGGACCCCTGTATTTACGAGATAATGGTGTCACTGGAAAATGTTTTTTTCAAAGTGTGTCAGTTAATAGAGCTGCTCCAGCAAAATTCTGCACTGTAATTTGTTTTTAAAAAGAGCAAACAGATTTTTTTATTTTTAATTTTGAAATATGACATTGGGCTAGACATATTGTCAGTTTCCCAGGTGCTCCTAGTTACGGGACTTGTGCCCTGATAAAAGTCACTCTTTACTGCTGCACTGCAAGTTGAATTTATATTGTCCCCTCCCTTTCCCCTCCAGCAGACCATCATCAGCATAACAATAGGAAGGTAACCAGCTCCCTGACTCAAGTTCCTTGGTGCAAATGATAATAGCTCCCAATAGTAAATATCCAAGTCCTACTGTGTCTCCTTCAGTTACATTGAGTAATACAAACAAGATCTTGTCTGAAAGCAGTTCCATTGTGAAGTTCTGGCTCTTTCTGAAAGCCAGAAAAAATTACCTGAGATGGCTGCCTACACACCAATATTACAATTAAAATATATATACTTTTTGGTTCAGGAATAAAATTTCATATGGTAGAATTGATTATTTGCAATGTAATTTAGAAATAAAAATTACACCATAAAAACCGTGACCAAATCCTTTAAAGGCAGATACAGGGTCCTCACATTACAGAACACAATGTCAATTAAACTTCAGGCAGGAATGTTGGGGAAGTGGACAGAATGGCATAAATGGCACAGTGGTGCACTAGTATTGACCTGGGCAAGTAGAAACAAGAGCAATGTGTGTGCCATTTTAGCAGGCTCAACTGTACACACATTTTTGGGTCACAATTTCTGCCTAATGCTCATAAATGAGCCCTAACATATGAATATTGTTATCTCTGTGTAATATAGCTCTCATTTCAAGGTCTCTTTGCAGTTTGGTGTTTGTTTCTTCTGATCACTGAGCCCTTTAATTATGCCATAGCTGATGAATGAAAAGGAATCACATAATGAAATGCTCTCAGCATTTTAGCCTGATAATCCAAGTACTGATTCTTCTCCTGAAGATTGGAAATCATTATTCACGACACACAAGTCTCTACTGGGTAAGATGATCTATGCACTGAGTGGCAAATCATAAATATGAAAGCTTAAAAGAATATGAGGATGTACCCTGTGAGCCAAAATGCATTAACCCAAACTGTATTTCAAAATAAATAACATTTAGAAGATACATGGAGAACATATATTTTTTTTAATTCTGTAACCAAATTAATTATGTATACATTGGGTTAATCACAGCATATCCATTCTCAGTCATTCATTGATACAAATTATTAACAACTTGGCTGAAATAAGTGTTCTTATGAGGGTTGCAACAATTGTTTATGGAATATAAGGACACAAGTGCATCTAAATTGTATGGATGCTGACATTGTTTTCAGTTTAATCTTTAAATGTGTTTAAAGTGTGTATATTGTTTTATGGTACATGATATTGTTTTACTGACTTTACTAGCTAAGTTATACTGCCTGCTGACTTGCTAGAAGGCATAATCAGGAGATGGGTACACTATGGGGCAGATTTATGATGTTTTGATCCTTGGGTTCTTAGTGATCACTCCTACATTCTTGCACTGATTTCTTTTTTACCCTTATGATCTCTCTCACATTTTCTCAATAATTAATATGATGAGTGCAATGATTACTAGCACTTTCCACTTTCACAAAGAGATTTGGAAGTTGTGGAACCTTATGGCCATTGGTAAGCACCTGGGATTGGCAAGATTTTGTTTTGTGTAAACACACTTTTGGTAAAAAAAAAAACCTGCATAAGGCCAGTTCTGTCTCATGTTTTCTCACAATGTTTTCTCATGTGTGAGTATTAGCTATTATAATAAGCAACTGAAACATCTAAGATAACTGGCCGTAGAGGAGACTCTAGATGTCACAGTATTATACTTTTTAGAACTGGGTGTGACATGCTAAAATTTAATCCCAAAAACATGATCCACCATAGCATAACAGTCATATCATTTATCTCAAGGGAAACAATGTGTCATAATCTATTAACTGAACTTCATTTGTGGACATAGAAATTGGTATAAGACAAGTTAATTAAAACGTTTGTACTGTCTGATATTGCCCTTAAAGGGCATGTAAAGGTAAAAAAAAATAAAATCCCATTTTTACTTTCTTTAATGAAAAAGAAATCTATCTCCAATATACTTTAATTAAAAAATGTGTACCGTTTTTATAAGAAACCTGACTGTATGCGGTGAAATTCTCCCTTCATTTACTGCTATGGATAGGAATTGTCAGATGGTCCCTAACTGATATTCAGGGAAACAATCATACTTATGAACAGCCAAGAGATCCTTCCTTACTTCCCAGCCTTTCAGAACTCCAGCAGCTTTGTCTAGAGCAGTCAGCAACTGTGTAGAGATTTGTATTGGATTTTATTTTTGCCTTTAAATTCCCTTTAATCTTTCCAACTCTAGCTGCAGGGACAAAGATCGTGGAGCCAGATTTAAACAGATAAACTGGGATTCTATTTGGACAATTATTTTGGTTGTGCAAAGTTGGAAAAAGTTTGTATTAAACAATAAATAAACTATAAAATCCACATTAGATTACATGACAACACAGGACCCAGTACAGTCTGTATATTCTGATTATTAATCAGTCTTGCAGTATCGGCTTCTGGCAGATATTATTCGACTTATACTGTTTTGATCATTTATGACAATCCCTAATCAGCCCAGGCCACACTGAGCATGTGCACAGTCTTGGTCTTGCAAAGATGTTTAAGTTTAACAAAGTTACAAGATGACAGCCCCATGTGGCCAACTTTGAAAGCATAAATCTTTGATTTGGCTTGTGGTTGCAGTAAGTTCATGTTTATATTTAGTTTACAAAATACAGCATTTCTAGCCTTATTCTATTTTAGACTTTCCTTGTCCTTTAAAGGAGACATTGTCGAAAACCCACCTAATATATGAAGTAATGAAAAATATTTAGTGGAGCTCCTTATAGATCTACTATAGGGGCTGTTCCTGTTTCAGATGAGGGGTGGGTGTGTCCTTATGGTCCCTGCCAGAAGAACAGTAAGAGGGGGATAGTCAATCACAGCCCTCCAGTCAGGCAAGGACCAACTTCAGTTCCTTATCAGGTCTACCTTGCTGATGATTGGTCCTTATCCTACAGTGTAATGTAGTAACAATGGCTTCTCTGCACAGCCAGAGAATTCAGCGGGTAAGATGGGGAACAGATGGGCAGAGCTAGTATGCTTTTGGGGGAATTTTTCAATAAATACAATTTTATTAAGCATATTCCTTCTATAGTTAGAAGAGTATAATGCACTGGCTGATGCTTGTTTTTACACAATGTCTTATTTAAATAGATAACATATTTCCATTCTAATGTGATACTTTCCATTCCTACTAAACACATGCTGTTTGCATACAGTGCAACTGATGCTCTGCATAAAAGTTACATGTAGTGTAGAGGGCATGCAATGAGCCACAGCTCATTTACTAATGCACTATTTCCTGCTTCAGATAAAGATAGTACATAGTTACATAGTTAAATTGGGTTGAAAAAAGACAAAGT
>CM044433.1:46676085-46694090 GCA_024363595.1 Xenopus borealis | reverse complement strand
TGAATAGCTGTTTTGAGATTATTTCTGTGATTTATAAGGTTCACTATGGATCATGGGTCAGATGGAAGTGTGATGCCGTGACTCCTCCTATTTTAAGTATTTAAACACATGTAGACATGTTGAATTAATGGCTTGAGAAAGGGCTTGTGTTGCCCAAAATGTTGCCTAAAGCATTTTAAGTAAAGTTTTTTACTTTTTTCACTATCACCGGAGTGCTGCTGTTTTCATTCGAATATAAGCCTTTCTTTAATTTGGAACTTTCTGGATAACGGATCCCATACCTGTATAAGCTAAATAATTCAGATAATTGGTACATGGCAGCTCAGACTCCACTATAATTAGCATCATAATTAAATAATCAGCCCTTAAGCACCAGCTTATATTACAGACAACCCTCATTTTCTGCTTGATGATTTGTGATGACCTTTAAGCTCAGCTTCTCAATTAATTTTTAATTAATCCGTATTGGAGGCAACACATGCCTATTGGGTTTATTTAATATTTAAGGATTTTTTAGTAGACTTGGGAGCAGATTTACTATGGGTCGAAATTTTTTCAAAGGGCATTTTCGATCGAAAATGGACCGAATAGGTCCATTTTTGATTGAATAAAAATCGTTTGAATAGTTTGAATGCATCATTCGAACAATTTTCAAAAAAATCATTCGATTTTCCAGGACTTATTAAAAATCTTAGTAAAGGTTCTAGGAGGTCCCCCATAGGCTAAAATGGCAATTCGAAAGCTTTAAGGTGTCAAAGTTTTTTAAAGAGAACGGACTTTGAAATTCAAATTGTTTCAGTTCAAATCAAATTTTGGGCTATTCGATAGTCAATAGTGAATTCTAAACCCAATTTTGTAGGTTCAGAAACAACTTATCTATTTGTTTCAGTAAAACATAGAATTGTTTACTTGTATGTATGCTGATTACATTATTGTTTAAGAACAATTTACAGTTTCCATTCAAAATCCTGCATTTGTGTGCCATAATTGCCACATAAACTTTCAGTGACAGTTTAAAAACTTCCATTTTCTGAGAATCCTTCAAATTATTCATTTTTCCACACAAGCCATTACATTATCCCTATTCAAATATATCTTTTTAATTGGTTTCTAGATCCACTTCTGTGCTCAAACTTTTATTTGCAATGCCTATATTGATATTGATTTTTTTTTCACTGCAGGTATTGACTATTTATAACTATGTCATTCTTAACACTACCATAATTCTGTGATAAAGAACACATCTAATATATGTATTATTTAAAGTGGTAGTACATTTTAAATTCACTTTTTGTATGATGTAGACAGTGATATTTACATTTGGTATTAACATTTTTCTTTGTGGATTTTAAACGATTTAACACTTTTGACAACTATCTGCTATGGTCCAATGTATCTTAGAAACCAGGTACTGGACATAGCACTGGACTTGAGGCACTGAACATATCATATGTGTCAAAAGTCCTGGGTTTTAAAACTAGCAATGCCCCTGTTTGTTCATAAACTATATGTCAGATGCTTGTCAAGGCTCTGTATCCTGCAGTGATGTAAAGAACAGCTTTCAAAGAAGAGGATGATTTAATAAAAGAGGTGATAAACCAATGCAGTTGTCCATGGAAACCAATGAGACCTTTGATAACTGCACTGGTAACCTGTGCTTATAAATCAACCCCAAGATGTCTAAAAACTGTTGTCTAAAATTTGTTCTGGATGGATTACATTTTTTGCTAACTAACTATATTAGAAACATTTTTTATTTTGCACTGCCTATTTATTTACACAGTTCTTATTTGCATACTGAACTATTGATGGGCGAATTTATTCGGCAGGAGCGAATTAGCGGCGAATATATTTGCGAAACGCCAGCAAACATTTGCTGGTGTAAAAAAAAAAACTGAGACGCATGTAAAAAAAGGCGACGCGTGCTGAAAATGACGCCACATGCGTCATAAATGAAGCAACAAACGTCAAAAAACCTGATGTGACTCATTTCGCAAATTTTTCACCAATTCGCGAAATTCGCTGGTAATTCGTGAATTTTTCGGCAAAACTGGATAGATTCGCCCATCACTATACTGAACTGTTCCTTTTGTAAATGCCCCAGTCCCTGAACTAACCACACAGCCCAACAGCATGATGGAACTTCCACCAAATTTATTGGTTGCATGTGGTGTTCTTCTTCCACCATGCAAAGCACTTTATGTTATGACCAAATAACAAAATTTTTGTCTCATCAGTCCAAAGCACTTTGTTCAAAAATGACTGTGGCTTGTCTAAATGAGCTTTTGCATACAAGTGACTCTGTTTGTGGCGTGAGTACAGAAAGGGCTTCTTTCTCATCACCCTGCCATACAGATGTTCTTTTGTGCAAATTGCACTGAATTGCAGAATGATGTACAGATACACCATCTGCAGCAAGATGTTCTTGCAGGTCTTTGGAGTGATCTTTGGGTTGTCTGTAACAATTCTCACAATCCTCAGCATATGACGCACCTACATTTTTCTTGGTCTGCGAGACCTGGGTTTTACAGCAACTGTGCCTGTGGCCTTTCATTTCCTGATTACATTCCTTATGGTTGAAACTGACAGTTCAAACCTCTGAGATAGTTTTTTTATAGCCACCCCTAAACCATGATAATGAACATTCTTAGTTTCAGATCTTTTCAGAGTTGTTTTGAGGATCCTCTTTAGAGGAGAGTCAAACAGAAGCACAACCAGCAATTGGCCACCTTAAATACCCTTTCTCATGATTGGACACACCTGCCTATGAATTTCAAGACTTAACAAGCTAATACAACCAATTAGGTTTTGCCAGTAATCAGTATTCAAATTAGCCAAATTACAAGGGTACACAAATTTTTACACAGTCAGTTTTTCACATTTGATTTCATACAACGGAATACTGCTTCACTAAAAATCTTTGTTCAGAAAACAGAAAATATTTAGATGTTCCTGGGAAATTAAAGACATACCACTGTTTTTGTTGAAAGTTATTATGCAGGCTTGAGAACACTTATGAAAATGTAAGAAAACTTGTGAAACTTTTTCATATGACTGTACCAGTTTCTTATTCAAATCAATTAATGGTGGCTAGGGTAATTTAGACCTATTGCAATTTGTCTCAAAATATCACTCTCAAAATCATACTAAAAGTTAACTCCAAGGTGAACAACCCCTTAAGGTTTGTTTGTCTTCAGATTACATCCAATTGACCTACCTGAGTTTATTATTTCAGCTATGATGATGGAATGATGGGATGCTAAGCTAAATAAATACAGTATTCAGTTTCATATATGAACACATTGGTTCCTTAAAGAAGAACTAGGCTAGAAAGGTTTTATATTATGTTTTGGGCTTCTGTACCAGCCCAAGGCAACCAAAACCCTTTAGCTTGGAAGATCTGTGTCTCCAAAGATGTCCCAGTAGCTCCCCATCTTCTTTTCTGCTGATTCACTGCACATGCTCTGTGCTGCTGTCACTTACTGAGCTTAGGGACTGACTTGCAATAAACACAATGCATAGGATAGAAATGTCACAGTATAAGGTGATTAGTAATTATTATAGATAATTACTACACAGCAGCACAGAAGTCAGTGCAATTAGCATGAGAATTTAATAATCAGCCCTGTAGCAACAGGTTATATGACAGGCAAACCTCATTTTCTGCTGGATAATTTGTGATGACTCCTAAGCTTAGATGCTGAACAGCTGCTCAGAACCCACTGAGCATGTGAGTGTTGCAGACACTTTTTAAACTGACAAATTTGAAGTCCTGGATCATTGCTGCTATTGATAAGCTGAAACTTTAGGCTGATGCAATAAATTCAGTATATAAAACATGGCATTTAGCCCTATTAACTTTAAACTAAAAACTTGAAAAGTAACTATACCACCAATGTCTCTTCCTAATTTTGAAAAAGTAAATGTAACTTCTCCATCCTGAAGAAGCCTCTGCCATTAGATAAATGATAACTACAAAAGCGGACATGTTCACTATCATTCATGTGCATGCTCTTCATGTTCAACACCCTGAGCCAAAAAGTAAACATAAAATGCAAAGTTGATAATTTTAAAAAGGTTTATTTTCTGTGATTTCATTGGATTCGCATTCTTTTTTTTAAAAGCTGATAACAAACAGAGGATTGTTGTTTGGAGTTTTTAGAATACTCTTCAAAAATATAAGAGTGGTGCAATTCCAGGATCTAATTATGAATCAAGTAAAAGGTCAAAACACACAGAAGAGGCGTATAATAAGTTAAGGGTGTTTAGAATAGTAATCACAGATTTTGTACCTTCTCTTTTGTCAAGTTTCAGGTTCTTATAAATTGGGCTGACTGGATGGACCTGCTCTGCCTAGACCCAGCAGTGCTTTATCTGACTAAGCCACAGGATACTCTGCAGTTTCAGTCTTTTAAATAATTCTGAAAAGCTTCTTAACATTGACTTCATGACTCCCTTATCTTATTAAGCCCAGTAGCAGCCAACCACCTAAGGTACTACAAAAGCCTACCTCTTCCTGTCCTTTGTGCTTGATCCTTGCTAGGCTGTGATCTAGCAGCAATGCTGTTCTGATACTACATTCATTTAATGCAGTACCCTCCTGCTTTGGTTTAACATTGTTATGCAGACAAGCCTGTAGCCATGTATGAGTGTGAAACAAGAAAAACAAAGCAAAAATGATCATGTGACCAAAAATGACCACCAAAGACTATTTACTTTTTGTGTCGCCTTTGGACAAGATTTAATTGGTTTTTGAAACAGTGTTGAAACTACAGCTTATTATAATAAACATAAATACTGTTAAATAAAACTCCTTGATTCTTCCCCTGAAATATAGAATATTTTAAGTGCGTTATGAACAGTTCCCTAAGCCTAGACCCCTGCTCTCCTGCTGAGCTGGCTGACTACTGTTACTTTGTATCAGCAACCATCTGTCCTCAGTTTGCATCCTTCAAAACCCACAATTCCCTGCACTTGTGTTTTCAATAAGGAAAGGAGAATCACAATGCAATGCATTGTGGGTTAGGTAGTTCCTGCATGCCGTCTGTAAGCTGTGCTGAAGCTGCTACAGATTGAAACATGAGTGTTTAGTCCCTCCTTCCCTGCCAGGATCTTAAATGATGCAGATAGAGAAGACCTGTTAAACAGCTGGATTTCAGCATAGAAAATGGCATTTATTCATTCTTTTTGAAGAAACGGGTAACTGTGATGGGCATAATAGGGGTTTATGTGTTATGTGGGCCTCATTATCAAATTTTTGTTTGGAAGCCTGAGTTCCCCTTTAATGAAAGTCGTTGATTCTGTGTCAACTAATGTATCACTTAGATCAGTTTACAGAATCAGTGACCTCCGCCCCCCCCCCCCGAGATGCTTCAAAAAGACACAAGAAGATGAAAATTGAAACTTTAAGCTTTCATATAAGAAAAACAGTCACACAGAAATGAGTAATTCTGGTGGTGATTTATCTGAAAAGACTTGAACAGAGAAAGTAAAGGTGTGAAACTCCTTTCATGGGAAACAAAACTGAGTGAAGAACAAAAACTTTCAAGGGCCCTGCATTTCAGTGTTATTTAACTCATTATAGCAAGTTGTTGATCTGCTGAGAAATTCAGTGTAATTTAATCCAAGTTGATCATCATGATGGTCAAACACTTCTATAAAACCAGTGTAAGAACAATATACCTATAGCAAAACATGACCTCCTATATACACTAAGGGGCAGATTTAGCAAGGGTCGAAGTGAAAATTTGAATAAAATTGAATACATTTGAATTTAAAAAAATTTGTATCTCAAAGTATTTTTTGGTACTTCAACTATGGAATAGAAAAAATTTGATTCGAATAAATTCGAATTTATCATGCACTTCGACTAAACATTTTGGCACTAAACATTTTGGCATCTTAAACCTGCCGAATTGCCGTTTTAGCCTATGGGGGACCTCCTATAACCTATATGGAGTTTTTTTATGGACTTTGAGAAGTCAATGTTTTTTGGGGTAAATATTTCGAATCAAATTCGATCGAATGTGCTAATCGTTCGATTCTAACTATTCAAATTCGATCGAAAACGGAACTATTCGACCAAAAATTTGGTTGCTCGAATCACTTCGAAATTGGAGGCTTGATAAATATACCCCTAAATATTAGTGATACATTTCGCCTACCCCCCATCTTACCAGCACATTTTTCATTATTCTTTTTACATTTTTTTTGTTTAAACAAATCACATGAATTATGACCTGAAGTCCAAGTGATCTTATTGGTATATAACAATAGCTTCTATTGTCATGGGTAACTTAACTCACACTGAATATTTTTGCAGTCTAATGAAACAGATCTAGAATCTCAAAGCTTGCTGCAGAACCTGGGACTGTCACTGTTCATTCAGCTTTATCAACAGTATTGTGTTCTGTGATGCTTAGCCAATAAGTGTAGTGATGCAGTTCTTACATTCTAGCGGCTCTGTTCCAATATAAAGTTA
This sequence comes from Xenopus borealis, assembly GCA_024363595.1. Lineage (NCBI taxonomy): Eukaryota > Metazoa > Chordata > Amphibia > Anura > Pipidae > Xenopus > Xenopus borealis. The sequence continues at coordinate 46,687,609 of CM044433.1, read as the reverse complement.
GATAATATGTGTATGCTGCTATTTTATGCTGCAGTGCTTCTCCGTTCCTGTCAGGTTGCCATAGTAACACGTCATTATGGGTATCTTTTAAAACAAAAGAATTTGCACACTTATGAGATGCAACTTTAAATAAGACAGAATTCTTAATATTACGGATTCTACACATTTGTGCTTAGCCTTTTAGTTTAAAATATTTTAAAATACCAGAAATGAACCCATGGTGAATCAACAATAACACAATTAGGGTTATATGTCAGTTGGCCTTTTTAATTCATTGAACTGATACCACTAGTGATAAGAGAAACGTGTTTATGGTTGTGTCGACTAGATTTATATGCAGATATTAGTTGGCACATTTACTGTTTTGTTCTACTTCTGCTGCTCCATCTTTTAAAGGTGAATTGAACCCTGTAAAAATAAAAACATACCTCCCTCCCTCCTCCCCCCAGCCTAACTGCCACCCCCCCCCATCTTCAACCACTTCAATAAGCTGACTGGGGTATTTCCCAGGGAGGCAGTTGGGCTGGGGGGAGGAGGGAGATCTACGTGGGGGGGGGTTTACAGGGTTGAATTCTCCTTTAAAGAAAATGCAGATTTCTTCCAAAAATATAGAATTGGTCTTTCTGGGAAGGCTTTTTCACAGTGTCGGGGAGCCCAGATTCGTGAAATGCATTTAAGTAAATGGGTGTGACAATTTTTTCTATTACCTGTTCGAATAGAACTCCTATAAGCGAACAAATTGTACAATTTTAGAGCTCAAAATTAGTGAATTTTCCATACGATTTTATTGAATTTAAATTCGAAATTGTATTTTTGCCCTCAAATTGGTGAATACTGATAAATCTGCCTCTAAGTGTAAAAAACATGAAAATATAAAACCACGCCAAGTAAAAGTAGTCGAGGTCCTATGAAAATCAATGGGAGCTGTGCTAATCCTATTGGATCTTTTTCTAACCATTCCAATTTTTATAGGTACAGTATTAGAGATATTCTTATTTATTTTTATCTCTGTCAGACGTGTTAGATGTGTTTATGTTGATGTTTTGAAAGCATTTTACTTTATGTTTATTAAACATAATGCATACTGGAGAGGTTTCAGATTGGTGTTTTGCTTTCCTCAGGATCAGCAGATAGGCAGGCCATACATAGAACTAAAAGGTTGAACTTCATGGACGTTTTTTTTTTTTCAACCTAATTTACTTTGTTACAATGTTACTATGTATTTGTGACATACAAGGGTATTTCCATACAGCTGAATCATCACTTTTAGCCCTTCTTCAGCCGCCTGCAGGTTGGAAAGCAAAGCTTTGATTGGTTGCTATGGGTAACTGTCCAGACGCACATTTGCCCAGTGTTTATAAATAAGGGTTAACAAAAATATATCTGCATGATATTCTCATTTACAATAACAAAATTTTTTTCTCACAGCTCCAGATTAACATAGATGAAGACTTGTATAACTTTACATTCATTTTTATTATAATTACTTAATTATTATGTAACAGTTAGTCACTTTAAAGGGGAACTCCAGCTTTCAAACCAAAATTTGACAAAGAGGCCCACATAACACAGAAACACAGTATTTAAGCATAGCTGAGGGTTTGAAATGTTAACACTGGCTGACAAGTGATATAGACAGCACAATGATGATGAGTAGTTGCCTCACAAAGAAACTTCGGGCGACTTCGGAAAACAAATCGCTCTGAGTGCCATCCTGCCAACGATTTACATTCTAGTCGGCCAGAAGAAGAGGACATTTGCCACTGGGCGACTAATCTCCCCGAATCTGACCATGTGTCTCTGCTCTAAGGGCATGGGCACACATGTGGTAGCGTATTTTCCTGGAGGTCAGCTTTTTTTAAAAACTGCACCATTACCGCGGTGTAAAAAATGCATGTGTGTACATGCCCAAACCAGCAACAGTGCACTTTATTTAAATCAAGAGTAGGGGACCTGCATAGCTAGAATCTATGTGTTCTTTGCCATGAGTTTGCGATTAAATTCAGCATTTCACCATCTGCGAATTTCAATATCTCAAATTTTTCCATAAAAAAAGATTTTTTTATCTTTTTTTATGGAAAAATTTGAGATATTGAAATTCGCAGATGGTGAAATGCTGAATTTAATCGCAAACTCAATGGCAGTTTTTTCCTGTTGCCACTTTTTTTAGTGGCAACAGGAAAAAACTGCCATTGACTTTTAATGCATTGGACTTAGAAAAATAAAATTGCATGTGTAAAAATGATTGCTCATTGCCAACTGACTTTGATGCATTTCACAAATGTTTCACCATTTTGTCAATTTTTCAGCAGTTTTGCAAATTTTTTGGCAAAGTGAAATGGGACAGATTCGCTCATCATCATCTACGAATCCACAATTTGTGGATACATAAATGTTGGTGTTGGGAAAGTGACTATAATGCACCTTTAATATACTTGTGTGAGATCATAAAGGGTGTACTAACAGTGCACTATATTATATTTATCTACCCTTTATATTTGGTTGTCTGCTCCTTGGCTACTGGAGCTCTGATAAAAATTGAGTGCTGGAATCCCCAAAAATCCCTAGTTAAAATTAAAAAAATATCTTACCTTTCTCTATTTTAGTGTATATTTAGGGGCAGATTTACTATTGGTCAAATTTCGAAAACAGACCATTTCCAATCAAATAGATATGTTTTCGATTGAATTTGAATCATTTGGTTTCAGAAAAAAAATTAGATTTTTTTTAAAACTTACAAAAAAGCTCTGTTAAGGCTATGGGAGATCTCCATTGGTTAAAATAGCAATTTGGCAGGTTTAAAGTGGCAAATATTCGAATTCTATTTTTTTTAAAGACACAGTACTTCGAAATTCAAATAGTCAAATTTTTTCAATTCAAAACAAATTTTGGGCTATTCGATAGTCGAAGTAAAAAAATTACTTCAGAATTTTTAAAAATTCTAATTTTATTTGAAAATTCACTTTGACCCTTAGTAAATGTGCCCCTTCGTGGTTTGAAACCTCTTTAAAAATGTAAATGATTGAAGCCATTTTTAAAAATATTTTAGTAATGAATGGAAAACAACAGATAATCCTGAGAAAAGGGAATGTTTGGTTTTTCAATGAGGCTAAAACTCGTTTCAGTATTTTAAATGGGCAGCAAATAGTTTTAAAACAAGTAATATTGCTAGTTAAAGCTCCTTTTTCCTTCTAGGCATCACTCTCAACTATTTATGTTGCAGAGGGAATACATTCTGTTATATTGATCTTTACTTTTACTGTTTTAATAAAACATCTCTTTATTGATTTTTCAATTCTACTGTACTTTTTTTTTTTTTACAGAAATATCTTTATCAGTTCTTAGACCAGTTAATGTTTTTGTGTTGTATGTACTTGTTCCTAATCTCAAATTATTTTACACAATCTACTTTTTCTCAATATTATTGACATGTTTGTAAGAAATGGGCATACTTACCCTAGTGCAGGGAACCCCAACCATTTTTACCCACGAGTCACAGGGAGCAACAGAAGTATGAAAAAGTTCTTAGGAGGGTGCCCGTTAAGGATTATTTGGCAGTCCCTAAGTGGACTGGTAGACTACAGGTGGGTCTATTTGCCAGTACATACAATAAAAAATCCCAAAATGTGCACCTGTTTTGGGGCCACTAAGAGCAACATAAGAGGGCTTGGTGAGCAACATGATGTAGGAGCACATGCCCTAGTGGCATCACCCATGATTGGTTAACATACCACCTTGGAACCTTGTTTTCAGTCATGTGTGTGGTGTTGCCTTACTCTATAAGGGAGACTGTCTCACAGGAACTAAAGAAACTGGTAGAGCAAGATGTGATTGAAAAATCAGAATGCTCTGAATGGGTGTCACCAATTGTTGTAACAAAGAAGAAAACTGGAGCTATTCGATTGTGTGTTGATCTCCGTGAACCCAATAAAGCAGTTGTTATGGATAATCATCCCTTGCCACACATAGAGGAAATATTTTCTGAACTTCGAGGAGCAAAATTCTTTTCTACTCTGGATCTTCAGAGTGCTTATCATCAAGTATAACTGCACGAGGAAAACAGAGACCTCACTGCATTTATCACCCATGATGGTTTGTTCCGATTCAAGCGTGTACCTTATGGACTGGCTTCAGCACAGAGTTGTTTTCAAAGACTGATGTTGTCTATACTCCATGGCATACCCGTGCAATGCTACTTGGATGATATAATTGTCTACGCTCCAACTATGGATCTTCATGACAAGTACCTGGAAAAGGTTCTGAAATGCATTGATTTTGCAGGACTCAAACTGAACCTTTCCAAATGCCACAAACTCAGCTGTCATTTCTGGGTCATATATTTTTACAAGATGGATTGCGGCCTGACCCTGACCATGTCAACGCAGTTGCACAAGCACCTACTCCATCTGATTTCCAGACCTTACGAGCTTTCTTAGGTCTTCCTTCTTGGTATTCTAAGTTTATTCCCAACTATGCTTCAGTTGTGGAGCCACTCAGAGCACTACTACGTGGATCTTTAAGTTTGGTGTGGTCAGAATCTGCTCAACATAGCTTTGAAATAGTGAAACAGCTAATTGAGATCGGTCCAGCGCTAGCTTTATTTGATCCTGCACTACTCACTGTGGTTACTACAGACGCTTCAGACTATGGTGTTGGTGCATTTGCATCCAGAACACTTTCAGAGACAGAGCGTAAGTATTCAACTGTTGAAAAAGAAGCTCTAGCGCAGTGATCCCCAACCAGTAGCTCGCGAGCAACATGTTGCTCCCCAACCCCTTGGATGTTGCGCCCAGTGGCATCAGAGCTGGTGCTCATTTTTAAATTTCAGACTTGAATGCAAGTTTTGGTTGCATAAAAACCAGGTGTACTGCCAAACAGAGGCTCATGTAGGCTGCCAGTACACATAGGGGCTACCAATAGTCAATCACAACCCTTATTTGGCACAACCCAGGAATATTTTTCATGCTCGTGTTGCTCCCCAACTCTTTTGAAACCTGAATGTTGCTCACGGGTGAAAAAGGTTGGGGACCGCTGTCTAGCGTGTGTTTTGGGCAAGAGAAAAATGGAGAACCTACCTATGGGGTAGAGAATTTACCTTATGCACTGATCATAGCCCTTTAACAACACTACTTACAACAAAGGGACTAGGAAGAGCTGGAATGCGTATAGCTAGATGGTCAGCAAGGCTACTGAATTTCAACTACAAAATGAAATACAAACCAGGTTTGAAAAATGTTACTGCTGATTGTCACATTTACCTTTACCTACAGCTTCTGATACACTGGATGAGGACATAGAAGTTGTAGCACTAACTGATATATTATCATCTACAGTTACGGCTGCTGATTTTAAGCAAGCTTGCCTCACATGTCCAATTCAAGTAAAATTACGGGACATCTTACAAAGCAAATGGCCAAATGCTGAGAAGAAACTCAGTCCTGACTTATAACCTTACTACAGGATTAGACACGAATTGTCCTTAGTAGATGGCCGTGGAGCTCACCGTTTATTAGTACCAGAAACCTTGAGAGAGTCATCAAGGAATTCTACGTACAAAACAAAGACTACGAGAACTATACTGGTTGCCAGCAATGGATGCCGATGTGGTAACTGCCATTCATTCTTGTGTTACTTGTCAGAATCACAACAAAACAGCTATCACACATACTGTACACCACCACTTCAACCAGTATCATTTCCTGATACAGCATGGGAAAAACTTGCTATTGATATTGTCGGCCCTTTTTCAGATGCTCCTATAGACTGTAGATTTGCTATAACCTTGATAGACTATTACAATAAATGGCCTGAAATTGCATTTGTTTCTCATGTAACATCAGCTACAGTAATAACATTTCTGTCTACAGTCTTCAGCAGAGAGGGAAATCCAAAGGACAATGGACAATATCTGACAATGGACCACAGTTTGTCTCATATGAGTTTGAATCCTTTCTGAGAGAGAGGAATATTGTGCATAAGAAATCTTCGGTGTATTACCACAGGCAAATGGAGAAGTGGAGCGATTCAACAGATGTCTGAAAGAAGCATTACAGACAGCAGATCTTTATTGGGAAATCTTGGAAAGTATTTACAACAGAGTTCTTACATAACTACAGAGCAACTTGCCATGCAACAACCCAATCATCTCCAGCTGAATTATTACATGGCAAACAGATGCACATTAAGCTACATGTTGCAGACATCAAACTTCCACCAAAAAACGATTCCGACAAACTCATCTACTGCTGACATTGTCAAACGTCACCAAGCCAAATGCAAGGCTTATACTGATAGAAAACGTGGTGCAAGAGAAGTGCACTTTTAGCCTGGATCTTTAGTCAGAATTAAGAAACCAGGAATACTGAAACAAGGACAATCTAAATTTACTACACCACTTGAAGTGAGACGCCAGCGAGGACCATACACATATGAACTGTTTGATGGACGCATATGGAATGCAAGTCATCTTGCTCCTTGCTCCTGCTAGATATGACTTTGCAGACATTCCATTTGATGAAGGACATTTTCCTACCCCTAATGCCAACTGCAATAGGCCTGAAGAAAATGAACCTACAGATAAAGACACTTTGGATTGTGCATTTGACACAGAATAACTTAAATCTATTCCATTTATCCCACTTAGCACAGAATATTGTGTCACAGCATCCCATTAAAGAGTTCACCATTGAAAACAATGGTGGTTTGGTATGCTAATGAAAAGGTTAAATGCATTAAATGAGTTAAGATAACTTTATATAACACAGTTTCTTCAATTAACCATGAGTCATGACGCATTTAACTCACAAATCCAAGTGGCTGCATCTGTATAAGGCTTAGTGAGAGAATCAGAAAACTACCTGCATGGACCCAGGAATATGTGATGTGAATAATGTATATTATTGCTTTAAGATGCATTGATGTTGTTTATTACATCTGTACAAATGCTTTCCTACTATAGGGGGAATATGTGGTGTTTATACATATGGCCTGTAGGTGTCACTGTGCACAGGACTTGTACTTTGCATACACAGGACTTTCTGTACAGTTTGAAAGTGAAGTCGGAAGTAAGGTAGTTATGTAACGGTTGCATGAATCTACCAAAACATAACAATGTGATTAGATGTCAGCTGGATTAAAAGGTGGCATTTGATTTTCTACACTTTGGGGCATATTTATTATGCTGTGTAAAACAAAACTGTTTTGACAAATCAATGCTGCAGTACTTTTGCTTGGATGTATTTCTATGGCAGGCACAATTGTTCAGTTAAAGAACCTAGGACTGCCCAAGACCCACTTGGAAGCAAGTGTGATTCAAACAGGAATATAACCAGGGTAAAACCAAATAGGAATTATAATCAGCATCTACTTTGCAATTATTTACTGTTTTATGAACACTGGTAAGTTTTTTTCCTGTGTGTCATAAAACACAAGGACAAATCATGATCTAGATCAAATTTCAAAAAAAATTTTTTTATGCTTTTAGTGCTTTTCTCCCTCCCAACCTTGGAAGTGTATTTCAGCTTCAAGAAGATAGTTTTATCATATTTGTTACACAAATGGAGTGGTGTGTAGGCAGCTTTCCAGCTTTTTTTTTTTTTTCATTTACTTTATTTCGGTTTTAGAAATTATATAAAGAAATGCATCTTGTAATTTGTTCTGTACTTCCCAGCTCATTATTTTTATGTAACAGCGTTCTTTTTCATGTTAAGCGCTTTTTAAAAGAAATGCAAAATGAAGACTTGGTAGATACATATTATAAGCAATATAAAGTTAAATAAACACAAAGTACACAATATAAACCACATAAGTCAAATATATATTTTTATATTAAAAATTAAACAAAATGCTGAATGTTTTAAAGAGGCAAGTCCCTGCCCTGTACAGCTTACAATTTAATTTGTAGGATGAGTGAATCAAGAAAAGGTGAAAAGAGGAATGCCTGCTAATTAGTGTTTATTGTTTGCTCTGAGAGGTCAGGAGGAAGGGAGAGTGTCTGCTGAAAAAGAGTTTTCAAAAGACCTGTTGCTGTGTGGGCTGCACAACAGAGTGGGATAAGCTGCGGCGTCCCCTCCTTTTGGACTGTGATTCCTGCACCCCATGTTATGTTCCTGGACTGTTTATCTAGTATCCTGTTATACACAAGTGCAGCTGGAATACTCACACTAACTTTCCCTCTTGCTGGACTGCTTGAAAGAGACTAGAGGTGAATCTTATATGATAATCTTATGTGTGACTGTTGCTTGGGGCCAAGTGCTACCTGAAGGGGTTAAGCCCCAATTACACACTGACTTGTGCTCCTGTTGAGCAGTTGTTCCCTACCAGATGCATAAAGGGGTTGCTTGTAATTAAAGTTTCCTTGTACTGTTACCTGCCTGTGTGCTTCTTATGTGCCCATAAACCAGTCCCCTGCTCTGGGATGTCACAATACACGCAACATGTTTGGGGCAGCAAGGGCCCTTTTTCAAGTGTGAATCCTGTGGTGGCCAGTGATGGAGCACCAATGTGAATCAAGGCTACTTAACAGCGCTTGGCATTTGTGTGCTTCATCTAAATGTGAGTTTACAATATAAGTTGGTGTGTAATTGGAATAAATGTTATGCATGTGTCCCAAGAGAAAGTATTTCAGTCTATTTTTCAACTGAGGAAGGATTCTCTCTGGATTTGGCATTCCAAATGTAAGGATCAGCAAGACAGAATGAGGGCCAGACTTACATAGTGGGTGCCCTTAGGCCCAGTGCCATTCATTGCCCCTGTCCCCTCCCCTTTATTCGTGCCCATTTTCATCATCAGTACCGGAGCAATGGGGATTGTTGCGCAGAAAGTTTTTTAAAATGATTGTATCTACTGTGCATCCCCAGTGTTTCTGAACCAATGTGGGTGCGGTTGACCAGCATGCTGCCCCTAAAATCTTGCCACCATAGGCCCGGGCCTTGGTGGCCTTTCCACAAATCCAGGCTGGACAGAAAGGTTTAAGGTGGGAAACAGCAGTAATGGGTGGGTGGGTGGTTGGATGCAACCAAGTGGGGAGGAGTTGACAAGGAATGTCTGGATGTAGAAATTGGTGTAGGATCTCGCACACCCTAAGTCAATGACAAAGAAGCCTGGTGCACACAGGTAGAGGCTCGGCCACCTCACGATAACAGCAACAAGAGAATTCCAATGGTACAAATGTCTGAGTAAAATCTTTAATTCTTTATTGAGCAGAGTGCAGATGCAACGTTTCGGAGAACAAACTCCTTTGTCAAGCATCATTGTCTTTGTCAACGTCACTGACTGAGGTTTAAAGACAATTCAATGCTTGCCTCAATTGAAGGCAACAAAAAAATGTTTTATACAAACCAACAGGCACATTTATTAAATGCTGACATTGGAGATTTGTGGTTAAATAAAGGCTAATGTGAGACAATCATCCCTTTGATTTATGGATGATTTGATATTATGCCATTCAAGTTTTCTTGTAATACCACAATCCTGTTTTCAATATATTTGATAACAAACTGATTGGAAGTTTCAGAATATTTTGGGATCTACATAACCAATTTCTTTTCTAACCTTGTTTTATTTTCTTCAAAATGATAAATAGGATTTATACAGTCAGATTCAAGACAATGTATGATTAGTAAGATAAGTAAACACTCCAAGACAATTTGTGATAAATGTGCTCCTCACTTTTATGCTAGCACATTCTTTACTATGCCACAAGACCCATTTTTCATTCAAGGTATTCCTTGCATTTCTTTGGAAAAAAAAATTGCATCACAATTATTGCATCTCCCTCTTAGCAGATAATAAAAAATACAAGTACCGGGCCCATGAAATATAAAGTTTTTGGTGGTGAGGGTAGTATTAGGACCACCAATCTCACTATGTGTAATTTTGTCTATTTATTAACTGTCATATTGTTGTGGAAACTGCACAAGCTGGCAGATTTTAAAAGTTTATATTTAAAAAAGAAAACCAATATACTGTTTTCCTAAGTAAACCAAAGGTTGCTTAAAAAAGTTTAAGCAGATTGAAGTGCAAAATAGATTGGAGAGAGTTAAAGTAAAACCAACATTTCTGTTGCACTTTAAAGCTGTTAATGGCCTATGGACCTTGTCGGCTAATAAGCTTCTGGAACTGAACCTTTCCCCTTAACAGGTCAGAAATAATGAGCAATGCTAGAAATTCTTCATAGAAAAGAACACAGAGAAATACAAAGGAAATGCACCAAATATTAGCCTGTGTTGTGAAAGTAGGATTCCATATGTCGCAGAGATGTGTGATTTCATAAAGGAAAATTAGGAAGGGGCACAATTCTACAACTAAATTTGAAGCAATATTTAATCCATGAATTAGGCACAAACTACAGGTTCAAGAAGTCCTTTTATTATTGCATATTTGTACATATCAATATTACCTGTTAATTGGCTGCTATAGGTTACTGCCCCTGGTCTAATTTAGTGGCTTTTATTACATAACTCCCACAATGTCCTAAAATAAAACACATAAACCAATTTTTTTCAATATACATGCAAAAACAAAAAGTAGCCTTCAGTCTGAATTGAACCCTGCACATTAGTGATGGGCGAATCTGTGGCGTTTAGCGAAAATTTGCGAAAAGCCGCTCCTTTGGGACGCTGACATGTGTTTTTGGATGGCGGTGCCCATTGCCTGTGTCAGAAAAAATGGATACCCGTGTCCAGATCGAGATGCTGGCAAATTTTCACCAGGATAAATTTTTCTGGTGTTTCGCGAATCGCGGGAATTCACCTTGAATTCGCTCCAGCCGAATAAATTCACCTATCACTACTGTAAATTAGTATTTGCTAAAATTTAAAAATTTGCAAGTGTTTCTGTGTGTTAGAACATATATTTCTTAGTACCCTAAAGTCCAAGTAGTGACATGACAATGATATCCCTGATCTTTCTTTCTGTTTATTTTACTGGCAAATTTGTAACAACTAGGCCTACATCCCTGGGTCACTTCTGATCTGCCTCCTACCCACCTCATATCTAGTGATGGTGAATTTATTCCCGCGATTCGCCGCTGGCGAATAAATTCGCGAAACGCCTGACGAAAATTTGCTGAAAAAAAAAACGAATCGCGCATAGTTTTTGACGCAATATGCAAACAACCCACTAAAACTATTTTCCTGGATTATGTCAATTTCAGGTTCTACTGAACTTGGAAGAAAATGTTATTTTTTTAAACTGGTAGTGCTGGGATGTGCCATGATTATTGGCCTTCAAAATACAATCATTTTTAATAGAACAAATGTTTTGATGTCTAGCTAAATACAATACTTTGTTTTGTATACACTGTAACAATGCCCTCCAGAAACAGCAAGGTAGAAAAGCAGATAATTAGTTTCTAAGAGGTTGTTTTCAGAATAACATTTTTTATTCCAATCAGTTTTTGTTAACTTCAAACATGGACTGGCTGCACAATGCTTTATTCAAGTAAAACTATGAGCACAACATTGCAAGGAACCTAGACTCTGTGATGTGATGGAGCATAGCAGATATCCCCTAAGGCCACAGG
>CM044433.1:46618616-46633805 GCA_024363595.1 Xenopus borealis | reverse complement strand
GAGAATCTTCAAGACAATTTTTTACTTTTGGAAAATTACAGCTCCCACTGACTTCTACACAACCTCACCATATTGAATTTCATGGTTCTTACACTTGAATAATGTATTTTTTCTTGGTTTAGAGTAATTATTCTAATACATGATTTTTTGGCATTGAAATGTTCGATTCAGGGAAAAAATAAGAATATTAATAAATTGGTGCTTTAAAATTCCCTAAATTCATGTTTTGTTTTGTAGGGTTAACACAAATCAAATATTGACTCATTGCATGAATAATTTGCTCTGTATGGGTTAAAAGATTTATGAGGAATGTGGTACTGTAGGTTCCCCCATCAATGAGAAATTTATTAAATTGAATGCAATACTTGTTCAGCCAGGTGTTATGATGCATCGCTGCTGCTGAACTGTAACAACTGATAGAAGAAAAGTAGTCAAATCATTTCTGAAAGGGACACATTTTTTAAAAAGTCAGAAGAGTTTGATAAATATGCCAATTCATTTAAACATTTTCCAGACAGGCAGAATAATGATTCCTGACTTAATTGAATATTAATAAACCTACTCTTTAGTTTGTTCCCCCTAATATAATCTAAACAAGTGCACACATTCAAATTTCAATTCATTATTCTGGTGCCTGTCTAACTTAATATACAGACGTTATGCCACTCTCATTCACTGCATAAAACATGTACACTGGTGAACCACTAACTCCTGCTACAGTGTCTTCGGATTGTCAGTCAGTAGAAAATCTGAAACTCCTCTACTGAACACAGAGCTAAGAGTACCAAGAACACTGACAATGAGTCATTCCAACCATTGCATCAACTTCAAAAGTATTTGGACCTCCTGCTTTTCACAAGCAGCTTCCACAGTGTGAGACACAATAACATTATTTGGTATCTATCAAATGGTGGTCTGTGGATAATGGATTCTTAAATATTAAGGCTGAAATATTAATAAAAGTATAAAAAGTCAAGCAACAAAAAAGAAGGGATATTAGAAATAATAATATAATTACTGTTTGTTAACCAGCTAATGTATTGTAATTATTATGAACTAAACAAGTATAGAATATGCTTTATAATGTTAATTGTACCTTCTCTGTGGGACAGCTGTACACTCATTAGTTATTCACTTGACAACACTGTAAAAATTAGTTAAGCTTGACAAGACAATATTGCATGCTGAGAGAGGTTGAGGAACCTGAAAGACAGTATTTTTTTACTTCCAGGATATTGATGTTTCAGCTTAGCACAGACATTTGAACAGATTTATATTATACGGATGGCTTCAGATTTAAAATTCCTTTATTTTTACTTGACCCATTTCTATTTCTAATGCTTTTCATCACTTATGCAGACAGAAAAAAGCTGATTAAAGCTGGTCGTATACATTAAGATCAGCTTGTTTGGCCAGATATTTGTACTCTCGTGTTGGAACAAATTGGGCTGATCAGATCCCAAATGATGTCACCAAATGAACAGATCTTATAGTGTATTTCCAGTTCTACTGTACTGCTATACTTGGAAGGGATCTATTTGCTGCATTAAACCTACATTTAGTTGATGGTCTCATTACAACAGCACTAGTGCCTGCCACATAGCCAGTGTCTAAAATTTCACCACAAAGCAACACTGGGTTGTGCAAAGAACTTTGTGCACAAAGTTAAGTTGAGACAAGATGTAAAACCAGCACACCAGAAATTGAGGTGATTGCCCAACTCTATAAGGGAGGCTGTCGCACAGGAACTGGTAGAACAAGATGTGATTGAAAAATCAGAATCCTCTGAATGGATTTCACCAATTGCTGAAACAATGAAGAAAACTGGAGGTATTCGACTGTGTGTTGAACTTACTTATGGGGTAGAGAATTTACCTTACGCATGGATCATAGCCCTTTAACTACACTGCCTACAACAAAGGGACTAGGAAGAGCTGGAATGCGTATAGCTAGATGGTCAGCAAGGCTACTGAATTTCAACTACAAAATGCGATACAAACCAGGTTTGAAAACTGTTACTGCTGATTGTTTGTCACGTTTACCTTTACCTACAGCTTCTGATACGCTGGATGAGGACATAGAAGTTGTAGCACTAACTGATATTTTATCATCTACCGTTACGGCTGCTGATTTTAAGCAAGCTTGCCTCACATGTCCAATTCAAGTAAAATTACGGGACATCTTACAAAGCAAATGGCCAAATGCTGAGAAGAAGTCCTGATCTTCAACCTTACTACAGGATTAGATATGAACTGTCCCTAGTAGATGGCTATGTTGTCCATGGAGCTCATGGCTAACTGGTACCAGAAACCTTGCGAGAAAAGTTCATACAACTTGCAAATGTCAGTCATCAAGGAATTATACGTACAAAACAAATAACTATAATGGTGGCCAGCAATGGATGCTGATGTGGTAACTGCCATTCATTCTTGTGTTACTTGTCAGAATCAAGACAAAACAGCTATCACACATACACCACAGCCAGTACAATTTCCTGATTCAACATGGGAGAAAACTTGTTCTTGATATTGTGGGTCCTTTTGCAGATGCTCTTATGCAGATTTGCTATAAACTTGATAGACTATTACAGTAAATGGCCAGCAATTGCATTTGTTTCTCATATAACATCAGCTACAGTAATAACATTTCAGTCTACAGTCTTCAGCAGAGAAGGTAATTCAAAGGAGTTTATATCAGATAATGGGAAATCTTTCAGTGTATTACCCACAAGCAAATGGAGAAATCGAGCGATTCAACCGAAGTCTGAAAGAAGCACTACAGACAGCAAACTTTACTGGGAAATATTGGAAATTATTTGCAATGGAGTTCCTACATAACTACCGAGCACCAAGCATCTCCAGTTGAATTATTACATGGCAGACAGATGTGCACTAAGTTACATGTTGCAGACATCAAACTTCCACAAAATACTGTGCCTACAAAATCATCTACTGTGGGCATTGTCTAACGTCATCAAGTCAAATGCAAGGCTTATACTGACAGAAAACATGGCACAAGAGAAGTGCACTTTCAGCCTGGATTTTAGTCAGAATTAAGAAACCAGGAAAAAAAGACTATCTAAATTTACAACTCCACTTGAAGTGAGAAACCAGCGAGGACCACACATAAGAACTGTCTGATGGATGCATATGGAATGCAAGTTGTCTTGCTCCTGCTAGATATGACTTTGGAGATGTTCCATTTGATGAAGGACATTTTCCTACTCCTGATGCCAACTGCAATAGGCCTGACAAAAGTGAATCTTTCTGATCTGAGAGAATAAGACATCTACCTTCATGGACCAAGGACTATGTGATGTGAAGAATGCATAACATTGCGTCAAGATAAGAAATAACATGCACAGAACCTCACGTCAAGCATTAAATTGTGCAAATTCACCAAATGTTACAGCAAACAATTACATAATAAATATACAACTGTTGATGCATAGCAAACCACATGACAGTGTCTCCACCCTGTCTGCATACCTTGTGTCAGCCACTCCCTCCTGATGCATTTCATGCCACTGGGGTGAGGTGTTGTGCGAAACACAGCACTATATAAACATATAAACTTTAAGATGCATACGGTTTGTTGTTGTTTATTGCATTTGTCCAAATGCTTTCCTACTATAGGGGGAAGGTGGGGTTTGTACAAGGTGCCTGTAGGTGTCAATGTGCACAAGAGTTATATGGTGCATACACAGTACTTTCTATACAGCTTAAAGTAATAGAGTTGAAGTTACTGTTGAAGTGTAATGGCTGCATGAACCTGCTCATGAAGCACTGTTATACTCTACTCCTCCTCGGCTACCAAAACATAACATAAATCAAATGAACTTCCCAAATCTTCTACTCCAACTTCTTCTAGATATCGAGATATCTGACATTATTCAACCAGCCTCCTGGATTTGGCTTCTGCGAGTGCTGGCAACAGGTTCTGAATCCATCTCACTCCTAGATCTTTTTGTAGCAGCTCTTACTCCTTCTGTTACTGCCTCTTTAATCCATCTCATAATATCTGTTGTATCTGCTGCAGCATCCCCTGCCAATCTCCTGGAGCATTGCTCACACAGCTTTGAATGTTTCTGAGTGGGATTATCACATGCCACACAAATTCTGTTTTTCTCTTTACTGCTCTTCTTCTTGGCTGAAGACACTAAGCAATAGTTCACTCTTTTGATTCTCCCCAAGACCACTTACAGTAAAATGGCTCATCTCCTAATGCTATGGGCAGCATTTTCTGGGCTGCTGGGCACCTGTGGCTCCATAAAGCAATCTAAATAATAGAAAGAAAATCACATGAGTACTTAAAATTAAGTCTTATAACAGCAAAAAGCCTAGCCAAACCTAGCTTCCCCTTTAATTATGCAGTAACTTGTATTACTCACATTCCAATGCCAAACAGAAAAGTGCACACATGTGAGTAGAACTTGTATTTTATGCAAGTTTTTACACAATATCAGCACATCTTTTTAGGATCCAATGATGCCTAGCGACTGTGGAACAACACATTCACTCTTCATATATAGGAGGGGACTATGTTTCCTAAATGCTAGTTAAATGGCAAGCTAACCCTGAGTTGAAGAGAACAAAACACTTCCCCAGATAAACTGAATTGCACAAAGGTGTATGGTAGTATAAGAAATACTACAATATATATTTTCCCTTTTCTTTTTTGTCTATCCCTGAGCTTTTTGTGCTGGTTCACTTACCCAAAGACTGCATGTGATTTATCTGGAGGAGATACCGCAAGAGGGAGTGAACTGCAAAGCCTTTGTATTTCTTTTACTTATTTGTACTATGTGAATCAACTGTTGATTCTTCCTATGTCCTTTGAGGAAGCACAGAATCGAAAACTGCGGGCAGAACCTTGATGTGGTTAGATGTCTGAATTTAACCAGAACAGAGAGTTAAAGGTAGTCAGATGCCATCTACCCAGGAGGCACTAGAAAAGGAAGAAGGCATTAAGAAAGCTCATCCCATTAGTACATTGGCTAGTTTAGGGGTCGGGGGGTCAGGAGGGGTCAGCGTCCAATTCTGGTGCTCCGGCATCCAATTCTGCCAAATTAACGAGGTGAGTCAAGTTGGACGCCAGCGGGACAGGCCACGAGTGTAGCGGTTGGGGATCTTTGGGATAGTCTACAAAAATGAATGGTTCATTTGATGAGGGTGTTAGCAACATCTTGGGCAATCCAAGCTTCTCCAGAGGAAATCTTCAAAGCAGCAACTTGGTCTTCAGCTAATAATTTAATAACGCATTATAAAATTGATGTTAATTCTGCAATGCAAGACAATTTTGGTCACAAAGTGCTAGAATCTGTTTTCTCTAAAAATCAGTAAACAGGATAAGGAGATGGGAGTCTTGGGGTGGGGGAGTTTTATAATTAACTTGGAATTTCACATGACAACAGGCTATTAATCTGTTACATCAGGAAAAAATGGTTTTGGTAAGAATTTGTCGTTTAAGATTTCTCCTTTTATGGGGTGCAATAACCTGTAGTAAATAAACTACACATATTTTCATTGACTCAGGTCATGGCATATCTAATATAAGTAATTCTAAAACAACTTGCTGAGTAATCATTGAAGATGTTTCACTACTCATCCGGGCAGCTTCTTTATTTCAACTGAACTGAACTACAACCTAAGTTGAACTGAAAAGCTGCACAAATGAAGGTTAATGTCTAAAGTTGACCATACATCTTTTAATTAATGGCCAACCTGCCAACAAACTAGACTCCTGGACAAAGTGCTATATGAGCCATCAGCGTGGATGGCTAAACAAGTGAGCTAGCAAAGAAGTGATGAGGAAATATGGACATGCTATTTATCTAATCTTCTATTTGTCTAGCAGAGGTATTGCCAGATTTAGTTTTCAGAAGGATCACAGAATGTTTCAACAGTTTTCAAGGTACCATGTGTGTCAGACAGTATGGTAGAAAGAGGCTTAACTGCTTGACAAAATCTGTGCAATTATGACCATTTTCTATTGAAGACTGTTTATGGTATGTTTGTGTTTTTCTCTTGGGTTATTAAAAGAGGACTTTCATGAGGAATACTAGAATTAGATATCTGAGCTGTAAAATGCTGCAAGATAAACTGGACTATCACAGGCAATAATCCTGCTGAAACTGATGAACTTTTGTATCTTAAGACACATTTCATAGCACTACTTTTTGCCTACTGTATATTGGAGCATAGGGACAGATTAACTGCAAATTGATTATATTCTATATGAGAAGCTATTGGAAAAAAAACTGCTCTTCTTCTTTGTTTATTTTCAGAAAAAAAAATCCTGAGTGATTTTATGTGATGAGCTCCAACTTAGGTCAATAATGTTAAGTGCAAAACTACCATCACAAATAACCAAAATCAAAATAACAGTTTTTTTCCTGAAGAGATGAAAGTGTAATCATCTGTCCTTGTTCAAAGACGTTTCAGTAATTTGATGCTGATTAAATCAAGGTCAGCCTCATTAGAATCCTTTGCTCAGCTCTGGCATTTAATGAACTTAACCTCCATTAATTACATGGATGCATTATTAAGCTGTTATTTGTATCAAAAGTGAAAGCTCTCTGTAATACTGCAAATGTAGAGAAGAATCAGGAACAGTACCTAAAGTATAGGTGTGGGGTCTATTTAATGGAAGCCTGTTACCATAAAAACACATTTATATTGTTAATACATACACTATTGAAAAAACTTTCCTTTATTTTGTAGGTTTATGGATATTATTTGAATAGTTTTTTTTCCTGCAGTTGCTTCAATAATAGCTCCCATATTTGTGCCACATCCAAAAGTGGCTCAAGATCAGTAAACAGAATAATATCTAAATGTAAGAGCTCTGGGATAGAAGACAGTAAGGTAGAGATACAGTAAGTGATGTGATTGGATGTATTGAAGAACAAGTTCAGTGTAAAAATAAAAGCTGGGTTAATAGGTAAGTTGTGGAAAATGAAAAAAAAAATGATAGTATCAAAATTATCTATAAAATCTATAAAGGTTGGAGTGAGCAGAACAGAACACTACTTCCTGCTTTTCAGCTTTCTAACTCCGAGCTAGTCAGCGACTGTAATTGTCCAAGTTAGTCAGGGACGGTAAGGGGGGCCACATGGGACATAACTGTTCAGTGAGTTATTGCAAACAGTTATGACCCATGTGCCCCCAAGTCACTAATTGGTTACTGCCTGGTAACCAATCAGTGGAAACCAAGATTCACATTTTCAAGAATTGGCTTGTGAGACAACTGCAAAATTAGTTTTTTTAAAGGATTTTTTAATGTGCTAGTTTTGTTTTATAGTTTCAGTTGCAATGCTCCGTCAAATTTTCCATCTCTCTAAATTATGAGGAAAAAACAATTGTGTGTGTGTGCAGAAACACACAGCTTATAGCAAGGGTTAGCTTTTAGAAAATGTTAGATATTTCTCCTTTGTTTTAAAAAAAGCAAACCATGGGGGACTTGTATCAGTGGCAAGAGAGCTCACTCCAAAGGCAAATTCCCCGTTTGCTCTCCCAAATACACCTGAAACCCCATCTAGAATTCCAGTTATGTTGAGATTTAAGTACTAGATATATTTGAAATGATGAGAAAACATGGGTATCAGTCATTGACGTATATTGGTAACCTCATACGCTAAAGGTAGCCATATACTATCAGATCCGCTCATATGGAAAAGTTGACAAATAGATTAGGGGATAATTTGGCCTTTCACATACTGGGTCTAATTGGGATGAACTTGATTCTTGAGCCAACAATAGTATTCATTAGACCCAGAGTGTATCAAACTAATGTGCTCCTTATTGGACAGGGTTTTTAAACCTTTCCAATAAACATGGCCACGTACACATGGCAAATACGTGACTGACTCTGTCATTAAGTCAGCAGCTTTTTTTGGCCTGTGTATGGGCACTCTTAAGGGTAGTCCTGATTAAAGATTGGACCTCAAAGAAAAGACTGAACAGAAAAAGCCTGACAAGCACTAGTTTAGAATGAGCATTGATGCATGCCAACCTTAATGTGTTTTCTGAGGACATAATACATTCATTGCAAACCTAAATGTAATAACTATGATTAACTGCTGAACTGCAGGCTAAACTGCTTCCTGGAGTTAAACCTGCAGTCAAACTCCACAGATTAGCAGTAAAACCATCAAATGCTTGTTTACCTTATGAAACTCCAAGCTGTTTCCAACAATAAAATCACACATTGCAGTCTATTAGAATTTTACAGGTAAGGCATGCACTCTACCATGGCTATATTGCTACTATAATATTTTTTATATTGCTATTTTAGAGATCATAATATTGGTATGAAATTTGTAATATCTTGTATATCAACATAAAAAAAACAAAATTTGGAACTTGAAATAAAATAGTATAAGTGGAAGTACCTTCCTTCTCTTTCCCAGTTCAGCTGTATTTGTATATATTGGAAATCAAGGGTCAATAATTATTTTTCTAACATGAAATGCATACAGTGCATTACTACAGTTTGAGATCGGAGATGCAGTGAGATAGGAACTCCTTAGGGAATGAGGAAACTCATAAATCCTACCCTTAGTGACTTAACTGCTAAGCATTCCGCTTATATAAAAAAGTAACATTTCAGGAGCCCTGGGTAGTCTTATGACCACCCTCTGTAATGCTTAGGAAGTACTAAATCCTTTTGTAGCATTACCGGATGCAATCTGCTTCATAGAAAATAATTAGCTTAAATCTCTCTAAACTGCCATTTAAATTTAAAGAAATAAAGACACATTTCACTGAAAGTTACATGAATTTGTAATTGATGAAAACATTTTATAATCCTAATACAAATATAAAATCAATTCGGCTACATCATGGTATGGCAAAAAAGAAGAAACATACTCAGGCTCATTTATTAACGCATCGCAGCACTAAAAAGCACACAGAGGCACAACTTTTGGTCTACGCATGCTTGTAATTATTAATGTAGTGCACAATACTTGAAAAGTGAGATTTGCATGTTATTTCCGACGCAGACAAATGTGACGGGTAAATTTGCACATTTACTGTCACAATGGTTGTAATAAATGATGTGCATAAACATCACAAAAGGATGAATAATTTTGTGTGTGTATGAATGCGCTGTTTTAAATAGTTGCGTCACTTTGCAACGCATTGTGTGGTAACTGTGCTGGCGATGCGTTCATTTTTGTGCTAATATAAGTATAGGAAAGGAAAGGGGTTTCATATGAACTCTGAGTTTAAAAATACGTTTTTATATACCTTTATTACCGCTCTTGTGTAAATGTACTGTAGTATGGAGTTGTAATTCATGCCTCATCGTTGTTTGCTAAAAACTTGTATCTCCCAGCCTGAAGACCTTTGCACTGAGTATCAAAGTACATAACTCACACTCAAATAATGTGAATCGTGTAATGTTAATTCTCAGACTGTGGACTCTGACACTCTATACTGTGCACCTTTCAATAATGTTTAATGTAACATATGAGTTGGGCTGGGGGCAACGTGACACCTACATACTTTTTGCAAAGGAGTGCTGCATAACATTACCTGCATTTAAAGGAACAGTTACACAAAAAACTGAAAGTGTTTTAAAGTACTGACAATATAATATAATGGTGTGCTGTACTGGTAAAAGTGGTGTGTTTACACAACTTTAGTTTATATAAACAAGCTGCTGTGTAGCCATGGGGGCCGGCCATTCAAGCAAGGATACACCGTAGATAACGGATATGTTATGAAGAATCCCATTGTATGCTACTGAGCTTATCTACTTCTACCCAAGTAAGCAGAACAGTTGCCTTTTGTGCAGGATTTGTGGGGTATCTCCATAAGGAAACTGGGACCAGGTTTGGACTTGCAACAATCTGTAACACAGACATACCCAAATTTAGCAGCATACTCAAATAATTGTGTCTCTATGCTCACTTACTGTAGCTACCAAGACTAAAGGAAAAACACAATGTTATTTTCCCAATGCATGATCCAAGCGCTAACACAAACTAATGCCTAGTGTGACAGGGTTTTTGGGAAGCACCACTTGTGCGTGTATTTAAACTGCATTCTATGAGTTGCAAAGGAATACTCAGCTCAGGTAGGGTTAATCTTACCTCTCAGCAATGTAATTAAAAGGCAGCTGAGAGAGGATCTACCTGAAAATGTAAAAGGGCTGTTGGCAGACCAAGTTGGCAGCTTATTGGCTCATGTATGGGGCCCTCCGACGGGCTTTACCGATCAATATCTGCCCGAATGTCAGACAGATGTCGATCGAGCGGGACTAAAAATCCTGTCGGATCGCGGGAACAGATGCGGTCCAGCGATCTGACTGGCCGTATCTCCTCTATTGTGATACAATCTAGGGCCCACTATCGGATCACCCCGATATTGCCCACCTCAAGGTGGGCATATCTGGAAGAGATCTGCTAGTTTGGCAACATCGCCAACGAATGGATCTCTCCGTGTATGGCCACCTTAAAGCACAAATAATCCAAAATGCAAGAGGGTGAGCGTTTCCCTTCATGGTGAAAGCCCAGAGGGGGGGCCTGAATGTTTTACAGTGACGTTGGACTGTACCCTGAAGGTTTTGGCATTGAAGTTGCTGAACTGTTTTGTTGCCTTTTTGTTGGGAATGCCCAGTATATAATAAACCTATGCTTTTGTCTGAAGCCTTTGTCCCTGTCTCTTAGCTCAAAATCCTATGCTACCTGCCTACCAAACACTAATTCCCCCCTAAAAGTACAGGTACAGACAAGTGGCAAGTCACAGCGCTAACACAAACTAATGCCTAGGCAGTACACAATCCTGCACAAAACAAACAAAACTTCAACCCCTCATCACTATCAACCAACTCCCCCACACACTCACTCAATTTTGCAGTAGAGGTACCTCTGCTTGTAAGACTTCTCCAACCAGGACACAACCTTAAAAAAGATGTGCAGCTGCAGTAGTCACATTCATCCCAATTTATTTTCACAACTTGCAAACCTGCAACAAATAGTTTTACTACCAACCTGCATGTGGTCTAGTATTACTAGAAACAATGTGCACTATGGAGGTAGGAACTTCTATTGGATGCATTACAGGGGCATAATTACAGAGGAACTACTATTATGATGCACATCTATTCTTCTACTTCTACTCACTTTTGGAACCTAAAGTGACCTGTCTCTAGTCCTTTTTCCACATATGGGCCCAACCTGTAATACAAAAATGTTCAGGCTGAAGACCAACCAAATAAACCACGCCCAAAAAAATTGAGTTTGTCCATGCATACCTATAACAGGAAATAAGATCCCAACAGGATAACAAATACCCCTGCCAAGAATAAAGTAACACAGTGCTTCAAATACCAGCAAAACCTGTAAAAATTATAACTAGATAACGAAGGCTGAGGAATCGCTATTATCCATACAAAATGTATACTTCTACTCACCCATCCTAAGCTTCAGCAGTCTTAGCTTAACAGGCATTGTTCCTCTCCTTTTTCACACAAGGCCCAAACCTGTAAAACAAATCTGGGCTGAAAAAACACTATTATTGATGCATGTTGATTCTTCTATTCACCTATCACAAGCTTCAGCAGTACCTGTCTCATCTGTTAAACTTTCCTATACCAGAGTTTAATCTGTAAGACAAAGATAAATGTGCTTAAAAGTGTCCTTTAGCCTGGTTAAGTCATTCTACCCTTTTACCCAAACCTCAGATATAACATGTATCTGCAAGCTACTCTCCTGCAAGCATAGACAAAGAAAAAAACTTAATATATGAAATGGCATTTATTGTGTGAATGTATAGCAGCTTAATTTACTTGCCATGACCTCTCTGTGGCATGTTCTAAACCATCCTGTAAAACAAAAGGATGACAGGTGTGCAAGTTGAAGGCATGATTTGTTTAGATTTGCATTTGCATGACTATTACCTCCAAGCAAAATGATGCACATCTCCACCACGAAACATCAATTTGTCTCTGGAAAAGGATTATGGCCTCAACAGGGCCCAGACTTAGAAATATTCCAATTTAACAAACACTCATACAAATAGATACTTTTGTACACATACTACCTCAAGTATTCCCTAAAGCATTCCCTAAAGCATTCCCTACTCACCAGCCAAGGTTGAAGTGTATCCCAAACAATATTTTGACCTGTAAAAAAAGTTGCAGGGCTGATGAATCACTATTATCCATGCACCTACTGCTTTATCAGTCACAAGTTTTAGCAGGCCAAGGATACCAGCCTCTTCTTATAGACTACACAATGTCCAAACAAAGTATTTAATACTGAAAAATGACAAAAGGTCAAAGTGAAACTTTCCATCCATACCTACAGCAAGAAACAAGATCCCAGATTATCAGCATAGCAGGAAAACTTGTAAAAACAATGCTGAAGAAACCTGGTTTTATGGGACCAAACCTGTAAAACAAAAGCACCCAAGCTGAATTCTTTAGAAAATGGAATTTGTCCATCCATACCTACCTCAAGAAAAGTATACCAAGTAATATTGCCAAGGCCTACAACCCAGTGGTTAGACATCTTCCAAACCATTAAATACCTGCAAAAATAAATAGTGTGGGCATCTATTTTCCATGCACACCTACTGACCTACTACTCTACCTAGTAACCACAAGCTCCAGCAGGCCATTTTCGAATTGAAGGATTATCTCATTCAATTGAAACAAACAATTTTCCCCAAATACTTACATTTTTTTAAAGTTCACCAAAAGACTTCTATTAGGTTCTAGCAGGTCCTCCATGGTCGAAGGCAAAGTTTTTAAAGAGACAGTACATGATAAATTTTGATATTCGAATAGTCACATTATTTCAAATTTCATTAGAACTTTGGTGTATTTGATAGTCAAAGTACCCAAAATAGATCAAAATTCAAATTTTTTAATTAAAATTTTTACTTCGACCCCTGATAAATCTGCCCCTTACTGTGGAATATACAGTTGCTTAATTTACCTGCCAAGAGTAAAGATTCTCATTTGTGACTATCCCTAAATCAAGGGTGCAACTGCCAAACAAAAAAGATGCCCAAGAAGAGAAAGCAGAGGTGTTTAAGTTGATGGTGTTATTTCTTTCGATTTACATGACTATCACTTGGCATCTGAACCAATTTTATAAACAACCAAACCAATCAATGTATTTACCAGCACCCTGTCTCAAGCCTTCCCTACTCATCAGCCAAGGATGAAGCTCGATGACCTCTTGGTTTTTCTCAACTAATGTCCCAACCTGTAAATTAAAGTAGCCCAGACAACTATGACTAACTAAATGTGTCCATATAACAAAGCTAGATGTTTCCAAAACCAGGAAAGCCTGTAAGAAAAAAAAAAATTATTATTCATGCACTTTGATTCTTCTAAAGCAAAAGGTTCCCCCACAGATAAGGTTCTGATTAAAGAAAGGAGGAAAAATCACCCACAGAATAAGGTTCTGATTCAAGAAAGGAGGAAATATCCCCCATCACTGATTATAATTATAATTAATAAATTAAGTCATTTTACAGTTACACTAATAATAACCTAAACCTTTTAAACACGAGAGTGGGTTTTTTTTCTTTACTTCTTTTATTCTATTTATTTCATTTACATTGATTCTTCTACTCACCTAGGGTATCACTGAATGATCCGAGAGATTTTTATTCAATCTAAAATGGACCAATTGAATCGAATTAGGTCCATTATGCCCTTTAAAAAAATTCTGTAAAGTAAATCTGCCCCCAATGGACGTTTTTTAACCCTGTCCACCAATCATTTTTTTTAACTTCTATGTGGGGGGAGGGTGTGACCACCTTTTTTTTTTCCTTTTATAGGCAGGCATGACCCAACTTGTTGGGGGCTGACCACCAATGTTTTTTCTTTTTAACTTCTATAGTGGGTTCCCGCAAGGGGCTGCCAATATTTTTTTTTTTAAATTGTAGGAGGGAGCTGTGACCACCAATCGGATTTTTTTTAATGTGTAGGGGGTGCTTGGCTGCCAGTGTTTTGTTTTACTTCTAGAGGGGGCCTTGACCACCAATGGGTTTTTAAAGGAGTTAATTTTTCATATGATGTAGAGAGTGACAATTTCCAGTTGGTTTTGTTTTTTTTTATTATTTGTGGTTTTTGTATTATTTATCTTTTTATTAGTTAACTTTCCAGTCTGAAATCTCAGAAATCTTTGGGTCAAATTAACCTAGCAATCAATCATTGATTTCAGTCAAAGAAAGGAATATGAATAGAAGAGAACCTGAATAGAAAGTTGAGCAATCTAAAATAAAAATAACAATACATTTGTAACTTTACAGCATTGTTTTTAGTTGGTGTCAGTGACCCCCAATTGAAATCTGAAGAGTCAGAAAAGGAAAGCAAATAATTTAAAGGGATATGGTCATGGGAAAAAATGTTTTTTTCCCAAAATGCATCAGTTAATAGTGCTGCTCCAGCAGAATTCTGAACTGAAATCCATTTCTCAAAAGAGCAAACAATTTTTTTTATATTTCATTTTGAAATCTGACATGGGGCTAGACATATTGTCAATTTCCCATCTGCCCCTCTTAAAAGTATCAATAGAATCAGCCATCACATCATCACCCGGCAGAGCATTCCACAACCTCACTGTCCTCACTGTGAAGAACCACCTAAGCTCCTTCTAGTCTGAAGGGGTGGCCTCTGGTGCGGTGATCCTCTTTATAGAAAAATATCAGGGCACCATTTTACCCATAATGTCCTTTAATGTATTTTTAAAGTGTAATCATGTCCAGGGGCGTAACTACAGAGGAAGCAGACCCTGCGGCCGCAGGGGGGCCCAGGAGGTATAGGGAGCCCATGAGGCTCTCATTCATATACAATATCAATACTTACTGGTAAAACAGGACAGCCTTTGGATATGTTGGGGGCCCTAAAATGAATTTGCTGTGGGGCCCAGTAACATCTAGTTATGCCACTGATCATGTCCCCTCACAAGCGCCTTTTTTCCAGAGAAAACAACCCCAACTTGGACAGTGTACCCTCATAATTTAAGTCTTCCATCCTTCCAACCAGTTTAATTACACATCTCTCCAGCTCATTTACATCCCTCTTAAGGACTGGAGTCCAAAACTGCACTGCATATTCCAGATGAGGACTTACTAGGGATCTATAAAGAGGTATAGTTATGTATTTATCCCTTGAGTTTATGCCCTTTTTTGTGCAAGACAGAACTTTATTTGCTTTAGTAGC
>CM044433.1:46596060-46608261 GCA_024363595.1 Xenopus borealis | reverse complement strand
TACTTTCAATGCCCACATTCAGGTCATTAATAAACAAGTTGAAAAGCAAGGGACCCAGTGCCCTTCAGTACCCCACTAACACTGGTCCAATTAGAAAATGTTCTATTTACCACCACTCTATGTAGTCTTTTAGCCAGTTCTCTATGCAGGTACAAATACAATGTTCCATGCCAACATTCCTTAATTTAACCAGTAACCTTCTGTGTTGCACTGTATCGAATGCTTCAGCAAAGTCTTAGTAAATCACATCCACTGCTGTCCCAAAATGGAGGTCCTGGTTTACCTTCTCATAAAAAGAATTAGTCTGACAAGATTTATTATGCATAAAACCATGCTGGCACAAATTCATAGTATTGTTATTTGCTATCCTATCCTTTATTAATCATTTGAAAAGCTTTCCTTCCACAGACGTTGCTTTCAAGTACCCTTTTATTGGCCACAACTGGGATCACCTGACAATAGCTGGAAAGGTAGGGAGGTACAACATGGAGCTGGACTCTGCTCCTTTATAAACTAAAGCAAAAATATACAAAATGTAATATCTTTAAAGGAGTTATTCATCTTTGAGCTAACTTTTAGTATGAAATAGAGAGTTATATTCTGAGACAATTTGCAATTGGTATTAATTTTTTATTATTTGTAGTTTATGAGATATTTTGATTTTTATTCAGCAGTTCAACAGTTTGTAATTTCTACAATATAGTTGCTAGGGTCCAAATTGCAACCATGCACTGATATGAATGTCAGACTGGAATATGAATAGGGGAGGGTCTAAATATAAAGATGAGGAATAAAAAGTTGCAATACAATAATTCTGTAGGCTTAAAGAGTTTTTGTTTTTAGATGGGGTCAGTGACCACTGTTTAAAAGAAGGAAAGAATCATAAGAAAGACATAATAAAACAATAAAAAATACACAATGAAGACAAATTGAAAAGTTGCTTAAAACTAGTCATTCTATAACATACTAAAAGTTACATTAAAGGTGAGCCACCCCTTTAATGTATTTATAAGGGGTTGAGTGCAGAAGACAACTTGCCTTTATTTTACAGGTTTGGGGAAAAGTCTAAAGCAAAAAAAAACAAGATCTCTAGATCTTGAGACGTGTCTGTACCACAAAACATAGTGTTCACCTACAGTGAAGAGCTCATTGACAGGATAATAAAGTTAGGGTCCACCCAGTTATGCAGACATTAAAGCAATACAAATGTGCCCAAACCTCCCCTCATCCCTTAACTTTGATCTGTAACAGTTGATGTTTGCCCATCAGTTTAATCTCCTCCCTTGATAAACCATTCCCTGTGCCAGGGTTTGCCTTGTTAAGGAGACCTGTAGGCTGAAAGCAGCACTAAAAGAAGTGTAACCCATTACCCTTAAACTTACCACAAGCATAAAACCCCTATTCACCAATCATGACTAAGGCTCCTATGTATCATTTAGGGAAAAAAAAAAAAAACAAAGCCGAACAAAGAGCACATTCTTACTTACAAAGCAACGCCATGCACTCTTACCAAAAGCTCTTGCATCCCTATCCACCTGACAAAGCTGAAGGTCAACCACTTCTTAGCTTTTACCAAACATCAAAACCTGTAAAGTAGAAAAAAAATGCTTGATCTGAAGAATTACTATAATCCATGCACAGTTTTTATTCTACTCACCTATATAAAAGCTTTAGCAGTCCAAAGTGACCTGGAATCTAACCATCCATACCTACCTCAATAAGCAAGGTTCCAAACTCCCTGCCAAAGTTTTTAGTCACATCGACCAGATATTTCCTAAGCAAGATGCACCTATAAAAATAAAGATGTCTAGGTTGAATCACTGTTATCCATGAACATCTATTATTCTACTCACCTATCACAGACTTCAGCAATCCAACCTGCCTCCACTACTTTTACCAGGACTAAACCTGTAAAACAAAATTGCAAAGACTGTAGAAATTAAGCTGTATTTGCTATTTCACTCATCCTCATTAACCTACTGAAAAACACAAATGAACTGCAGGGGATAGAGGTTACATAAAAAAATGCCAGAGCTAAAGAATTGCTATTATCAAGTTTATTCCTCACCTTTTGATGACAAACTTAACCAGTCCAAGGCTACCTCTATTCATTCAGCTTTTCCATACAATTTTATGTATGTAAAACAAGGATGCCATGCTGAATGTCAAAACCAAACCTAAGTTTTCTATCCATTCATATAACAACCTAAAGAATACATATACCAAGGATGAAAAGTATCTAATGCTTCAAAAAAACAGGAAAGCTTGCAAAAAATAAAAAATATTTAACCTGGCTATAGAATCGCTATTATCCATACACATGTATTCTGCTCACCTATCATAAGCTTCAGCAATCTGAGGTTACCCACCACCTCTGCTCTGCTTTTTCCACAAAAGGTCCCCACTAGTGATAGGCGAAACTCCCGCGTTTCGCTTCGCCGAAAAATTCGCGAATTTCCAGAGAAATTAACGAATTGGCGAAAAATTCACGAAACCGTCGCGTCGCGTAGCTTTCGGCGCGTTGCGTCAAAAACGACGCGCGACTCGTTTTTGTTGGTGAATTTTTCGGTGGCAAATTTTTGCTGCCGTTTCGCGAATTTATTCGCCAGCGGCGAATCGCGGGAATTCGCCGCGAATTCGTCCCTGCCGAATAAATTCGCCCATCACTAGTCCCCACCTGTAAAGAAAATATGCTCAGGGTGAAGAATCATTATTATCCAAACAGTTTAGTTCTTCTACTAACCTACTGAACCATCACAAGCTTTGGCGTCAAATGCTACCTGCATCCTCCTTCAGCCTTTCCTACACAGGGGTTTAATCTATAAAACAATGTCCAGGCTGAAAGACACTTTAAATAAACCCATTAAAATGTGTTTCATTCACCCCAACCTTTATCACATGGCCACTCATGAGCAAGCATAGGTAAAGAACCTGTAAAACAAAAATGTTGACCAAAAAAAAGAAGTATACAAGATTTGCATGACTATCACCTCAAAGGAGCAGGATCCCCATTCCCCCACAAAACAAGATGCTATGAATAAGATGCCTTTTTAACTCACAGTTTAAACATGTAAATCAAATATTGTTCAGGCTGAAGATTCTCAAAATAAATGGAATTTGACCATCCATACCTACCACAAGAAACAAGATAGCAAGTAGTCCTACCAAGGCTAAAGTAAGTAACCACAAAAACCTGCAAAAATAAAGAGTGACTATTCAGCTACCAATAACAAGCCAAGAATGCCAAGGTTACCTGCTTCTGCACCTTGCCTTTTTAACTCACGGTCCTAACCTGTAAAACAAAGATTGCTCAAGCTGAAGATTCTCAACATAACCTGAATTTGTCCATCCATACCTACCACAAGAAACAGGATAACAAGTAGTCCTGCCAAGGCTGAATGACTAGACTTCATCCAAACCACAAAAACCTATAGGCAACTATTTTCCAGTTACATCTATTACTCTGCTTACCTTTCAACCACAAGCTCCAGTAGACCGAGGCTACTTTTCATAGCCTTTTATACACAATGTCCTAATCAGCAAAACAAAGATGTCCATGTTGTTGAAATGGATGGACAAATTCAGCTTTGTGTTATTACTCTGATACCTACCAACAGAAACAGGATACCAAGTAACTCTGATAAGGCTAAAGTATTAAATTGGCTGGATGTTTCTCAAATCAGGAAAACCTGTAAAAAAATAAAGTGATTATTTAGCCTGGTCATCTATTATCCATACATGTGGATTCTTCTACTTACCTATAAATCACAAGTTCCAGCAGTATAAGCTTACCACCTGCCTTCATTGATAATCGTGTCTCCACCAGAACCCAACCTATAAACAAAGATGCCCTGGCTGAAGAATATTTTGAGCTACAGAATCCGACCATCCCAAAATATCAGCAAAGCAACTCACGGGCAAAAAAAAAAAAACAGATTAAGTATGTTGCTTATAGTTGCAATTTTAGCAGTTTAATTTAGCTGCCAAGAGTGAAGATCCTCCCACACCCAATAAACCCAATATGTAAAACAAAAAGATGGTCAAACCAAAAAGTGTACTAAGGTGTGCAAGTTGAGGGAGTGATTTGCATGACCATCACCTAATCATAGCACCAGGATCTACATTCTGGCGAAGTAGGTGATCGAATTTCGATTTAAAGGGGAAGTATTCGCCAGCGAAAATTCGCCAAAAAAAACGAGTCGCGCGTCGTAAGTTTCATTTAGACTTTGATTATTTACTTGCTATGCGGCTGTTATTGGAATTTGTACAAGGAGAGATTTAAGTGATCCACCTGCTCTGATTAATTCAAATTCAAATACAAAGTTATAAATATTGCAATATATGGACAAACAATCCATGTTTTGTTTAAAGGGGAGGCCATTTTTATTAGCTTGAATGTATTTAATATATTGATAATGGGTGCAGAGAACCACTTGTCGCTGCCATTATAATTATTCATGAATGCTAAATCATTTACATTTGCAACAAATATATTCTAGAACTTTAATCTTTAGTCCCATTTTCCTATGTCATTACACTCTACTGCAAGATAGTAAGAAGCTGTCAACCTTCTCTTGTGACCTTCAGCATCACAAATTCCCATCATGGGCACCAGGTAACGAATTTATTCTAGCTGATAGTATCCTACAGAAAAAGAATTGGAAATTTCATCCTACTGCAACGTGTAGATCAGAAGCACTCTTTCTTTTACATTAGGAGACAGATAATGGCCAATTTAAATGAGAAGTGGAGTGTGAGATCAACAGGTTAACCTTATCAGCATATAAAGCATAACCCATACTCTTAAATTCCAGTCTCTGAAACAATCTCATATTCTGCTCATCAAGTACTACAGTCTGCTCTGGTTATTTGTATTTTTCTTCTCCTTCACTACTGCTCTACTGTGCTGTAAATGTCATTTTATATGGATGACTTCTTTCAGAATTACAAGCTTTGATTTATGAAGTGCCTTCCCTCAACGTCAGGAAAAATAATGTTACAATTAAAAAAGTCCCCAAAAATAGTCTTAATTACGTACACAGTTCACCTATTATATTTTTCTTTTTAATTATTCTTCTAGAATAAGGATATTATGTGCTGTTTAGGAACCTTTTCTTAATTGATGCTGTGGGCTGTGTACAAGGTAAGTGTTTATTCAAGTACAGGTGCAGATTAGTGTCTATTTTGGTAGATCACATGCAAGTTGTAAAGATAGTTTAGTGTGCTGCTCCCAGTGCTAAAGCTTGCATTTTCAATCATAGTATTAGCATTCAATTCATCAGGCAGGTGTTGATTCCAGGGCTTCCCTACATCTGTGCACCTACGTATTGACTCTGCTGCCCTTCTGCGTGTTAATTCATAACAGTGTTAAATGTAGAGAACATTTTTTTTACTTTTAGTAGGGGAATTATGATTAGTCTTTCTTGGCCATTGCAACATCATCATGAACAATAGATGGGTTATCTCTTGCTGCTCCCAGCCTGGACAGAAGAAACTGTTAATATTTGGAGCCGAAAAAGCCCACTTTCCCGGCTCATGTTCAGCTAAGTAAGTACTACCTGCACCTTGAAAAGAACTCTGTATTATATGTTTAAGCTTGCAAGTAGGGATGAGTGAATTATTTCTCTGAGTTTCACTGCAGAAATAACACCCATAGACTTGGGTTTAATTTTGGTTAGTGGCAAATTTGCTGAAGTGAAATGGGTCAGATTTGCCCATCTCTATTTGCAAGCTGCTAATGCTAGCTCTTCCACCTCTGCCTCCTTACCAGATCAACAATCCATAATGCTTTGGATTAAGAGCATTGTAGCTCAGACTTTTAAAGAGACAGTGCTTCCCAACCAACAACCAACCTTCGGTAGAATTTTTCTTTTCTGTAGATACCTCCTCTTCTGAAGAGGAAGAGAATGAGGATGAAGGTTCACTTTTTGATAAAAAAAACCCTGAATGTGCTTATTAAGACCATTGGGCATAGTGGTACAGTGCCCCCCTGAGGCAGTTGGCACTGTCAGGAGCACTCCATTGTGGAGAGCTTTGCTTCATAGTCAAGATGGCAGAGTGAATGGGAACGCTCTGACGTCATTCTGCAGTGTAGTGACACAGCGGCTCATGACATCATCCTGCTGGAGTTCCGGCATGAAAAGTCAAAATAATGCACTCTAAAAAAACTTGTAAGTGTCCTGTGCATTGTGAATTTGGTAGGAAACTTCCATAAAATTGCATAAATTCTGGAACTAATAAAAGTCAAGAGATTGGTGTCTAGGTTAAAAGGAATGGAGGATCACAGTTATGCAAACAGCCAGCAAGGATTGAATATATAAAGGAACTGACTAAAGAAAGTGTTTTTTTTTTTTAAATTCTCAATAATTAAGGCACAACTAGATCTATTATCTACAATACTTGGGACCTGGGGTTTTCTGTGATTCTGTGTCATCCTGCCGTAAATGTGTGTGTGTTTTTGTTATAAATAAATTATAAGGTATAGTGATCACTCTAACATATAAAATTGTATTCCTGAAGTATATTTTTTAAGCTGTAATATTGTTGTGTAGGCAGCCATCTCAGGTCATTGTGTCTGATCCTGTGCTTTCAGAAAGAGGCAGCATTTCATGATGGAACTACTTTGAGAAAAGCTATTGTTGGACACTCCAACTTGCAGTGCAACAATAAAGAGTGACTGAAGTTTATTTTAAAAACTTTAAACTGACCATCAAAGCTTAAAGTCTATTTATATGTGTGGGGAAATGGACTGTAACTTTACTGAGCAATAAATTGTAGAAAAGATTATTTGTCGTGTTTAAGAATGTACTAAAACCTGTAGTATATTTGTTTCCATTCACTGTCCATACTATGTTCAAGTTTACACCTTTACCATGCACCTTCAGTAGATTAAACTCTGCCCTAATTAAGGACCACCATGTGTAAATGAATATGGTAATGTAGCCTCTGGGCAAACTAAGTGTGATGTTCGGGAAGTTGTAGTGAACTATCCAAATACAATTTACTTAATTGCAATTGCTATCCAAGCACAGTTATAGGACTAATATTGGCATACTGTTTAGAATAGATCATTATGCCTATGGTTGGTGTCAGACTCCTCCAAATGCATAAAAGGCAGCTGTTGTACACTAGTTGTGGCTGTCTATTTGCTGCAGCAGTTGGGTTGGGGGGAGGGGCAACAAAATCTGCTGTATGTCTCTTGGTAAACATTTATACATTTACATTTATTACCCAGTGGTATAGAAACCACACGAATGGAGCAGGGCTTGAATCCAGAACTCTTGTACTGCAGAGGCAGGGTACATGCAATGGGCTTGTCCAAATGAAAACCCTACTATGAATACAATCTGTCTTCACTAGTGATGGGCGAATCTCACGCGTTTCGCTTCGCCGAAAAATTCGCGAATTTCCCTAGAAATTCGCTAATTGGCGAAAAAATTTGCGAAACGAGTTGCGCGTCAAAAACGCGTCGCGACGTTTTCGGCGCGCGTCACGTCATTTTCGGCGCCAACTCATGGCACCAACACCCCTGCTAGCTGTACCCTTAATAAACAAAGTCAAATTTTCCTGTACCAGCCTTGTCTGTTCCCCAGTACCAGCTCTCCCCTAGGCATCTCTAACCTCTATTTGTGGCCATTGTTGTGCTTCTACATGTTTTTCACCTGTGTAATTACTGAACCAAGCAGTCAGTGAAATCTCAGAAGGTATTTTTACTTTAAATAACTTTCTAAAGTTAACTGGGAAACAGCAGAGATTTTAGGCAAAATTCCAAATTTTAGATTTTACAGTAAGATTGTCTTCAAGATATGTTAAAGGTAATAAACTCCATGCATTTAAATACATTTTAAGATATTAAAAGATATTTTATGAAAGCACATTCATTTCAAATTTATATCTATCATTAATCAAATATGCAGTTATTGTGCTGCTCTGGGAGAATGAATCATTGTGAGCTGTTCTATGCCACACACAATTAAAAAAAGCAAGATCTTCAATATGCTTAAACACAGGCTGTGTTTGAAAATGGCAGAATTCACAAGAAGAAGAAGACTGTTGGGATCATCTTAATAAGTAACGAACAAGGGAGGCAATGTAACGTGCAACAAAATGGCTGCAGGGGTCACTAAACAAAAAGTGTCATAGAATAAAGAAAGAAGACTGTATGATACTAAAACAGGAATAAGGTGACCATAAAGGTTGTGATTGTGAAACTGTTGACTCACAAATTATTAATTAAGGTTTTTGCTACTGTTTTTATTACCCTAGTCACAAAGCACAATCAGGTTTCTACGGCTATGGTAGAATGGAGTTTTCATTACAGTAATTTATTCTGGCAAAAGTGACAATATTAAATTGCCAGAAATTTCATTTGACTGACTACATTATGAAACGCTGTGACCAAATGATGGCCTGTGTTAGTTGCTGTCAAAATGTGTACAAACAAAATCAAACCAATGTTCCCAATATGTCATAGCTCCTAGATGTTTTCAACTGTTTTTATTGAGTTTTTCCTATAAAACATACAGAACATATTGACAGAATCATTTAAGCTTTTTGTAGGTTATTTACTCTGTTAAGGCTTTTTTTTTATTTCTTTTTTAAACATCAATCATTTTGAGATTTATAAAAAACTGATACAGCAAAAAGCCAGAATCTGCCATCTCAGACCTGCCGAGTTTGTGCCAAGTCAATTGCAGAGGTCCCTAGCCTATTTTGAAGTTTCTGTGGTCTGTACTGTACTGGAATTAGCCCGAAAATCTGACCTTCTGGGGCTTTTCAACCAAAAATTTGGAAAATTTGAGCTCTTCGGGAAAAAGGCTGAAAAAATCAAGTAATACAGAAACAACTCCAAAAATATTTAAGATTTTTGCTCGTTTTATCCAGTTTTTATCTGAACCAATGAAATCAAGCTTTTTAAATTATAAATAAGGTCAAATCGGTTATTAGAGTTTGGTTCTATTTTTTTTATTTATTAAATAACCCCCAGGCTTATAGGTGTTAATGATAAAGGCTATTGAACTGAATACAGCTTTGTTAACATTGTAAGTGCATAAGTGAAATCATCGTAATAAAGTGGACATATCTAAAATAAAAAACAAGACAAAACATCACTCAGTAGTGATGGGCAAATCTGTTGTGTTTTGCTTTGCCAAACAGCAAAACATTCACCAAACACATTAAAGTCAAAATGCATTTTTCACTGACAATTTTTTAAACTCCACAACATTTTTTTTACTATCCATAAGAGTGTATAGGCATTTTTTTCTGTGGCAAAATATTTTGCACTCCCTATCACTCAGTAGTTAACAATTGCATTACAAATAATCTATTTTAAACAATGAATGATATGGAAAACTATTCACTAAACATTAGGTTCAACCATTACATAATTAAGTCATATCTGTAACAAACCAAAAACTTTAGATTTATGCCTAGAGTTGACTTAGTCTAGATTGGAAAAAGAGACCAAGGGGGATTATTTATTAAAATCCAAATGTTAAAATCTCAAAATTTTTTAGAGGAAAAAAAATTTAAGGAGCAGATTTATCAAGGGTCAAAGTGATAATTTGAATTTTGAGATAATTTTTGGGTACGTCGACTATCGAATAGGCCAGAATTTGATTCAAATTGAAATTTTTTTTATTTGAATTAAAAAATTCGACCATTTAAAAATTGAAGTACTGTTGCTTTAAAAAATTCAACACTCAAACCACCTCACACCTGCCAAATTGCTGTCTTTGCCTATGGGGGACCTCCTATAACCTTTAAGGAGTGTTTTTGAAACTGTGTTTTTGATATTCGATCGAAATGGTTTGTTTTCAATCCAAAAAACACTTTTAGAAAAATTCAATGATAAATATGGCCCTAATTGTTTGAGATGTATTATTCCCCTGATGCTACAAAGAGCGAGAATCCAAAAATCAGCCATTCCCAGACCTTTTGAGGTCCTATTTAAGTCAATAGGAGAGGCTCCTATCTCAATTTTCCTGGTCTGCTCTGGGTTTAACTAAAAAAAAATTTGGCTTTTTCTGGGTTTTCTGGCATTAACTTGAAAAATTTTACCAAGCTGGGAAAAAAAATTCCTAACTATTAGAGCGATTTGCTTGGTTTTATAGCGTTTTTCCATGATCCGATTAAATTGAGTTTTTTTTAATTGATAACTAAGCTAAAATTGGGCATGGGAGGTTGGTTGTGGTTTTTTTAATATCATTATTTATTTATATTTTTTATAAAATATGAGTTACATTTGGATTTTCGAAAGTAACCCTTTAAGTGGGGTTCTGCAGTTTTAATCCTAATTGCTTCTTGCCAACAAAGAAGATTTAACTAAGATAGGATGAATATTAAAGAAGGAGTGATGTCCTCCAACTAACATAGGAATAAAGAATTTTTAGTGGCAGCAGTGAATAGAGGAATTAAGTTAGAAAATATATTTAATCAAATTGTAGGTTACCTCTTCAATGCCTGCTCTGGAGAACCAAGACTGAACAAAGCAAAGGCTGTGGATAATTTGATATAAAATTTCAGTTTAAGATAC
Organism: Xenopus borealis; assembly: GCA_024363595.1. Classification (NCBI taxonomy): domain Eukaryota; kingdom Metazoa; phylum Chordata; class Amphibia; order Anura; family Pipidae; genus Xenopus; species Xenopus borealis. Next base: position 46,597,724 of record CM044433.1, on the reverse strand, counting down.
TGTAGATAAACCTCTCCTATCTAAAAGTCCTTGTGGATTCTATGAATCCGCAACTTTGGGCAATTTCTGAAAGCACACCGTCGCGTGTGAATTAACGCAGGTGACTTCATTTTAGCTAGCGCAAGAATCACGGACATTAGTCTCCCAAAACAAGAGGCGGTTAGTCGCCAGGCGACTAATCACCCAGAATCGCCTGGTGTTGATTAATCCTTAGAAACCATGCAGTAGTTTGAATGAAAGATTAGAATATGAAAGGATTGCCTCAGTTTTGACCAAGCTCAGTTTTAACCAAGCTCAGTTTTGACCAAGAACAGCATGCTGTTCATCTACAATACAATTTCTCCCACTCCACTGTAAGATTTAAAACTCAGAGAGAGGAACAGATTTAGTTAGATAGAGAGAGATTCATATAGATAGATAAATAATAAATAAATAAAAGAATAAATATACAATATATTTGTAGTTAGAACCATTTGCATTTAATACCTGATTTCTTTACAGAGATTCTGCAATCAAAATGTCCCATAACCACTGAAAATGAATTAACTATTGCAGAGGAATTGTTGTTCTCCAGCAAATAATCTCAGGAAGGCATTTAATCAATAGCGTAGAATGAAACAGAGCACTCATATCGAAAACTAGATGCGTAACCTTTAACCATTCTCTGGTTTATATGAAGAGTTCAGTATGCAAATCTTCAGGCTTTTTTTTCCTTTCAACGAGTTCCAATAATTTCTGATCTGCAAAATTATGTGCGTCTGAGGTAAGGTCACATTTTTATACCTGTCTACAAATCAGCACACTCGATCTGAAGGCAAAGAAGAGCTTATTAGCATTCAAATGAATTACCCTTTTCCATGTGAAATACCAAAGACTTCATTGCAGATTGCAGGAAGCAGCTTCAGTGCTGCTAGAAGCAGGTGTTAACTATTTCATGGCCATCATTTCTACAGCTGATTTCTATACTCTTGCAGGAGAACCATTGGAAATCTTGATAGTCTGTGGAAATTAATGGACCTATAGGGAGGCTTGTGCTGTATAAAACACAGTGGCGAATATGAGGCACGCCACAACTAATATTGCTCACTGTGCATCACAGTCATGCTATGAATGGTGTTCTAAATTGTATTATGACAGTCTTGATGCTTTAGGGTATAGTTTGGTCTGTGTAGATATGAAATAGCAATAATTGTGGAGTCTGTCTGCACATGTATGTTCCACAGTGTATCCTGATGACAGAATTACAAATGTGTGAACACAGTTATATCACAAAATATAAAAAAAATACTTAACCTCGACTAATCTAGGCATTATAAAACAAGTTAGGGACCGCCATATGGGGTTTACCATGATGTGGTATAGTGGCTTATCAACTTTATGATCATAACTTTGTACTAAATAACCCCTGTTTTTAAACAATATGCACTTCCATTTATACTGATTTACTTATGAGACAGGGGCCCAGGGAATGTGCTTTGTAAGTAGCACTTCCATTATACTTACCGTAAATATACATTTACTTAGCCTTTAGAGTGCTCCCACAATCCCCCCTTTTTGATATTGTATTATAGCCGAAAGCTGTGGCTTAGCTTTAGTGGTTGTAGCACCCCATACCCCCCCAACTAATGGTGGTCCTATGCTTTTAAAAAAAGGGCGTTGGTTTG
>CM044433.1:46567769-46593219 GCA_024363595.1 Xenopus borealis | reverse complement strand
AGCAGGAGGAAGTGCGTAGGCGACTCTGCAAGAAGGAGGTTAGTAAAGTAGCAGACGTTCCTTGCGATGCGTCTGCTATTTTGAAGTCGGATCTGTCATAATCGAGTCGCAGATCCGACTTGACAGCCCCCAAGCATCGTTGCCTAGGGGGCTGTCCTCTTTTCCAACTCTCTGCCGAGGCGGCACAAAGCAGAGAGAAAGTTCGGCTGCCAAAGAACATACCAGGTAGGTTCTTGGCGGCCAGAGCATTTAACCGCCAGTAAAAGTTTTCATATCTGTCTTGGGTACTGTAGCATTTCTGTTCACATAAATTAGATGTAACCCATGAAATCATTAAGAGAGTGGGTGTAATGCATCAATTAACTAGCAAACACATCAAGAAAAAATATCAGCCTCTGTCTCTATGTGCATGCATCACAAAGAACCTTTTATAATGATTTATAGATACACATTCAGATCAGAGTAAAACTTCATCTGACCCTGAAGGAAAGCCATTAATTCTATAACTATGAACATCACTAAACTGTATTAGGCAGAACTAATTAGCAATTAAAGAGAAAAAGTGCTAATGGAATGGAAAGGGAAATTGGGAGATTTCTAGGTAACAGGATAACAAACATTGCATACTGTATGCTTTTCAAGATCAATGCAGCGTTTATTACAGACACATTCCTTTGATGAAGAAAAATATTTGTTGTTCAAACCTAATTTAATAATGGATGGAAATCTATTTCATATGACTTTATCTGGAATCAACCACCATAATGTTTACTAACATTCGTAGTGACTCAAATGCATAATAACATTATTTTACCGTATTTTATTAATTCCTGCAAACATGCATGCTTACAGTATGTGGAAAGAAAAACTGTCTGTTGTTTTAAGTTAATGTTATTTACCCTCATATTTATATCAAACCAATAACTTACATGTGCAACATCATTATTTTCAAGATGCATTGCAAACAAGAGGTAAGCTTTAATGTGCAAAGGATACTATGGCTGTTTGGGAGCTGAGGAGGGGAGAAGGGAGTCTTCTGAAATATTTGCAGGACATAAACTGTAGGGGACCTTGTTATATATATTCCTACAAAAACTTTAGGGTTTGACAACCAAAACATAAGCCTCTCCATATTCGAGGCTTCTGCTGCTGACAGAGAAACCATGTATCTTTATACACAATGTTGAACATTTTTTACACTACAGTAATAGTACAAATAGGAAGTGAAATATTACAATAACTAAAATTCAATATAAAAACAAACAAAAATAAATATAAAGGTTTATCTACAAAGCCTACAAATGTGCAAAGTGCAAAAAACAGATACAAATCACCAGGTTTTTTTATATGCAATTCAGTCCCCCCCAAGTCCTGCATACTTGTGTTTGCAACAATTTATGTGTGATGAACCAATATGGATGGACATCAAAGTCTATTTTGGTAAATCAAATGGAAGTTTTTCCCTGCATTTTTTTGAAATGGCATCACTTCTGGTGCACAGTAGTGATGGGCGAATCTATCCCATTTCGCTTCGCCGAATTTCCTTTTCCCATCACTAGTGCACAGCATTAGCACCCAAGTGCCTTAGTACAATTTTGAATTCTGATACTGCTAAGGAACCCAGGAATTACCATCAGGTTGAGGTTGATGGTGATTGCCCCTCTGTAATTTATCAGAGCAAGCTAAAGGGGTACATCAAAGCCCATAACATATTGTAAAGGATCATGGATGAACCCTATATCTCACTGAACAATGTCAATGCACACGCATTATGCATGCATTAGTAAGTGTTATGGCATGTATATTTCATGGCTGAACTGGCTTTTAACACTGAGCAAATATTTCAGCAGGAATGGATTTGCAGTGAAATTCTTTGTTTCACAAAATTTCAGGGTGATAATTTTCCCTGGGGAAAAGTATGCAAGATAAACAACCATTGATGTCAATGTATTTTGCAAAAAAAAAAAAAAAAAAAAAAAAAAAACACAGCGAAAAAACTCCCACTGACTTCAATGCATTGAGCACATTTTTGCTGTTTTGCTAATTTTTCCACGGTTTTGCAAATATTGAAACAAAATGGGGTAGATTTGCTAGTCACTGCTGGCTTTGTCTAGTTTGCTTCATACTTAAATAAACTTTGATAGAGCTTGGCAACCTCATTTGTATTACAACATACTTATGATGATGATTATGATGAATTCATTCTTCTAGGTTAGAGTGTCTAAAGGGATGTACATGTATTGGTCTGCTTTGTAATGAGTAGTAGAAGTTGTATTTATCAAGAGGAGAAAGAAATGACTTTGAATGCACAAAATAGGATGAGACACATGATGGCCAAATGTATAACAAGGAAAATGGGCTATAACTGATGTTTTGATGGAATATCTTGAACATTTATTGATTACTAAAAGGAAAATACTATGGACATGGAATTCTTCAAATAGTCTAGGCAGGTTCCAAAAGCTCTATCTTTTAAACTGAATGATCATGGCTTTTTCAACCATAAAATAGTTTACATCGATTAAAAGTGTACAGGTAATGAAACACACCTTAAAAGGAATCTAATCCCTAACAAAAAATATGACAAATTCAAACAAAGGACAAAATTGAGACTTAGATAGGATCTATGGGAAAACAGTAAATAAGAGGTACATAAAAGAGTATATAAGAGGTACATAAAAGAGTTTACGTTATAATATTGTAATGCTAATTTGGGCTAAGCAGGCCACAAATAGTTAATGTCCAGCTAGTGATAGGAGCATGTGTTACATTGGACTAACACTTCAAGCTAGGGCCTTCGCTAAGTGAAAGCATTCCCTCTAAGGTGTAGTGCAACTACAACACCCAGACTACTGTGCATTCAAAAAATGATTGGGCGCCAGGAGGTTCTTATGATGCAAACAAAAATGGTTTATTAGCCCAAAGACAATATCCCCAGGTTTACTCACGTACACAGATGAGGTTTGGCACATGACACACAGTCAAATCAGGTAATAGGTAACACAGCTGAGAAAAGACTCAATTACGCATTTGCAGTAACTCAGTACAACCATTCCCTCCAGGAAGTTGTCAGGAAGCAACCTCTACCCTACAGTCCCTCTTCATTGAGGTCCCTGCACTCAGGCACATTTAACAAGCCTTTCGAAAGCTACTCCCTCCTGCAAATCCTCGTTGGAGCTTCAGCTGCTCTTTCTCTTTACCCTATCTACCTTTGTCTCGTAGAGAGACTATTACAAGTTTCCTGTCAACGACTTTAATGGACCCATGCCCAGGCTCATCGCACTTATCCACCCAGCTCATCAGGCTGAAGGCAAAGAGGAAGCTGCCACTTTCCCAGCACTATACCAGGTTGAGGCAGGATGTGGTCACAGCAACACCTGGTCAATAGCAGGGGATATGCAAATAGGAATTAAATATATGGGCTTTTGCCTAGTAACTAGAGAGAAGGAAAAAGTGTAGGGCCTTAAAGCCATAGGGGCAGATTAACCCCTGTGGGTCCCTACAATATGATTATTATACTAAAGGATAGGTTTTCAGGGTATTTGGAGCAAAATCATTTGGGAAGGTTAATTGGCTCTCGATAAAATTTATCAAAATATACCATAAATATTTTACAAACCAGAACCAAAAATGTTGGGAAATCATTATGAATTATATCTACACAGCAATGTGGTGTCCTATAAGAAAAATAAAAGAAAAACAGTACATTCACTTGTACAGCTGAAGGGGTAGTAAACCTCGGCAAGCTGGACCTTATGAAGTATGCGAAAAGGGTATTCAATTATGCATACGTTAATTGATTTTAATTACTTGTACAGATGCTCAGTGTGACATTTAACAGGTAATAATGAGCATATTATTGAGGAATGTATTCAGTGTGGATACTAAAAACATTGCACTGCAGAAAATAGGAAAAAGGTTATTTGTAGGAAAAGTAGATTGGAGAACTAAAGATGTATATATGTACAGTATATATAGACAGACACAAACAACACACATACTACTGTATATGTTAACTGGCTAAGTGGCAACTAAAGGCCTTCGACAAACCAATAATGGACATATATCCCTGGATATTATAAACCTATAATAATAATAATAATAAAGGAATTGTTCAGTGTAAAAATAAAACTGGCCAAATACATAGGCTGTGCAAAATAAAAAAAAAAAATCTTTCTAATATAGTTAGTAAGCGAAACATGTAATCTATAAAGACTGGAGTGAACTGAAGTCTAATATAATAACCAGAACCCGGCCTCCTGCTTTGCAGCTCTCTTGGTTTCCACTGATCGGTTACTAGTCACTAATCAATCAGTAAGTTTGGGGGGGGTGGGGCATGAGGCTCATAACTGTTTGCTTTTGAATCTGACCTGCATGTTTAGGATGCGCTGAGCACAACTGAACTCACTGAACATTTATGTCCCATGTGGCCCCCATTCAAGTTGCCGACTAACTAAGAGATTAGTTAGTGAGAGCTGAAAAACAGGAAGTTGCATTCTGGTTATTACAGATGAAGCCACTTTGGATTGTGCATTTGACACAGAAAAACTTAACTCATCTATCCCATTTATCCAATTTAGCACAGAATATTGTGTCACAGCATCCCATCCAAGTAAAGAGTTCACCATTGAAAACAACGGTGCTTTGGTATGCTAATGAAAAGGTTAAATGCATTAAATGAGTTAAGATCCAATTACGGTAGAACCCAGGAGCATGCTACTGAACCAAGTGTCTGATCTAGCACCAATGGTAGCGGAGAAAGCACTAATTTCTATAATGTTTGCCTATGCCGTAAATCTATTACTATGAGATGGAAAGCACAAACAGCCCCAAGCCTACAATTTTGGGAAAACCAAATAATACATGCAGTACCAATGTACAAACTACTAGTGATGGGCGAATTTATTCGCCAGTGGCAAATTCGCGGGGAATTCCCACGATTCGCGAAACTGCCAAAAAAATTTGCCAAAAAAAATTTGCCGTGCAAAAACGAGTCGCGCGTCGTTTTTGACGCGAAGCGCTGAAAATGACGCGACACGCGCCAAAAATTATGCGACGCGTCGAAAACGACGCGACGCGCGTCAAAAACGGCGTTTCGTTTCGCGAATCAGCGAAAAATTCGCGAATTTCTCTGGAAATTCGCAAATTTTTCGGCGAAGCGAAACGCGGCCGTTTCGCCCATCACTACACACTACTATATACAAGAAAGGGATGCCCGGCTAAATTAAAAAAAAAATATGGTGCCCATGGACAGACATACATGATGAACATATTTCACACCCCAGCACTGAAATAAAACTATGTAAGAATGTACACTAATCTCTCCTAAACTCTCTACTGTGGTGATTAGAAAGCAGAGTATATATAAAGTGACTGTGCACAAGTTAAGTTAAATTAGGATAGTTTATTGAAGTTAACTTTAGCAATAAAACACAGAGAACACATAAAAGGATAACAGTACATGTATGGAAAATGAACAATCAATGTACACTTGTAAACCAATGATGTTTAATGTACTTTATTGAAATAAAGCATTGTTAAAAAAAAAAAGAGTTAAGATAACTTTAGATAACATAGTTTCTTCAATTAGCCCTGAGTCATGACACATTTAACTCACACACCCCAGTGGCTGCATCTGTATGTTAGACATCCATTCACTCAAGCCTTTATAGATTACATTTTTGGCTAACTAACTCTATTTTATTTTGCACAGCCTATCTGTTTATTTTGTTTTTATTTTTACACTGAACTGTTTCTTTAAGGTTTAATATTTCTTATCAAAAGATTTCCATGTGTGTATATTACTTAACATGTTATTGGAAATGGCACTGGAAAAACACTATTTGTACTTCATAACAAATGAAGATTTACCTCCTGTACAGCTATTGAAATAAGATCACATGGGACCTTTTTGAATAAGGTAATAAACAGCTCTCTATTTTCACATACAGGTTTTGCATTGTATAAACTTGGACTTTTTCATTTAATTATATGATTAGTTCCCTTGGAACAAATCTCCTGTGGTTTATTCATAATCATGCCTTTTCTTTGGTTATTTTTGACTCTCTTTCCTGTTTACTAAAGAAATGAGATGTGTTGTTGGGGACAAGTTTCAATTTTTTATATTTTTATATATTAGTCAACAGGCCTCATTTGTGATCCCCCACGCAGTGTGGAAAGTGTAGAAACAGGCCATAATTGCTCAATTTGAAATGTCCCCATTACCAGTTTACTTAACTATGACTTTATTAATTGCTTGTACAGTATCTGTGCAACTGTATTAAAAGAAATCCCAAAATGATTGCTAATGTAAATATATTCTACAGTTATTGGTATTTATCACACCTTTCCTTTTTTATTTTAAAATTACCTATATAATTAAAGGACTAGAAACTATTTTTTTAAGTACTGTCTCTTTAAAATCCTTAGAATTCAACACTTTGCCACTTTGCCACCTTAAAGCTTCAGAATTGCCAAATTTTAACCTATGGGGGGCCTCCTAGAGCCTGCCCTGAATTTTTTCAAGTCGACATTCGAAGATTTTTCACTTCGAATTTCAACCAGAAGCAAATCTGCCCCTAGGTTTAAATAGAACCTCTGTTTACAAAATACACATTTATATATACTGTACTAAACAGTGTCAGTTAGTATATTTCCAAATGTAATCTTAAAGCCATCTTCCTATTTACAGTAACAATGGAGATTCTTTTTTTCTCCTTGGTTGATAAAAGTGAAATATACTATATAATAATTATTTTATCTGTACTACAGAAGAAGTTGACTTTTTTTAAATTATCATCCTTGCTTGTTTGTAAAAGACAAGTCATATTTTGTAAAAGGAAAAGTGAACATTTGGGGCTAGATTTACTAAGGGTCGAATTTGAGGGTTAAAAAATCCATGGGAATAACTGGGAATACTCTGGGAAGTAAAATCCTTTCGAATTTGAATATCGAAGGATTTTACCGCAAATTGATTGGTCGAACAATCGAATAGAAAATATTCGATCAATCGATAAAATTATTTGAATCGAATGATTCGAACGATTTTAACCATTCTTTTATTCGATCAAAAATAATAAAAATCAACTTCGGTAGCTTTAATCTTGCGAACTAGGCAGTCAAATAAAAATTTAAAGTTGAACAGTCGAATATTCGAAAGGATTTTTATTCGAATCATTAGATTCGATCGAATTTTCAAAATTCACTGGTCGAAGTGATCTTCAAAAACATTTGAAAATTCAAATCTTTTTGAAAATTCGATCGAACTTCGAATTCTTCATGTGAATTTAGTAAATCTGCCCCTTAAAGTTCCCTGAAATAAATTTAATTATGATAATTTTAAAGGGGCAGTATGCCCATTGTTCAACATGAGTTTATTGAATAGGGCTTGTGCCAAACATATCTTTTGTCTATTGTTTAATTACAAAAAAATCTATGTTTTTTTAAATTTCTTCTAAACAGGGCAAACAGGGAAACTGAAGCTACTCCATGTTTGGTGAGGTATATCATTAGATTCCCAGTACACAACCTCCCACCATTCTCCATGTTTGCTGTGACTTTTTGGTTAGGGGAAATCTATTAGGCAGAGGGATGATCTCGAAATCTAATTATCTTCAGTTTATATTTTGCTTTCTTCTAATTGTTGTGCCTGTATGTTTAGGAGGGTGTGAAGTGGCCAGAGTGGGAAGATGTTTAGTTGCAACACATATCCTTAATTAAAATCTTGCACACTGCAATTGTCAAATGAAATTACATTTAGTCTGAATTTTTTTTCATGTACTATCGCACTTTGCATTTACTGCAACTGTGTAATATGACGTTATTTAACCAATTTATTGCAATTAACAAGCTGAAATAAATACAATATCTAAATAGATAGATTTTTCTCTCTGTGTAGACATGATAATTATACAGTATATTTATATATTAGAAAGTGCATATAATATTTAATTCCTTTACAGTGATTCTGTAATCAAAACTGATAGACAGAAAGACAAACAGAAAGATAGATATTGTTTAATGTTTCATAGGGTAAGCATACTAAGCATACACTAAGAAATAGCTTAAAAAATAAAATGTATTTAAAAATGAGCAGACTATGAAACAAAACATTTAAATGTCAATGTAAAGTCAATGTGCTGTAGTAAAACTAACTATATCTGTTAATGAGTAATCAAATTGTTTTGGTTTTCATAAAGCTAACTGTATTACCTCTTATTGTTACCTTTTAGTTTGTACGTGAAAAGGAAGAACATAAAAAAATTATTTGATTAACCATTCCATGAGTTTAAGGATTTGAACATGCAAATAACAATAAAACCTACCAATAAACATAAGCCTCCAAAACACTATGAACACAGTAATTAAGGCACAATCTGTTTAATTTTAACATCCTTCTGAGTGGGAGGAAAATGATCATTCTGCTTAAATACCCAATAATATTGACTCCTATCTGAATAATTTGGGGAATTGGGTGGAAAATCACAAATGACTGTGATTGCTTACAAAACATAATGTCAGCATATTTATGCATACATATAGAAAAAACAGTATTTCGAAGTACTGTATTAGAGATCCAGGTTCAAATACCTGCTGTACCAAAGATGCCACAAGGATGCCAAAGGTGCAGCACATGGACTAAATTTCTTTGGCCCCATCTGCAGCATATTTTGAAGCTGTTATTCTACATTTGTTTTAATTCACAAAACCAAAATGACAGTGCTGCCCACAGTAAGGGCAAAGTTAACTTTGTGAACTGCTCCTGATCCTGGGGTTATCCAGATAACAGATATTTCTTTAATTTGGATTTTCATACCTTCAGTCAACTAGAAAATAATTTAAGCATTAAGAGGCAAATTTATCAAGGGTCGAATTGATTAGAAGTGAAAATTCGAATCAAATTCGAATTAAAAAAATTCTAATTTTGGGTTTAGTCGACCATTGAATAGCCCAAAATTCAATTTGAATTGGCAAATTTGAAAATTCGAATTGATTTTTGAAGTACTGTACCTTTAAGAAAAATTCGATCAACAAATTTGCCAGATTGAACCTACCAAATTGCTATAGAATCCTATGGGAATAAAAAAATGTGTTTGATTGCTTAAAATAGTTCGAATCAATCGTTTTGAACAATTTTATCGATCATATTTTTTTGTATTATTATATATTCGATATATCGAATTGCGTTCATTCGACAAAAATTCGAGGGTCGAATTCGAGGGTTTTTAACCCTTGAAATTCGATCCTTGATAAATCTGCCCTAAGTGGATTATTTTTCAAAGGTGGAATGTTAGAATTTTTATATACCTCGAAAGACTTGAATGGTTTCTTATTTAAGGAAAAACTCAAATGTTGCAAAACCCAAATACTCAAATTTATCAAGTTTTCCCCGGGAAAAAACTCAAATTGCTTGAAATATAGCAGACCTCATCCGAAAACTCGGACATCATGAAGGCTATTAACATCTTCAAATGGAACATCTTCAAGGAACCTCTGCCATTGACTCCTACATGACCTCGACATGTTTTAGATGGTATATTTTGAGATTTGGGTTATTTCCAGGGTTGGGGTATAATCAATCTCAAAAAAGTTTTTTTCAACCTGTAATTGTGAGTTTTGACCCAAAAAATCTAATTGAAAACTCAAATTTTTGTGGAAAACACAACTCAGACCTTAATAAATAACCCCCTCAATAAACCCAATAGGCTGACTTTGTTTCCAATAAGGATTAATTATATCTTAGTTTGGATGAAGTACAAGGTACTATTTTATTATTACAGGGACAAGGAAATAATTATTGTTCATCGTTATTTTCCATTAAATTCGGATCTTTTAATAAATGTCAGGACTTGGCATGGCTTTAGTTAGTTTTGTTGTGATTTCAAAAACCTCTATAACCACTAACATTTGACTGATAAATAGGCCTCCACTGGAGATGGTCATTCTTTAATTTGGAGCTTTCTGGATAATGGGTTTCTGGATAAATTATTCTATATCTGTACAAGTTGAGAACAGTTCAATGATATATACTCGTTATCAGTCCTTAGCACCCTTTAAAGTGGACCTGTCACCCACACACAAAAATCTGTATAGTAAAAGTCCTTTTCAAATTAAACATGAAATCCAATTTCAAATTTTTATTAAAGCATTCATAGCTGTTTTAAACACATTTAAAAATCTCAGCTGTCAATCAGTCCTTAGGCATAGAGGCGGGGCAGATAATTACTTTCACTTTCCATTCAGCACTTCCTAGATGTCACTGCTCCCCACACATTCCACCAGCTCTCTTAACCATTTAATTGTGTAGCCAGGACATGGGGATAGACATTGGGTCCCCCATTCTGGTGCACAAACAAGATTCTGAGACGATGCAAGGCTTGCCTTAATAAAAGTGTCCACAAAATGGCTCCTGCCTGCTTGCTATAATTATGAATTCCCAGACTGAAGAAAACAAGATTAATATACTTTATATAGTGTAATTAATGTTCATTTTGCTTGACTAATGTGATAAAATATGATTTTGAATATTTATTTGGGGTGACAGGTCCACTTTAATCAATGGCAGCCAACATGGGTTATGGAAGGAAGGTTATTTGGCCATATTTTAAATTTATTGCTTTCATAACACATGAGATATTCCATGTAAAAAAAAAAACTACAGTTCAGGTTGCACAAATATTAAATGCTAATTTATGGTAGTTAGTGTAAAATAAACATTACCTTGTTATTTCTAGGCATATTTTTTATCTGAGACATTATTACTTGTTTAGAATTCTGCCTGTGTCCCTTTATATTGGATCATTGATAACATTTGTGATTACCAAATGAAGACGCGTACATATATTACTCCCTTCACTTGCTAATGGTCTGAATGTTTGTCAACTTGCATTTTGCAAGTAATGATGGAAAAATTACACAGACATATTACAGCAAGTTATGTAAATGAAGTCATTCTGAATGATGAAAAGGGGAAGAGTGTGACAATACAGCATGTCTGACATTGCTTATTTGTGTAGAATTGCCTTTTTTGCATGTGAACTGGGCAATTAAAATGTTAATGGTTAGATGCAAAAATCACGCCTAGATACAATGTTGTCTGTATCAATTTTTCCAATCTGCAGCAAAATCTAAAATTAGTATACGTATTTTCTGTTTTCAGCCGTAACAACGATGGGGTTACTTTATTGGCATGATTAAAACTGCATTAACAGATTATCGCAAATTGTTTTGACATTTCATATTCATCTAAGGGCAGTTTAGCAGAACATCTTAATAGCTTCCAGTCTTTAATTATTGAAAAGTGAAGTAGGTTGTTTGTTTTAATACATGTAAACACAACAGTATAGAGCAACGTGACCGTAAAAAACAACATAATTTATGATAGATAAGTCACTTTACTCAACAGTCCCTTTGCATTTGAAAATAGAGAAATCCAGCACATAACAATGCATTTTGATATGAACCAAAGAAAAGGTGTCTTGATCTTTGTTCTAACCCTCAAATCTTTAGTGTCTGTTTTTCATCTTTGATGTGGCTTAAAGTAATTACTTTCTATAGCTGCTTTCAAGCGCATGTTATTAATGGCATACATTTGTTATGATCACACTGTTGTTAGAGGGATAGATTCGGCAGGGACTTTGTCACCTCTGGCAATCCAAGCCCATGTGACTTAATGATTCATGAAGCAAATCTTGAAAATAAATTATATTTACTTTCTTTCACCTGGGGCTTGACTTCTTATGTTCCCTACCTTTTTAAATTAGTGCTACAGATTTTCATAACATTTTAATTTGATTTTCAAAGAACTCTTGGCAGGAGTATTAGTTTAAGTTTAAATCACTCACAGCATCAAGCAATCCTCTTCTTTTTAGTATACAGTATGTAGTAAATGGAGTGATGTTCTAGGGAGATGCACAGTGTAAATAAAAAAAAATGAATAACTGGCTATATTGTGACATAAATAAGAAAAAAAAATCTTATGTTTAAGTTTCAGGTCTGGAGAAACAATATGTGTTTAGATCATTATTTAGAGACAGAAGGGACATATGGCACACCAATCTGCCCTCATAGTGCACAGTAAGGAAATGACTGTGCCACAGTTTATATGGCTCATTGAATCTATCTCATTAGTTACTTTCTGCTTATTACCCAGGAAATTGTATAATTTAATTACAAATGCTTCATTTTATTTTAAACATTAAAAATATATATTCTAACATATTTACATGTAAAATAAAGTACAGTATTATTATTCAGCTATGCATGAGGTATCTTATTTTATGTGTAACAAAATAACCGGTTGAGAATCCAGGACTACAATAGTCCATCCTGCAACCCCACAACTTCCCAATATATAAAATGCATACAGTACGTTGCCACTACACCAATAGATAGAACTATTAAGTACCATAGGTAGCTAAAAATTTAAATATGAATTGATTCTAGGGATGAAGGCAAGGCAGAAAAAAAATCTTGTCATGTAGACTTTGAAAATATTTGGTGCAACTGCTCCTGATTTGTAACAAAGCACACGTGCAGTTGCATCTACTGTACTTTGGTGATTCTGCCTCTGTGGTAGGTGCAGTGCAACTATGTTAAGAGAAACCCCTGTTTGCATTCACAGTGACGTTGAAATTCTGGGAAAATGGCTCATTGGCAGAAAAAATGGTAGGCAAACGTGCCTTACTGTTTCCAGTGTAGTAAGACCAGGATGTATTGTCATAAATCACAATTGTTCTTCCAAATAAAGCAGTGCATAAAAAAAATATATATATATATAATATATAACAATTCACATTACATTATAATCATATAATATTAACTGTCTCAGCACTTGTCTTCGCTTATACATTTAACTTTTTCACTTTTTCTTTAGGGTGTTTAAGATACCCACCCCAGGATTCACAAGCCGTTTACTCAGTTCTATAGCAGTACTCTGAGTACATACTCCATAAACTGGTATTTTCCCTGTTACCCCTTGTGTGAGGCTTCAAACATGACTTTATCTGCACATGTATGGGGCACTTTAATGGGCCTAGCCAATTGTTTGGCCCTAGGTAGGCCCTCAATGTGGGCAAATTGGGGAACTGAATATAAAGCTGGCCATTGATTGAAAGATCTTTCAATGTATGGCCAACTTTATGGTCTGTTCCATTTCATTAGTTACATCATACTATTATATCTTTGTAAAAGCACAGCTCCTAGCTGTAGGTGTGAAGGCATGGAAATACTTACAGCAGGGAAAAAAATATATCCATCCTGAATGGTACTATTTGCATTTACAGTGCAGTATTGCAATATATGTTGATACAGTTGTCATTGCAGATTGTTCGAAATCTTGCCTCTAACCCTGATGATAAAAGACTGTCCACAGGTTAAAAAATGGCTTTATTCACTGTGGGCCCCTCCAATAGATAAAATTTAAAATAAAAAAAAAAAGTCCATAACATTCATGGTAACTCTCCTGATCCAGTGGGCCACTCCCAAACTATAACAAAACCCTACAGATCAACCAGCCATTCCCTACTCAGTGCACATAAGCTCCACCATTTTCAGGTCCCTGCACATTGTGCTTTTCCATCTTGGGGCCTCCCTCTGCTTTGGGACCTCTGACTGCAGTACCCCCCTGTGCTGATATAATTGGAATGTACTGTTGCATGGGCTGCAATTAGAGGGTACAACCAGAATTTATGTAAGGGACCAGGGCAATTTTAGAGACCATGGGGTAGAGGACAGCATATCTTTAATATGGCAACATTAGGGACCTCATGCTCTCAGGCTTTCAATAACGGAACCTCCACATTGTACACAAAGCCACAGTCAGGACAAAAATGTGATCTTTCATCTCCTTGTCTGCAATTCCGCTGAAATTATAGGGAAAACACTGTATTGTTGACATTGCACATTTCACTCTACATTTGTGCTTGCCAATGACCCCTATAATGTCCAGAATTGCCGTGTGCCTTTGTCCTAAAGGAAAATAGCAAAATAAATACCACTTCTGGGGAATATTATCTATGGACCTTTGTTAGGAAATGACAGTAAATTGTTGTGGAAAGAAAATGGAGCCCTGCCAAAACTGGATTACTGATGTGAAGCAGATAGCAATCAATCTGCCTGGATTTTTCTTTAGCTTCATCTATTTAAGATAAGGTGCTAACTGATTAGTTTCTGTTGTGTGTAGGTGAGTTTTCCTGAGACAGACCACATTGCTTTTATCTTTATAACAAAAGACATTTAAGTCATGAAACCAGTGAAACATTTGTGATGGTAGTCGACAGCTTTTTATTGTGCTACTTCATTTCAGTTGTTTGTTAGTTTCAGTTCAGCTTATAAAGTCAAAGAAGGTAAAATCAGCAGTATTTTTGTTAAGTTGAAAGAGATACCATATTGAACCACAGTTAAGGCAATCAATAGATTTTAACTGTCTGTATCCAGATGGAGGAGGAAGCTATTTTTTTCTTCAGATAAAAACCTGTTCAGAATAATACATTGTGGTGGGCATTTTAGTCAGGTGCTGTTCAATATTAATTATTAATTTAACTTAATATATATTTACTTAAAACACACCCTGAAACAAAATGGCACACTAAAATGATGCCAATAAATGTTATTTGCCACAAAATCACAAGCATTGGGTTTCACTCATGTATGCATAAATGTGTATGACCTAAATAAAGTGAACATTTGGCACACAATCACTATATTTGATCAAGTACAATACTATGTCAGTGCTTATCGGCTCTAGAAGGTCAGGACATGGTGTGATGATATCCCTATGTGGCCATGGGCACTGCCATCTTGAATGCAAAGTGCAGCTCTCCATAAAGGAGCACTCCTGACATATTATTCATGTCTCCACTCACACTACGTGATGCTCCTACATCTTTCTAAGATAGACAATCAGATCACTTATACCATTTTTGTTCTATTTGATTTTTAGAATGTGCCCAAAATTAGCAATCTACAAAGCAATGTATATCGATTATAATAATTCAAAATTTAGAATACATTTACATAATATACTGTTGGTGGATTATATTATATTTATCGGTAACAATTCAATTATAAATATTGATGTTGTTTATCTTCATTACAAAGAGAAAACAATCTAGAGACAACTAGTATACATTTCTTTCAAAAGTCTACAAACATAAAAATGTGAAATGATCCATAGAATAGAAACCTATTCACAGTATCATAACACATGGCGTAAAAGTGCATGGCTTTGCATAGTGATGCTGCCTATTATATCAAAGTCATCTCTTAAAGAAACCCAGTTGGACAACTTGTATCATAGGGTCAACTTGTAGGTTGCTAGTTATTGGTTACAGTATTTTCTTAAAGTTAGTAATGCATTTTCCCAGATGAGAAACCTATTTGTACAAGGTGGTAGCAGCTACCCAATTTGTGTCATACAGTAATTTCAACTTTCATTATTCACTTTTAATTGTTGCTGCTGGTTTCAGCTCAGACTGAATGAGTAAAGTTCTAATACCTAAGGGCACATTTACTATGGGTTGTTACTATGGGTTGATGTGAAATTAAAATTTTTAAAAGTAATTTTGGGCTACTTCGACTATTGAATAGCCCAAATATTTATTTGAATTCAAAAAATTCAAAAATTCGAACTTGGAAGACCTGTCTCTTTAAAAAAATTTGAATTTGACTATTTGCCACCTTAAAGCTGTCAAAGTGCCATTGTAGCCTATGGGGTAATAATAAAAATAATAATTCATGAATATCTGCTTCTCTGTTATTCTGCATTCATCACATATTCTTTTTATTTGTCTTTCCCCCTCTTCAGGTTTTAAGGGAAACACTCCAGTGCCCTTCATGGCTTCTTCAGCCTCTACCATTAGACACATATATTGTGTGGAACTGTATATTTATTATGCAAAAATATAATTAAATGGATTGAGTACTTCCATTCCATCATGGACAAAACTTCAAGGAGAAATGGGCCAAAATAACTCACAAACTGAGCAAAGCTGGTATGTGCCTGCGAAATATTCAAAACGGTTGATGATGTGCTTAGGAAGGATTCAATTTTCTTTTAATTTGACAAAATTGTATTTTTGTGGTTTTCACTTTAGCAAAAAAAGTAGCAAACCTTTTCATATTCAGAAAACAAACATATATTTAAATACTGCACAGAAAGGTAAATAGATGCATGTTTCAAAAGCTACTATATATTCAAATTATATCTATAAACACACAGACATTTTCTCCATCACAGACACAGTTTCCATAACCATAAAATTTTTCCTAATAATCATACAAAGTGAACACTTTTATACACCAGACTGGATGAAACTATAAACTCAAAATTCTAGGTAAAAATCTTCTTTTTTGGCATAATAATATCTATTCATTATTGGCACTTTAAGTACTGGAATCTTTTAATTAGAACATCTGTTGTTTTAATTAGCATAGGAATTCTAATGAGGCTCTCAGCAGAGGTCCTGCTGCTAAACCACTAGCTCAGAATCGACTTTCAGCATCCATGACACATCATGACCATTCAACCAGGTTTTAACCCAAGTGAGGCTGCTGCTGCCTGTCATCAGAAATAATCAATCTTTCTATTAATTAAACTGCTGAGAGGAAAGAAAGCACAAGCACAGGGTGCACAACGCCACAGTTGTCAACAGAAAACTGGATGACAGCTACACCTCCAGTTCTGTGCCAATAATTCAGTAAGTCATGTTATATTGTAGACATTTAGAATGCATTTAAGCTATATTTTATTTCAAATGTATTCACTTTACATGGCAACCAATTGCTATTATAGATTGAATGCATGGGCGAATATGTTCCTTACCTCTTCTTACCATCTTACTGTTGATTATTGTTGACTGTAAGTTTAATTCCCTCCATTCACTGCATCAAGTTTATGCAGTTTTGATGACCCAGCTAGAAGAACAAATTAACTGTAATTCCCAGAGAGTTAATCTTATTTAAATTCCAGAGTTCAGGATGAGCTGGTGTTCATAAAGCTGCAATATGATGCAGATCAATTCCAGATGATTTATAGAATGATTTACACATCACATAGCAATATGAACCAACTGAGTTAATTTCACTCATATCTTATCCCAGTTCTTGCTTTGTAAAGTAATGGTATATATATATATATATATATACATAAACTATCATATAACTTTCCTATCAGGGAGGTTTTCATTAACACTTTGATTAAGTGACAGAAATGCAACCTTGTGTGGTAGTTCTGTATATGTAAATGGCATTTTACCAGTGTCGGACTGGGACACCAGGGGCCCACTCAAAAACATTACACTAGGGGCCCACCAAAAAATCTTAGACCAGGGGTGCACTCTCAGTACTATTATTCTTCCTCTACTCATTCAACCTCTATTCTCCTAGTCTATTTACTTCACATACTATATTCTGTTATTACATCTATTTAGCCTCTAGAAATAGGGAATGGCCATGAACTAGGCCAAATTAGCAGCATGAGGGCCCACTGACACCTGGGCCCACCGGGACTTTTCCTGGTATCCTGGTGGGCCAGTCCAACACTGCATTTTACCCAAATTTTACTACATTCATAGAACTATAGTGAATATTTTCAATTAAAGTCATTATTCGAGTTACGTTCAAGTTTTTTATAAAAAAGTTGAAATTTTTAAAACTCATTAAAAATGCAAATTGGTTACAGTATGATATTTTTAAATGGTTATTTTCAATTGACAAAAACTCATCAAACTCGTATGTGAGCTTATTTATTAAAAACCTCAAAACTCAAAAATATTTGAATATGTGAAAATAAACCCTTGAACACAGAAAAATCACATTGTGCTCATCATTTTTCAATGAGTCTTTAAAACTCAAAAACCCAAACTGAAAAATAGCTTAAATTTTGCTAATACAACTCCTGTTGACTTTTACTTATATTCAAGTTTTTTGCACTCAAACTCATAATTTTTGCCTAAAAAAAAGGTA
The DNA here is from genome assembly GCA_024363595.1 of Xenopus borealis. Lineage (NCBI taxonomy): Eukaryota > Metazoa > Chordata > Amphibia > Anura > Pipidae > Xenopus > Xenopus borealis. Next base: position 46,575,255 of record CM044433.1, on the reverse strand, counting down.
AAGACTTCGAATTTGAATCTTAATAATTCTGCCTCAGAGTAACTTTAAAGTTGAACAAAGATCAGAGACGTCTTGTAGAGAGGAAAGGGCTGAAGTGATGATGAAGTGATGACAGGAGAAGAAAGGTGAAGGGCAGAAGCAGATTGAAGTGTGAGTGGAGTACATTTGGAGATCAGAGATGAAATATAGGAGGTGTTTCATTGTTAATAACCTTGAATGTGAGTGTTAGTAATCTGAATATTATTCTAAAGGAGAATGGGAGCCAGTTAATGCATATGCATATGGGAGCAGCTGATGTTGAGTGGCGAGATAGATGAATGAGTCTAGCAGCGGAATTTAGAGCAGATTGGAGTTGTAAAAGGCAACTTTTGGGATACTTCTGAGGAGTAAGTTGCAGTAGTCAAGGTGGGAGATAATAAGTGTTTTGGTTGTATCTGAACTGAGATATGGTTGCACTGCTGAATGTGACAAGATTTTGCAAGTGAAAATGCAGTGAAAAAGACAGATGAGAGTCTAAGGTAATTCCTAGGAAATGAGCCTGTGAGATCGATTAAAAGGTGATGTTATTAATTGTGAGATCTGAGTGATGAATATATTGAATTTTCTATCAATGAAATAACTCTAAAAAGTGGAGGTTGGGAAAAACCCAATTAAATTGAACAAAAACTAGAATAGTTTGACTCCCGAATCGCTCAATTTTTTGGGTTATTGCCCGAAACCCCCAACATTTCCCCATTATTGGAAGATACCTAGCACAGATCAAAATATCTTCAAACTGTAAAAGGGACATCTGCCATTGACTTCTAAATTACCTCAGTAAGTTTAAAATGGCAGAATTTTGGATTTTGACTTTTAGCAGCTTCGGGGTATAATAAATCTCGAAAAATGTTTTTTCCACCTGAAAAATTAGAATTTTTGTCCAAAAACCTTGAATGGAAGTAACTGATGTTTGGTAAATAACTGGACTTTAAGTTGTCACATCTGCCTTAGCTTGACAAGGGGACTCCTCAATTGACCCTTCGACTTCAGCTATCCCACTGACCCCATTGTTACATATCTTAATGAAACCTGAGGAGCCAGAAATTGTAAAAAAGGCCACAGCATTTATTCACATTTTATCAAATAAATAGGACCTTGCCAGCCTCACATCAGTCAGACTTCCATAAGAGACCGCTAGTATGCTCTGCTGCTCCTCACTTGAGTGTTAGGCTGCCTCTGCCTACAGAGAGTATGGCCCCAAACTCTACTACGAGCAGGAGCTGCATCTCCTACCATGAGAGTGGTTCAGCAGCCCTGCTGTCGGTCCGGAATCTGCAGTATGTCCATGATAGTGAATCCAAGCAGGCTGTCACCTAGAACAAGCAGTAGTAACATCGGTATCAAACAACCAACTGTGCAGTCACATGAGAGAACCTCCTTTTCCCTCTCTTCTAAATTTACCTGTGCAGTACTCTGGCCAGTACATTATAATATAGCTACTTTTTTGAACCAGAGGAAGGCAAAAAAAAACCCAGCATGAAGCCATTGTCAATTATGCCTCAAGAGGGGAAAAAATCCTTCCTGACCCCAATGGCAATCGGAAACATTCCTTGGATCAAGCATTTGACAGTCTTTAAAATTGAATAATAACATGCAAACTTTCTCATGTTTATACTGTATAACTATACCAAAACCACAATATAACAATACATACAGGAATACATCCACATTTGCTTATTAACAGATAATATGACAACATAAAGAGAAACTCCTGACATTTCACAATATGCAAAAAAGGGGAGGATTGGTGTGATGTTTCTACCTGCTCAAAAGATAAGGAAGTGAACTGCTTCTTCGCCTGTCATCACATCCCTGCTTTTCTCCGCCCCAAGCCTGGCATATCCCTGCTTTAACTCATTCCTTCTCACCCACTCACAGCTACATCTGATTCTGACAGTGTTTAAATATAAACCAGTGTAATTTGGCTGCTGGTCATTCATATCCCTTGTCATGCAGCCCCTGTGTTTATAGCTCTAGTGCTTTCCTTTAAGTAAATGCCCTGATAAAAAGCCGTGATTTACATGGGTATTAATTAAGACTAGTTCAAAGACACAACACTCTTCTAGTCCTGGTTATCTAATAGAACAACAGTAGCTAAGCAATTAACAGAACTGGCCAGGTGTGGCAAAATAATGGACATATCAACCCTTCCGTCAAGTAAGTAGGAAAGTTGCAAGATAAAATTAATAGCAATAGAACATATTGCACACACCCCACAACTGAATAATTGGCAATGGTATTTAAATCTTTAGAATCTGATTTGAATAGCGAGTTGCATAAAGCAAGGGGTAGTAGAGCTGATTTATTAGGATTAGCAGATGCCCCACAATTGAATAATCAGCAATGGTAATAACATGTTTAGCAGCTGAATTAAATGGTGAATTGCAAAAGGGAGGGTCACTTTTTTGTCCAAAAATTATTTTATTGTTTATTAATTATTATTTTAGGAACAACCACTTCCCTTTCAGATAGTGACTGAACCTCCATGATGGGGGTAGGGATCACATTACTTTTTCCAAAACAAAGTCTATTCTCATATGAGTGCCATGCAAGGGGGTGTAGTCTCCAGCCTGGGTCAGTTGTCACCGAGTTCTTGGAAATGCAGCTGGGGCTGGAGATACAAAGCCATTCTCATCAGGACTTCTGTGGAGGGGCATCTATCATTCTGTACAGAAAACAACTCCCAAGACTAACTGTGGGCTGATGCTAAGAAAACCCAGCAGTGGCAAGTGGTGTCTACCAAAAGGGGTCTGACTGACTTAGGTTAGGTATGAGTGAAACAGCTCAAGAATGGCAGTAACTAAGTGGGGAACCACCATATACCTGGGTGGGTTAAAAGAGCAAGGTACGGGCAAAGTAAAGGCAAGAAAAGGGCAACGTTAAGGCAAAGTAGTTGGGCTACCGGTTTCTCTCCCCAAGGCACTTGGAACCCTGCCCTTGGCTTCCATGGCTTTTTCCTTCCTGTAAGGATTTATGTATAGAGGCATCTCCTGATGGGAACCAAGAGGTTGGACTGCTGGTTTCTCTTCCAAAGGTTCCTGGGTTCCTACCTTGGGGACATCCCCCCCCCATAGCCGACCCCAAACATATAAGTATACTGACCCTGGTCAGCCTTGATTCTCTAAGCGTTGCTAGAACTGCCATTGGGGCCGGAGATGCCAATCCATTCTTAACGGGACTTTGGTCAAGTGGCAGCCATCACTCTGCAGATGAAACATTACAAAATAAACAACTCTACATGGGGTGCTTTCCAAAAGGGGTGACTAAAAAGACCTATCTACCTTAATTTGTTTTTTACTTAGTGCAGTGTGTTGTACATCTATGTATATCTATTTATTTTTCTCTACAAATTTGGCATCTCCTACAGGGAAACCCATTGTCCAGAAAACTCTAAATTACAGGATGGCCATCTCCCTTAGGACAGAGAAACATGCTGCTATATTGGGAGAGTATTTGCCAGGGACAAATCGTTTCATCATCTTGATTTCTAATCTCCCCAAACTGCCTTTCTGCCAGCTAGAATCTGACAGGATGGCACTCTAAGCACTTCCTTTTCTGAAGTCGTCTGCAGTTTCCTTGTGAGGCAGATTTGTCAGCCTGAAGAAGAGGAGATTTGACACCGGGTGACTAATCTCCCCAAATGTTCACGTGTGTCTTTGCCCATAGGGGCAAATTAACTAAGATCCAAAAATTCGCTAGTGTTCGCTTTGCTAGAGTACGCCGCACTTCGCCAGTGCTACGCAAATTCACTAAAGTGCGAAGTTACGCTCAGGTCGGTGAAGGGTAGCGTAGTTGCGCTAGTGTTACTTCGCCAGGAAAAGTGCAGTTGCGCTAGCGATGCCTAATTTGCATACGGCAGGAACTTAAGCGTATAATAGAAGCATATGTTACAGCCACTACATTCCACTACACAAGCCCAGGAAACCCTTAATAAATAAAATTAAGTTGTCCTATTGCCCTACATGTGCCCCCTATATAGTTGTGTTGCCATATGTTAGGAAATGTAGGGGGGAAGGAGGGTAACCCCCCCAAAAAAAAGATCTTTTTCAGACTATCACCTTACAATGTTAAAAAAAGCCAGCGTTTTTTTGGTCAGACCAGGACGAAGTAAAGTCTAACGTAAGTGGTAACATTCAGTAAAATTTTGATCTTAGTGAATTTGCGTAATTACGATTCTTCGTCAGTGCGCAACTTCACCTGGCGTAAGGGTGCCAAGTTGCGCAAGTCTATCTACTTCGCTAGCGAAAATTCGCCAGAGTCGGTGTTAGTGAATTAGCGAAGTTGCGAAATGATGTCACGCTGGCGAATTAGCGCTAGCGTTAGACGCTTCGCGCTTTAGTGAATTTGGGCCTTAGAGTCTATTCAAGCAAATAATTACAATTCTTAAACATTATTTGTCTTTTTTGTGATATTTAAACAGTAGCTTACTTTATTCCAACTGAATTATAATTAATTCTTTGCAGGGGTCATTGAGCACTGTTATTTAATCTTCTGAGGAAAATAAAATGGCATAATGTGTGAAGAGAGCAAGGGGGGATCTCAAAACTACGGAATTAAAAAAAAAAGTTATTAGGTACCTTACATTCATTTAGCCTATTGGCTTTGTCAAAGACAAATAGAGGCACAATGCTGGAAGAAGTCTATCTATTTAAGATTAACTGGATATTCCGCTTAGTAAATTACACCATCAATTGTGCCGATAACCTTGCTAGACAAATGCTGTGCAAGGGGTGTGCCTGTGCGCGCACAAGTCCCTTTCCACACTGGGCCCTCTATATATTTTTCTTGCAAGGGGGCCCGATATGCTGTTGTTATGCCCCTGTGTCCAGCTGCTTGCCTAGGAAAGGAACAACTACAACCCCCATTGATAACCTTTTTGTATCTTTGCCTGGAGTATGGAACTTCAAGAAGGTAATACCACTTTCAGGCTTTGTTTTAAGAGGAGAAAAGGGAGGAGATTTTCCCTCCAAAGCAAAGGGCAAATGGATTCTAGAGAGATATGGAGGCCAGGGATATCAAGATGGATACCAAGGGAGGGGATAACTGTTAACTAAATAGTGGGTAATGGCATGCCAGTATGTCCTTTTTGTTGTTATCAAGGAGTTATCTAGTTCACTTCTTGCTCATTTTTCTTGAAATGTGGAAAGTGTTGAGAGATAAGGTAGGATAAAATCTAGTGTCAAACAAAAGCTGACCCCCAACTGTGCATGTTCACATTTCTTTCCAGCCACAACCTTACAATCTAAAAAGGCCTTTACACTTCAGTGAGGTGATGCAAGTCCTGTTTGTAACTAATTTACATTTGTAATAACAGGAGATTAAAGCAACAGTAACACCAAAAAATGAAGTGTTTGGAAAACACTATAAGCTGCTGTGTAGCCATGACGGCAACCATTCAAGCACAGGACACTCAGTTGATAACAAATACATTCTGAAGAATCCAATTGTATACTACAGAGCGTATCTGTTATCTGCTGTTTATCCTGTGCCTTTTCTCCTTTTTCATCTTTTAATGGCTTCCTCCATGGCTACACAGCAGCTTGACTGTATAAACTATAGTCACGTTTCTGAATCAAATACATTTGATTCTGTTTTCGGAGAGAAGATGGCTAGACAGCTGGATGAGATATTAAACTAGGTGTGGGGGATGAGGGTTCAGTAAAAGATTCAGTGGAAGACAGGTTAGATGAGATAGTGGACAGGAAGGCAGGAAGGGAAAATGGGGGAGGAGATTTGGTTGAGGGTACTGTTAAGTATAGGGAGGATTACATCATTTGTTCAATATGGTACCAATATTAAATGTATGTTTGCAAATGCAAGAAGTCTGGCTGGTAAAATGGAAGAGCTGTAGGTGCTGGAGGAAAAATATGATGTGATTGGTGTGGCTGAAACATGGCTGAATGAGTCTCATGACTGGGCAGTTAATATCAGCGGCTATACATTGTTTGGAGGGACAGAGGCAATAGAAGAGGGGTACATCTGTTTGTTAGGCAGGATTTAAAAGCTTATATAAAGGAGGAGGTGATGTTAGTAAATGAGGGGGCAGAAGGCTTATGGGTAGAGTTCTTCACCAATTGTAAAGAGTCCAGCAAATTAATTGTAGGGGTATGCTATAGACACCCCGAATGTAAGGGAGGAGGAGGAGGCTAAGCTCCTGATACAGACAGAAAAGGCAGCCAGGTTGTGTAAAGAAATGATAATGGGGGATTTTAATTACTCAGTTATTGACTGGAGCAACAGTACTGCCAGATCATTTAATGGGAACAGGTTTATAAACTTGGTTCATGACAATTTTATGGCACAAGTTGTTGAGGAGCCAAACAGAAAAAATGCTATTCTGGATCTAGTGATCTTTAATGACCCAAAACGTATAGCAAATGTGCAAGTCACTGAACCCCTGGGTAATAGTGACCATAAAGTTATTAAATGTAATGTCTGGTGAAAAAAACAAATATACACTGGGACAACAAAAACCATGAATTTCAGAAAAGCTAATTTTAGGGCCTTGATGGCTGTCATTCAGAGCATTGATTGGGGCATTAAGTTTTCAGCTAAAAACACAGAACAGAAATGTTGGCATTTAAAATTATATTAAATCATTACTGTTCTAAATTTATTCCATTAAGGCGTAAATGTAGAAGCTCTAAGAATCACCCTATGTGGCTTAATATAGAAGTAAAGAAGTTAATAGGAAAGAAGAGAAAGGCATTTAAAAACTACAAGTCTGTTGGGACACAAGCTGCATTTAATGAATATAAACAATATAATAAATGTTGTTAATCAGCAATCCTGAAGGCAAAGAAAAGAAATGAAGAGTGCATTGTGGTGGAGGTGAAAAATAACCCTAAAAAAGTGTTTTAAATATATTAATAGTAAAAAGATGTAGGTACCAGTATGGTTGTAACAGATACAGAAAAGGCAAATGTGCTAAATCAGCTCTTTTCTTCAGTGTATACAATAGAGGAGTCTGATTTCCCAGGCTCACTTCATAGCTGCACTAATGGCTCAGCTCAATCTAGCCAGTGGCTGACTCAGGATATGATTCAAAAAGCTTTAACAATAGTCTGACTGCTAAAATTGGAGAGCTGGAGGTGCTGGAGGGAAAATATTATGTGATTGGTGTGGCTGAAACATGGCTGAATGAGTCGCATGACTGGGCAGTTAATATCAGTGGCTATACTTTGTTTCGGAGGGACAGAGGCAAAATAAAAGGAGGAGGGTTATGTCTGTATGTTAAGCAGGATTTAAAAATGTATATAAAGGAGGAGGTTATGTTAAAGAATGAAGGGGCAGAACTCTTATGGGTAGAATTCTTAACCAATTGTAAAGAGTCCAGCAAATTAACTGGAGCAACAGTACTGCCAGATCATTTAATGGGAACAGGTTTATAAACTTGGTGCATGAAAATTTTATGGCACAAGTTGTTGAGGAGCCAACCAGAAAAAAT
>CM044433.1:46540994-46558985 GCA_024363595.1 Xenopus borealis | reverse complement strand
GCTCTGCCCACACCAGGAAGATTTGATTAAAAACACATATTATATTTACAGTATATATACGTATATATATCTATATATCTATATATAGATATATATACCAGAAAATGTATATGCAAACAGAACGTCTTTTACATTCTTCATGTACTTCACTTTGAAAAGTCATTTATTTAAAGTAGCTTGAGGGAAAATGGGGTCATGTACTGTATCTTACCATTTTTCTCACACACTGACAAAAGTTATGATTAACACCACTTATAATTAATTCTATAGACGATTTTTATTGTTATCAAAGACATTTTATAAAGGCAACCTAAAAGTGATACCATCTTTAGCTGTCAATGATAAGTGCACCTAGAATTAAAGAGATCATGGAATTAATAGAAATTTGTTTATGCTGAGCTGAAACTAAAAACACACAAATCAGCATGCATTGGCTGTCCTCCAATAGTTACAATCATATAAATTTTATATCTATTTGAGACAGCCTTTCCGTAATTGAGAGTTTTCTCCATAACAGGTTTCCAGATAATGGATATTACCCGCAGAAACATTTCTGGATATTTTGAATGTCATGCTCAGACACCCAAACCCTGTAAAGGGATGCCTAAAAATCCCACAATCCGTGTATATCAGAAATACCTTATAAAATATAATTGTTTGACCATTAATAGGTTTTACTATCTATGAAGTAATGTACAATGTTTTGCTGATCTGTCCCACAGAGTATTAATACTCTTGTGATATGATATAGGGCTCTTGACCGACTGCTGCATCCTGTTTCCACAGCTCTCATGAAAATAAGATTTCCTTATCACTGTTCCATCCATTTTGTGCTTTCAGCCCTCATATAAATTTGATTTGCAGCAGCTATGAAAGAACAGAAAAGATATTCTTGCAAGCAGTGCTGACTTTATTGGGGAGATAAAAGACTGATTGTGGTGGCGAATGTAACAGCTCAATAACCATTAACCTCTTCATTGTCTAGGAGGTACCGTCTGAATTTGTTTTTATCCTGCAAAACTGTAACTGTAGGGTTTTCTTTTTTTAAATAATAAAATCACAACAATATACAATGAATCTAGAAGATTTATTTACAGCTGTGCTGTGTTGTTGGGAACCCATTTTTAAAGTTTAGTCGGCACAAGCCTGTTTTTCATTTTCTATATTGTTTATTTGTTGCTTAGTTGTCATTCTAAGCCTGACCATAACAAGTAGAGGATAATGATTTGGCATTCAGACCAATCAGTGTCAAGAATTGTCATGTAAAGGGCCTATATTTTTTTACCCACAATGCACTAGTCGGCTACAGACTCTTTGCTAGGGATGGGCTGCACCTCAATGATGATGGTGGAGCTGTTTTGGGGGAGAAGATGGCTAGACAGTTGGAGGATATTTTAAAGTAGGCGTGGGGGGAGGGTTCAGTAAAAGATTCAGGGGAAGACAGGTTAGATGAGACAGTGGGCAAAGGAAGGGAAAATGGGGGAGGCAATTGGGTTGGGGTACTATTAAGGATAGGGAGGTCCACATTTCATATGTTTAACATGGTGCCAGTATTAAATGTATGTTTGCAAATGCAAGGAGTCTGACTGGTAAAATGGGAGAGTTGGAGGTGCTGGTGCTAGAGGGAAAATATGATGTGATTGGTGTGGCCAAAACAAGGCTGAATAAGTCGCATGATTGGGAAGTTAATATCAACGGCTATACTTTGTTTCAGAGGGACAGAGGCAATAGAAAAGGAGGAGGGGTATGTTTGTTTGTTAGGCAGGATTTAAAAGCTTATATAAAGGAGGAGGTTATATCAGAGAATGGGGGGGGCAGAAGTCTTATGGGTGGAATTCTTCACTAATTGTAAAGAGTCCAACAAATTAAGTGAGGAGGAGGAGGAGGCTAAGCGCCTGCCGCAAAGTAAAAAAGCTGCTAGTTTGGGTAAAGTAATGATAATGGGGGATTTTAATTACCCAGATATTGACTGGAGCAACAGTACTGCCAGACCAGTTAATGGGAATACGTTTATAAACTTGTTGCATGACAATTTAGTGATCTCTAATGACCCAGAACTTATAGCAAATATGCAAGTCATTGATCCCCTGTGTAACCGTGACCATAATGTTTTATTATTTAATGTCTGGTGTAAAAAACAAATATATACTGGGGCAACAAAAACATAAATTGGAAAAGCTAATTTTAGTGCCTTGAGGGCTGCCCTTCAGAGTATTGATTGGGGCATTACTTTTTCAGTTAAAACCACAGAATAGAAACAGTTGTAATTTAAAATTATATTAAATCATTACTGTTCTCAATGTATTCCCTTAAGGAGTAAATGTAGAAGCTGAAAGAATCATCCTATTTGGATGAAGAGAAAGGCATTTAAAAACTACAAATCTTTTGGGACAGAAGCTGTATTTAATTAATATAAACACTGTAATAAATGTTGTAAATTAGCAATCTGGAAGGCAAAGAAAGGGAATGAAGAGTTAATTCCGACTCAGACGAAAACGTTTTTTAAATATATTAATAGTAAATAGATTGCAGGTTTTGTAACAGATACAGAAAAGGCAAATGTGCTAAATCAGTTCTTTTCTTCAGTGTATCCAATAGAGTCTGAGTTCCCATGCTCACTTCTTAACTGCACTAATGACTTAGCTCAATCTAGTCAGTGGCTGACTCAGGACATGATTCATAAAGCTTTAATAAATTAATGTAAACAAGGCTCCAGGGCCTGATGGTATACATCCACTGGTTCTAAGAGAGCTTAGTTCAGTTTTAGACCATCCCCTATTTCTGATTTTCTCAGATTCGCTTTCATCTGGTATAGTGCCTATGGATTGGAGGAGAGCTGATGTCATCCCAATATTTAAAAAGGGATTACGATCTCAGGTTGGCAATTATAGGCCAGTAAGTTTGACATCTGTGGTGGGCAAATTATTTGAAGGCTTGTTAAGAGATCACATTCAAAATTTTGTCCAAGTGAATGGCATTATGAGCAGCAATCAGCATGGCTTTATGAAGGATAGGTAATGTCAGACACATTTGATTGTTTTTTATGATGAGGTAAGTAAGATGCTGGACAGTGGGGCAGCAGTAGATGTGACCTATTTGGATTTTGCCAAAGCATTTTATGCCCCACAAACGACTGCTTTCTAAACTAAGGTCTGTCGGTCTTAATGAAGTCGTTTGCACATGGATAGGAAACTGGCTACAGGATCGGGTACAGAGGGTGGTTGTTAATGGTACATTCTCTACTTGGAGTAAGGTTCTTAGTGGGGTCCCTCAGGGCTTGGTATTGGGTCCACTTTTATTTAACTTGTTCATTAATGACTATGGGGAGGGTGTTGGAAGTAATGTATCAGTGTTTGCAGATTACACAAAACTATCCAGCCCAATTAATTCCATCCAGGATGTGGCATCCTTGCAACTGGATCTTGACAAACTGGCAATCTGGGCAGCTAAGTGGCAAATGAGATTCAATGTTGATAAATGTAAAGTAAAGCACCTGGGATGTAAAAATATTCAAGCCACTTATACCCTAAATGGGACTGCACTAGGCAAATCCATTTTGGAAAAAGACCTTGGAGTCCTTGTAGATGATAAACTTGGCTGTAGCAAGCAATGCCAGGCAGCAGCATCAAGGGAAAATAAGGTCTTGAGCTTTATTAAAAGGGACATAGAGTCACGGGAGGAGGGGGTCATTCTCCCAATTTATAGAGCACTTGTAAGGCCACATCTAAAATGTGTAGTAGCAGTTTTGGTCTCCCTCACTCAAACAGGACATTATTGTTTTAGAGTGGGTACAGAGAAGGGCAACTAAGCTGGTAAAAGGTATGGAAAATCTTAGCTATGAGGAAAGACTGGCCAAATTGGGGATGTTCACACTGGAGAAAAGGCGGTTAAGGGGGGATATGATAACTATGTTTAAATATATAAGGGGATCATATAATAATCTCTCTAATGCTTTATTCACCAGTTGGTCTTTCCAGCTGACAAGAGGTCACCAATTCCGTTTAGAAGAAAAGAGGTTCTGCCTAAATATTCAGAAGGGTTTTTTTTTTACAGTGTGAGCAGTGAAGATGTGGAGTTCTCTCCCTGTTCTCTCAATTGTACAGGCTGATACATTAGATAGCTTTAAGAAGGGGTTGGATGGCTTTTTAGCAAGTGATGGAATACAGGACTATGGAAGATGTACAAGTTGATCCAGGGACTAGTTCAATTGCTGTTTTGGAGTCAGGAAGGAATTTTTCCCCTTCTGAGGCAAATTGGAGAGGCTTCAGATTGGGGGTTTTGCCTTCCTCTGGATCAACTAGCAGTTTTTGTGCAATCTACTGAGCTGAGAACATTCAGTGATATTTTAGGTGCAAGCATGCTACGTCTATTAACACTTGTTGTGAAAGGAGTGACTTTGGACCCAGGTGTAAATGCATGCTGTTCATTCATGTAACTCCCGCAATGTCTGCCATCAGAAAATGAGCCCTATTGTTTATAGACATAGGGGGTGAGCTATCAACATTAAAATTAAAATTTTTTTAATTCAAATTATGCTTTCAACAACTAAAATATACAATATTTATTAAGTGAATGTAAAACATGGGGATTTAAAAGCTGGTGGGTTCATGTAGAAGTCGAGTGGAGCTATGTCAAACGGTATATGACGTATTTTAACTCAGTTTTATTCAATTTGATTTTGATATTTGAAATTTTTAATAAATAAGCAAACACATTTTTTTTTAAATTTAGTTTGTTCAACGTAGAAAAAAAGTCACTAGACAAATTAAACAAATTCCAATTTTGAGAAATAGGCCCTATAGACCTCCAGTCACACTTCTGTTAATTATTCAACAATGCCATGAATAAGTGGATTTTCACAAATACATGAAATATTTTTTCAGCACTTACCAAATAAATAACTTGGTTTGTGTGCTCACCCCTGAATCCTCCTCCTGAAACAATCACTCCATGTATTTCAATAATGTGGGTCAATAACGTGGGTAACTCACCGCTCCTGTTAAGTGGTCCGGGTACAGCACATTGAACCCGCAGCAAAGGGAGACATCAATTAATGAGCACAGCATATGACAAGCACTTCATGGACCTCCTGGCAGAGGGGACAGTTCAAAAAGCTTTATTTCAAAGACTCATATCTTATCCTGATGCGTTTTGTGTCAACACATGAAACGCTTCAGGATAAGAAATGAGTCTGTTAAATAAAGTTGTTTGAACATTTACCGCTGCCTGGAGTTCCGTGAAGTGCATGCCATATGCTGTGTGCAATGATACATTTTACTCAATTCAACATCCAACTTTTTACCCTAGGATCACAGAAGTATTTTGTCCACTTCACCATTTTGGTACATGAGAAGATGCATCAAGTAGCAGGTTTTGAACTTATAAATTGTAATAGGTAGACAAATGCAGACAATGCAGAGGTCACCTCCAACCTGCAGATGGCAATCAGAAAACAGTAAGGCTGATGCCAAGTGACTGTGTAAGGGATGATGGAGAGAGAGATTCCCTGTTATGTAAAGTTGTTAGAGTGCAAGAAAGGCTACACCAACTGCAGATTCCATTTAGTGTGCCAGTCAGGCTTCTATTCCAATAGACCTTCACTGTAGCTGCTGCAGAACTAGGGCCCAGTTATGGACTCATGGAATAGTTCCATAAGAACCAAAAGGTTCATTAGTAAGGCCCCTTCTCTGGACAGAGTAGGTTAGGCCCCAGGTTCCAGCGTCTGTTAGGGTTAGGCTTAGCTTAGCTAGTGGCCCAGTTCTACCAAGGGTTGCCATCTGTCCGGTTTTGACCCAGACAGCCCAGTTTTTTGAAGGGGTTAAAACTGCCAGCCCAGTTTTACAAATTAGTAAAACCAGGGAGGAATTACTATGACTGATGTGGCGATAGGCCAATTGCTGATCGCTACATCATAGCACCACTCTTGATATCATGGCCAAACCCAGCAGCATCACAACTCCGCCCCCATTAAATCAAAACCCTGCCCTGGATTAGATGGACCAGAAGGTGGCAACCCAAGTAGAGCCAGGACTAATTAATGGAAGCTGCAGTGCCTGGAAATCTTGCATGGATAAACATTAATGGATTACAAACTCAATGCATCAATGAAACACCAGGGATTACAAATAAGTGTGCACCAAGGTAAAGTGCACCCAACAAGCAGACCCGAACTCTCAGTTATATGTAGTTTTATGGGGTTAATAAATGGTTAATAACTATTATTTTGTTCTTTACTGACATTATTTGTATTTGCTTGTTTATGGTGTACATGGTTTACGTGTTTTTAGACACTCTCATTATGAATACAGCAATTGTAGCATCTTTACTTTGTACCAGGCTGTTAAAGAAACCCATTGTGAGAGTTACTCGCCCTGGTGGTCTAGTGGTGCGGCGGGGACGCCCGCCACGCCGTTCTGTTCCCCCCTGCTGCTGGTCTTCTTAGTGCACACGGTGCACACTTCCGCATCTTAAAGGCGCATGCGAGCTGACGTCAAATATTTAAAGGGGCATTTTGAATTTACATGTTGCCCGTGATAGGTTTATTCCTGGTGCCTGTACTTGTGCTTGTAAAGCTTCTTAATGGTGTCCAATGCGCCTTTAAATATTAAAATTTTGCGCCAAAACGGTGCAGGCGTGTGACGTAATTACGCCGACGCCGCTACCCACATGGCGGCCATGGGCGCCGCCATTGTGGGAGCGACACCGGAACAAGAGGACGCGCCGCCCGGAGCTGCAGGTAAGACTCCGGGCGGCGCGTTCCTGACAGTAAACCCCTCCTCACGGGGGGGCCCCAGGACCACCAGGACTGGAACTGTGGAAACACGTGGAACAATGACTAGCAAACAAGAAATAAACATAGGGACACAGGCAGGAACATAAACAGTAATGGGTATATGCAGCACATGCAGGAAAGGAGACTCCTTGGAGACTATAAACAGCGGATGCTGTCGGGGAAAGTCCACTGGAGTTTTCAGCTGCAAAGGCTGCAGGGAAAGACCCTCTGGAACAGTAGGTTGCGGAGACTGCTGGGGAAGCCAATCAGGAGCTGTAGGCAGCAGCGGCTGCTGGGGAAGCCCCTCTGGAGCAAAAGGCAGTGGCGGCTGCTGGGGAAGCCCCTCTGGAGCCGTAGGCAGCGGCGGCTGCTGGGGAAGCCCCTCTGGAGCAGAAGGCAGCGGCGGCTGCTGGGGAAGCCCCTCTGGAGCTGTAGGCAGTGAAGTCTGCTGAAGACCCAGTTGCTGAGGGTTGGCTGGTCCGGGGGTAGAAACCAGCTGGGAGACAGGCAACACAGAGGAGTGGAGCGACAAGAAGGCAATGACTCTGGAAGGGAGAAAAGCTGAAGCTTGTTCCTCAGGAAGATGCTCCACCACGGCGGGCTGTGAACAAGGATATTCTTCCATCAGGGAAGCAAAGTTCTGGAGCATAGGAGTAGCATGAAGACAATGCCGTTGACAATATGAACTCCAATGGGAGACTTGACCAGAGGACCAATCAATGGCAGGGTTATGTAAACGCAACCAGGGTAACCCCAGGATGACAGGAGATGAGGGACAAGAGATAATCTGGAAAGGCAATTTCTCCGAGTGTGAAGTCCCGATCTTCAGGGGTAACTCACCCGTGGTTTGGGAAATCAAGGCTGAAGCTAGAGTCTTATCGTCAATGGCAAATGCCTGTAGGGGTGAGGGCATAGGAAATAGGGAAATCCCATTTTCTTTAGTGAAAGCAAGGTCCATGAAATTCCCGGCGGAGCCGGAATCCAGAAAGGCTGATACTTGAACAGTCTTATGAGGGAGCCGGATATGTAAAGGGAGAAGCAATTGGTGAGTTTTTGATTGGTGACCAGGGGTGACACTAGCCACTTGCGATGTCCCAAGCTTACTCTGGGGTGAAAGGGTCTTTAGGCTTCACAGGACAGTCTTTGACAAAGTGATTATTCTCCCCACAATAAAGTCAAAGGCCTTCTGAGCGTCTTCTGAACTTCTCTTGCACAGAGAGACGGATACGGGCCAACTGCATAGGTTTATCAGCCAGGGTCACAGGAGGATTGGGAAACAAAGATACTGTAGTAGGAGGTACACTAGGAAACGATGATCTTTGGAAACGAGGAACTGAAGGAGTTTGGAAATTCTTGGCACGGTCCTTATCTGCTTGGTGCTTTCTAAGGCGTGTGTCCACCTTAATGGCCAAGGCCACAAGATCTTCCCAACGAGTAGGTAGTTCACGGGAGACAAGATCTTCCTTCAGGCGGATAGAGAGGCCATTGTAGAAAGCAGCATGGTAGGCTTTGTTGTTCCAACCTGTCTCGGCAATCAAAGTACGGAATTCTACGGCATAATCGGCCACCGTCCGAGTCCCTTGGCGAATCTACATTAGCCGCGAGGAAGCAGACGTGACCCGAACAGGAGCATCAAAAATAGTCCGTAACTCAGAAATAAAGGCATTAGCATTATCAATTAAGGGATCCTTCTTCTCCCACAGGGGTGATGCCCACTCAAGAGCTTTTCCGGTCAAACGGGTAATAATGTAACCCACCTTGGCACGATCAAAAGAAAATTGACTGGGGAGTAACGTGAACACAGAGGAATGGAAAGAAGCCTCCAGAGATCGAGTCGAGGCAGGTGAAGAGGCTGGCAGCGAAATAGACATCTTGTCCAATACGACCGTTAGGGCTAAGCCATAATTAGACTGCTGTGCTTCATAGCTGTCCATGCGATCAATCAAACGGCATAGCGCTCGTCCAAAGTCTTGTGCAGCTTCCTCAGTGGGGTCCACTGCCCAATTATAATGTCAGGGTAGGTCTAGTAGGCACCCTAGGGGAATAGTGGACCAAGGAGGAAGCTTAGGGGTTAACGGACCAATAGCGTAACACCAGCAAGGATCAGGCAGGAAACGAGTCAAAGTCCAGGCAAATGGTTGTATTGGCAGGCAAAAATAATACAAAGTCCAGGCAAATGGTCAAAATACAAGCAACAAGATCAAAAACAACACCCAGGAACAATAGCAATATGGTCCTATAATTGGGCGCCTTAATGGCGTCCAATGTGCCTTTAAATATTAAAATTTTGCAACAAAACGGCGCAGGCACGTGACATCATCGCGCCGCAGCGTTGGCCATGGGCGCCGCCATTGTGGGAGCGACGCCAGAACAAGAGGACGCGCCACCTGGAGCTGCAGTTAAGACTCCTGCCGGCACGTTCCTGACAGCCTGGCTTTGACTATTCTGAAAATCTGTATCCTGATCCGTGCCTGTTGTTTGACTACTGATTCTGCCTCATTACCAGGTTTTGACCCTTGCCTGCCTGATGATCCTAGCTATCTGCCTGCCTTGACCCAGCCTGCCTGACTACGCTCTTGCCTTATCCTATTGTACCGTGACCTTCAACCTAACTGACTTTAACTACAGTCGTGCCACTTTGCTAGAAAGAACTCCTGCTCTGCTCCTCTCGTTTAAGTCCACGTGGCATCTGAGTAGCTGAGGGCTCCTCCCGAAGCCAAAGGCGGTCACACTACTGGTGAAGCACGAGCTGAGACCAGGGTGCTTGGCATTTGTTCTGGTATTGGGTGCCAACCGTGACACCCATGCCTTGCCAGAATACCCAGAAGGTAGATGCAGATAATTTATTACAAATTGGTGTCAGCGTTGGTTACCATACACAGAATTGTTTTTTGCATTACTTGAGCAATGTTATGTTTCTCATTTTGCATTGTATTATAATTGAGGCAGAAATTCACCCAGCCAGTATATTCCTTGACCCAGTGTTAGTACCTGAAATTCAACTTGCCCATCTCTGCAGTGACTGGGGTCCAGATCCATAAACCATTTTTTAGGCCCAATCCATTTGATGGTGTTACTAAGGAGTGGACAGGTTGGCTTAAACAGTTTGAGCTGACTGCTACCATCAATAGCTGTCAAATACTGTTTATTATTTAACACCTCAGCTGCAGTTGTACAAAAATGGACACAATGGATGCACTTATTGACGCCATTCCTTAAAGGGGTTTATATACTAAAAATCAAATGTATCTAAAAATTTTATTAAGCTAAGCAGGACCAAACTCCCATCTACCATTTAATTTTATTTATCAATAAAATAACTTGAAAGTTAGGTCGGGAAAAAACTCAATAAAATCAAGCAAAAACTGTAACTGTACAAATTTTTTGGACTTTACTCATGAATTGCTCAACAATAATAATTGAGTTATTTCCCAAAACCCCAATTTTTTCAGATTAATGGGTTAAACTCCGCACAGACCACAATATATTCACATTAGGATAGGTAGGGACATCTGCCATCGACTTATACATGACCTCAATAGGTTTGAGATGGTAGATTTTCGGATTCATGCTCTTTGCAGCATCGAGGTATAATAAATCTCGAAACATTCAAGTTTTTTCCTTGAAAAAGCCTGCAAAAAAATTAGGTTAGTTAAACTCCCCCTAAATGCTCCTGGCACGACCCTATAGATGACCTGTCCCACCTCCTGGTCCAAAATGCATGTAAGGGAAAACTTTGTTGCTACCCCCACCTTCAAGCTGTAAGTAATTCCAGGGTTTCCAATGTGGCCTATTACAATAAGCAAAATTTATGTACATCTAAAGAATCAAGCTCAGAGTTCAGTGTAATCCAGATTCACATAAAAAAGCGAGCAATTTTGATGCATTGAGCACAATTGTGTCAGGTCTACTCATGGCTGTACATGCTACTGTAACCCTTTCTTGGCTATAATTAACCAAACCAAACTAGCATGGGTAGAGCATTGGTTACACGCGACTCTTTTACTCTCAGGTAGGGCTTTCGCTAAGGGGAAAATCACATGTGAGGTAGTTGAACTACAACTCAATACTGCAATTGTGTGTAATAACAGGTGTTGGACGCCAGGGGTTCTTTGTGAAAACAAATAGAACAGGTTTATTTACAAGTAGCACCACAGGGTATCATATACTCACATACAATAGTATAAAAGCAGCAATGGTATAGCACAGGCACAGCGTAAATCATGCCATCTGGTAGGATATGTGGATGGGAGTTGTAGTTTCACCAGCAGTTTAAGGCCGACTCAGGGGTTAACACTATTCCTGCAGTCCCTTCTCTCTGAGGTCCCTTCACTTCAGGCAAGGTAGAGCCTGGGGGAGAGCTACTCCCTACTATCCTCCTTGATGGGGCTTGAGCTGCCCTTTCTCTCTTCCCTCTCTATCTCACCTCTCCTAGAGAGTGCTATGACAGGGATATCCTCACTCTGACTACTCCTCATTCACAGGGCCCTGTTCCCCGACTTCCACTAAAGGTGTGCTGTCCCTTTAGGGTAGAGCGCCTCTGGGGCCTTAACTCCAGGCTCAATGGATCTCCTAAATACTGTAGCTGCTGCAGGCCAGAGAGGAAGTGCCACTCCCTGCAAGCACTTTTATTACAGCACTGCAGGGGGGGTGGTCACTACCTATAACCAATAATAAGATACAATATAGCCACCTGGACCTTAGTCCAATAGCAGGTAGCTACTGTAAGGGCAAGGGAAGAAGCCATAAGGGCCATGCTACTTATGGGTCCCTACACTACATTAGGATTGATTTGGCTACATTGGTCAGTATTGAGTGCACTGCTGGCTCACTCACATGGGGAAGCTTAGACTAATTATGAAATACATTTTATTATCATCTGAAAAAGTGATATAGTTTTAAATCTTTTTGAACCTGTCTTTTATAGTACATATCCCTATGTCTTATTTATCTTTGAAAGCTTTTCTTTGACTCTTACAGTATTTCTTTTTCTATGTCTTTACCAGAACTAATAATAGCAAAAATAGTTTGTAGGGCAGAATACATATATTACAATTATAATACTCTGTAGACATAGTGGATTGTAATTGCCTGTTCTGGCAAATGAACCCGAAACACAAAATTGGTTTCTAACTCCAGGATACCAATCAATGTTAATTTAAAGTGCCATCTAACACCTCAGATGCATTACAAAATGGACTACTAAGTGGTACAGTAAGTAGTGTTTCAGAAAGTTGATTTGTAACTTTTAACAGAGGATTCTATATAGATGCTATTAGACCCATCTTAGTAAATGGATGTTTGGCTACTTTAAAATGAAAGAGGGTTTTGTAATGGAGTGACATCCAATTTTGATTTCAGATAAATGCAGCACAGAATTTCGGTTAATGCAGCACAGTCTGAAATGTCATATTCGCCATTATCTGGCATGATCCCATTTGCGCTATTTTCTGGGTGCAAATCTGAGCAATGTTTTCTTATTTCGAGCCTCTGCATTCGTTTTTAGTTTGGCTCACTTTAACTTATGTTGCTATTCATTTTTAAAAAATGGTGACCAAAATAATCTAAAATCAAAATGGAATGTGATGTCAGTGCATTACTAGTACTCTTTCATCTTAAGGCAGCCAAACATCCACTTGCTAAAGTGGGTCAAATTGCATCCAGGCTGAATCCTCTTGTAGTTACTCTCTTGAGATCAGAATAAAGCATGCTCATAACATGAAAGAAGGCACTAGAGTCATTAAGTGAGGTCTTTGCAGAAAACAGTGTGCCTAGGCCAAGTTAGGTCAATATAAAACAAAACCCGCTGTAAAACTAAAAAAAAAAATTCTTAGTGTCTAGCTTAAGGCAAAAGTATTTTGCAGTGAAAAGGCAACTAAAGTCTAAAATTGAATAATGTTAGAAATGCTGTATTTTGTATACTAAGTATTAACTAAAATATAAACTTGGCTCACGGGGCTGTCATCTTGTAACTTTGTTAGGCATATCATATATACCAAGACTATGCACATGCTCAGTGTGGTCTCGGCTTCAGTTGGGAAGTTAAGCTTAAGGATCGTCATAAATGATCAAAACAGCACAAGTCAAATCTGCCATAGAAGCCAATACAGCAAGACTGTTTAATAATCAGAACATACAGACTGCACTGGGTCTGTGGATACAAATATCTACACAGTCATTGACTGTTTTACAGGAAAGCAGACAAAGCTGCTCGAGTTCTGAGAAGTAAAGTGGGTGGGCTTTCCCCTGCTGTTTGAAAGTGTGATTGTTTGGCAGTTATGGACCGTCTGAAGTTTCCCATCTGCATCAGTCAGAGCAAATAAAGAGCAAATAAATGAAGGGAAATGAAGCTGGGTTCACTGCATACAGTCAGATTTCTTATAAAAATGGTAGACAAGTATATTGGAGATAGATTTCTTTTTCATTAAAGAAAGTAAAAATGGGATTTTATTTTTTTGCCTTTACATTCCCTTTAAGACATTTTTTTAACCACTGATTAAGCATATATAATGCCCTACCTTGTTAGAGAAGCTCATTTCGCTATGCCACAGTTGTGTTTTGTAGAAACAGAAAAAGCTTCCTGATATGCCAGGGTGAGTGCTGCTCTGTAGTGAGGAGATAAAGATTTGTGATGTCATGTGATCACCGGGCCTTTATCCCACTCAGACATATATGTCCCAACAGGCCAAGACAATCATGGATAGTGTAGAGGTGAAGTTCCTGACTTGTGGACCAGCAACATAAAAAAAAGAAAAAAAAATGTTAGGATACTACGAAAAAAAAACTCCACTTGCAGTCCTCTTCAGAAAAGGAGACAGGGCAACGATCCAGTGTGTGGTGCTCGATTTCTCCTCCCTGGCTATCTTCTATAAGGAAGACAGGGAGGAGAAATTGAGCGCTGCACTATGGATCGCCTTTTCTGAAGAAGCGGAGCAAGCGGAGTTATTTCTTAGTTATTTCTCTGCACATTTAAAGTTTAATATGTGTTGGTGTTTTCTTTTCATTGTATACTAACAAATTTTTATTTAAAAAGTTTTAATGTTACTGGTCCTTTAATGTCCTGGTTTGAGTTCAGACTAAATGTAATGAAGACTCACCCTGGTGGTCCAGTGGTGCGGCGGGGACGCCCGCCGCGCCGATCCTCTTCTCAATTGTCGGCTCCTTCTTAGTGTGCGTGCGGCACATGTGCGATGGCGTGTGACGTCAGCGCGCAATGGCACGAAATTCAAAAATATTTAAAGGGGTATTAGGGATTTTTTCATTGCCCGTGGTTTTTTCCTTGTGCCTTGTACCTGCTGTTTACCTGCTGTTTACAATACAGTCATGCCACATTGCTGGCCAGAACTCGTTTAAGTCCAGGTGGCATCTGAGTAGCTGAGGGCTCCTCCCGAAGCCAAAGGCGGTCACACTACTGGTGAAGCACGAGCTGAGACCAGGGTACTTGGCATTTGTTCTGTTGTTGGGTGCCGACCGTGACACTAAAGCTGTCTTTTGCATTTTGTAAAAACAATTTAAGTTTATGTTCTTTATTTTAGGACATTATTTTCTTTAATTACCTATTCATTTGATCATTGAAATAATCAATACACATATAAGAAATTAAAGCAGTTGTTCACTTTCAATGTCCAAATCTTATGATACCACTAAAAATGCTCTCATTGTGTTAGAAAACCCATTTTCAACCAAAATAAGTAAAACGTTAATTGTAAAAGCCAATTTATATGCCATTTAAATCTGTCCTTCTCCTTGTAAGGAGCGCTACTCACTCATACATGTAATCCAACTCACTCATGTGCATAATCCCACACATGCATGTAATCCGACTCACTGTGAGATTATATGCATAATAATATGCATAATCCCACACATGTATATAATACCACTCACTCATATACATAATCTCACTCATATGCAGAATCCAACTCACTCATATGCATAATCCCACTCACTCATATGTATAATTCGCTCACACATGTAATCCCACTCACTCATACAAGTATAATCCCACTCACTCACATGTGTATCTGCCTGTGTATGGCCACCTTTAGACAGCTAGAGCAGAGTTTCTATGGGAGCCAACAGTGCTATATCTCCATTTGAGAGTCTGTCCTTAAACATAAATATTCCTGCCTTGTGACAAACAAGGCTGCTATTTTACCCACCAGCCAGTAAAAACGATGCATGTTCCTAATGTTATAAAAAGGGCAGAATTATAAACATAGGAAAGCCAGTATTTTTCTGTGAAGCAGGAAGTGAGTCTGAGGAGCTGGGGTGAGAAGGTGGCAGGCATAACAGCAGCTGCACAATCCAGTCACATCTGCTACTTAGAAGTCTGTCCTGCAACAATCACATTGTAGGACCAATATGACAGCCCCCCCCCCCACAGCATCATTGCCCAGGCTATCATTGCTTATAATGCAGAGGCAGCAGAAGCCACCAACGTCCCTAGTACGGTTTTTGTCAGATAGAGCCTTTGCCTGCCAGCATATACAGTGTGTGTGCTTGGCAAACAAAGTGGTAAAGTAAAGGGCTCAATCGAGAACTACAAACACAAGTAGTATGGTATTCTTTTGGGGAAGCAAGCCTTTGAACTTTGCTTTGGAGTGCACAGAGTTGCTGCAATTTTTAGTGCAGAGTATGCAAATGCAAAGCACAGATGTGATCTACCATGTTTTCCGCATGCACAGTACATAATGCTCCTGTAATGTATCTACTGCAAATGTACCAGAACAGGGGTCGGTTGGGAGGAAGAATGAGAATGGTGGTGTAGTACCTATAATTACAGAGAAACCTTGGGCTATTGGTGTACAAGGCCAGTATATTTAATGGGTGAAGTACGTGTGCACATTTTATCCTATATCAGAAGTTAATCAAAACAGCAAGTGGATCAGATTCATGTGGATGTGCATGCTTACTGGGGTTTATCAGTCTGATTTACTTGACAATTTTCTCCTTGCCCGCAGGATTATGTGATTTTCAACTGCAAAAATGCACTTTGGACATTTATATGCATTTCTAAAAGCAAATAATGGCTCTTCTTCAAGAGCGCTTAAACCTGTGCTCACCTGCGTTCAGTTTAAATGTGTTCAGCCACATTGGAAGAAAAACACACAACTCTTTTAAATGGCCCCCATACTGACAAGTAGTAGTGTGAGTTTCTTCCTGCACTCCCCTGTGGCTGAACACAGGTTAAAGTGCTTGTGAGAAAGAGCCCTAAGGGATCTTAAAGATGAGTAGTGATGGGTGAATTTATAATTTATAAACCCCCGTGTTTTGCCACCATTTTTTTGGATGTCAGCGTCCGTTTTTTCACCAACAAATTTGCGAAGGTGTCCAAAAATGGATGCCCGCATCCAAAAACAGACACCGGCATCAAAAACGAGACGCCGGCACCGTTTCGTAAAATTTTCGCTGTTTTGAAAATTTTGCGGGAAATTCGCAAATTTTTGGGCAAAATGGGACAAATTTGCCCATCACTACAGAGAAGCATTTTATCTTTTTATTGAGATGCAAATCACTAGTCATAATATCTAATGCACTGAAATACTTCTGAAGATTTTCATTGTAAAGAAGCAGAGATAATTCTCCCAGAAGGGTTTCAGGAGTAATTAGCTCAGATGTACAACACATGGTTGTATAGAAAGTGATGCACTTTCAGACTGTACCAGATCTGGTTGCTAATAAGCCACTGAACTTGTTTATTCTATTGGTATTCTGGTTTAAAATGGATGAATGGGAATGCTGAAAATCAATGTAACATATTCCAAATAAGTGAAGGACAAACACAGTGTTTCAGAATTGAATGCTAAACTTGACTGACACACTTAAAATGCACAAATCAGTTTCTTTTCAGAAATGCATTTAAATGAACTCTCTTTTAGATTCAACTCTTTTAGACTGTATAATGAGAAAGGGATTATATTCAAACCTCTGATAAGAAAAGCCAACAATGTCCTTTTTTCAGAAAAATATGGCTCTTTAAGGGAAGAACTACATGAACGATTTTGGTCCATTTTCTGTGCATCCAACGCTGGGAGTTGACAAAAACAAGGCAAGTAATAGAAAGTTGGATGGTGTCGCAGGGTTGATCCGACGCAACACGACTGTAGGATGAAGACGCAGCTTGCAGCATTTTCATCTGGCAGTCGTGTCGGATATTGCAAGTGGGAAAGTGTTCACTCCAAATACTAACCTAACTGACATTTAAACTGGGTCTGATGGATCATCAAAAAGGCAATCTACCCAAAATATACCATTACTGGCCACCTACCTGGACCCACCCTGGCACACCGCTCTGGGATTCCCGTGGGGGGCTAAGCCTCCAAGCCACTGATCTAACCTATGACTGTGCCACCTTTAAAAAGTTTTCCTTCAAGAGTTTATTTTTTTTTGGCTTAGCCTGCCCAAAGGCTCCATGAACTTCTTTATATAATATAAAGATATGAATGTATTTCTGCCAACAAGTATAAATTGAAAAAAATGTCACTGTCATGAAACATGAATATAGTTCACAGCAAGCAAAAGGTATAGGCATTCACTGTGTATGCCATAAGCTAGATATGGCTATTATACAGTAGATGTTTGTCCATATTCAAACCTCAGATGAGTTGCAAAATCTCTGCATGGATCCAACTGGACCTTGAACCATGGAGTGTGGTTCACTTTGGTACCTACATTTTCGCAATACCCTTTGTAGTTAAATCAACAGATGTTTAGTCGGGCTGCAGTCAGTACTCTGTGCAGACAAAATTCTTCTACTCCATTCTCAGTAAAGTAGTTCTCTACAGACCTCAATTGTTGGAAGGGGCATTATCATTCTAAAATATAAAGGCTATTCTTAAAAAGTTTCCTACATTGTAGTAATAACAGAATTGTCAAGAATATCAGTTTACATTGTAGCATTACATTTTATTTTCATTGGAATCAGAAGTCCTAAACCTGAAAAACAGCTGCCACTTTTCCTCCTTCACCAAAATATATTTATACTGTATATATCAGTGTGAGACTCACTGTTAGTCCTGTGTGCTCTCCAACCTCTAGTTGCCCAAACTAGTGGGTGCATTCCAGGTCCTCTGGTCACTGGCGCATATTCCTGGTTCCTGACTTTTGCCTGTCTGACTACGATTCTTCCTGCCTGCTCTTGACCAATTGGCTGTATTTTGACTATGTTTTTCCTGATCCTTGTATTTGGAAGTCTGATCTCTGAAGTTAGTGGGATC
>CM044433.1:46512705-46529400 GCA_024363595.1 Xenopus borealis | reverse complement strand
CTCTATCCTCTTCTGTCTTCAATGCAGAATCCAGCCAGGGAGGATAAATCCAGCACTGCAGCCTCGATGGTCGCCATGTCACCTTTTCTGAAGAGCACAGGAAGTGGAGTTTCAGTAAGTTATTTCTTAATAAAGGCTTTGATATTAAAAAGTTGAATTTGTCTTGGTGTTAAATTTTCATTGTATACTAACGCATTTTTTAAAAAAAAATTTATGTTACTGTTCCTTTAACAGGCTCTATTAACAGATTTTAAATAATGCAAAGCATATAGAGTATATGTACAGTAAAGTATATGTACAGTAAATGTATCACATATCTAACAAATTCCTTAATAAAATGTCAAATGTCTTTTCAGTGAGCTAACAATCAAAACTAAACACAGCTGGCAAAACTCAAATAGAAATAGAGACTAGGCTGTGGGCATGAAGTTCAATAATGACTCAAACACAGGTACCACAGGCTTATTAATAAAATAATAAAAATAATCATATGGAGGGTCATATCTTAAAGGTTGAATTTTAATGGTAGAGCTTTTTGAAACAAAGTTTATTATTCATGAAAGTTGTTAAAAGATTTGAATTTAAAAAGTGCTGGAAGATCTAGAACAAAATTTGAATATCTCTAAATCCTCAAAAACATTTAGCTTTTTGGACCATTACAGGTGCAAAAATATGCAAAACTCTAAAACTCTGAATGACTAAAAAGAAATGTTCAATATGTTCTATGGGACCTTGACTCTTTCTACTTGGAAAGGGTTTTCATGGTTTTACACATAATACATTTAGAATTTTTAAAGTTTTAGAGAAATTAAGCTCACACATTTTTAGAGAAAAAATATGATTTGTGAAAAAAGAGAAATACGAGTATTAGTAAATAGGCCCGTAATGCCAGCTGAACTGTTTTAATGTTTGCATGTACAGATATGTTAATCGGATTTATATCCAAAACTGAGCTGTAGGTAGTGCCCCTATGTCTAATTTCATTAAACTGTGGATCGGTTAGCATGGTTTTACGCAGGAAATATCATGCTAAACATATGTACTTGCATTTTATGTAGTATGTAGGTTGGCTGACTGCGGTGTTAGTCTAGATGTTTTCCTAGATTTTGATGCAGTACAATATTTGCTGAATGAAAAAAAGGGCACTCACAGATTCATCCTTGTCTATGCAATTATTCTCTGAACCCCTGAAGGACATGGTCAGAATTTCCCTATAAGCTTTTGCAACTCCTTGTTTTGCTTTTTAGAAATGTTATTTTAAAAAAATCATGATTGAAGCCATGTACCATGTTCTGTCAATTTCTTATACATGAATGCAGCTGTCATCCTATGCTTTATCTGCTTATAATGCTTGAGTCAACATATAACTTCATGTGCCTTTGCAATCATGAGAATGACATGAGCAAATAGTCAAGAATAGTCATGAGCAAATTCGTATCTTTTTGATTTACAAGAAAAGTTGCTAAAAATGTGAAAATAGCACACATTTGCAAAACATTGAACCAGTGTGGATGTTTTTTAATTTGCTTATTTTCTCACAAAATGTATTTTAGTCAATTGACTTTTCTGGCACAATTTTACAGTGACCAAAAACAGAGTTTTGCCATGAATCCATGACTGGTGAAGCATTGTGCTCATGACTACCTGAAAATATTATTTCTTTGACAATGGCATTCAAGCTCAGACAAAGTTGGGTAAGCTCACACATTTTACTGCTCCAAACAGGTGATGGACTGAATGGCTGGCTATAGAGAAAGATCATGAATGTGGTCTGTATTGACAACGCAAGAAACCTTGGATAACAATTCATTCATAATGGCAGTCCATGCCATGCCTAAACCCCAGTTGTAATACCCAATTGTGTGATCTGACAGTATTGATCTTACATACCTTTCAATTTAACAAGACCAAAACACCCTTCCATTGAAAAATGTTTGACTTTACAATTATTGTATTATTAACCAGCAATTATAGGAAATGACCTTATAAATGAAAATGAATTACACATATAATTGATACACTGTAAATATTATAGTCAATGCATAACAGTTGACAACATTCACTCTATGTCTATTTATACATAATAAGAATAAGGTAATAACTTGGCATGCTTATTATCAGATGTATGCATTGAGATTTCACCTTCATTCAGTTCTGAATACATTAAAAAGTATTAACTTTTTTCCTACCAGTCACACTGAGCACAGCCAACAGCAGCCACTGCCTGGCAATGCCTACTCTATTGCCAGCAGTACTTGACAGCCCATTATTCTATGGTCTATGACAGGTCTATGTGTTAAATACATGCATGCCCATACTTTACCTACAACATCGTTCTAAATGTTTTTACATATGGTAAAGTCTGTATTGCAAAAACCTTTCAAGAAATCCAACCATACCCAAAGATGTCCATAAAAGAAGTGGTTGATGACAAAAATCATCTGGTAATTTTAATAGGCTGACAAAAATGGGGTTATACTGATATTAAATATTGTGGATTATGTTAAGGAGGCAGAGAGGCAGTTGGGTTACGAGGCGACCCTACTAAAAACTTAAAGGAGCAAATTAATGTATTGTTTTTTCTGTGAGCAAGAATATGTATAAATAGTTTACCTACTTTAATATAAATGTGGGATACAAATGCATTTTTGAACAGATTGCTGGGCATTTAATCTCCAGAAGGGAAATTTCTCATGCTGTAAAGGAGCTCTTTACTTTTATACCTTAT
This sequence comes from Xenopus borealis, assembly GCA_024363595.1. NCBI lineage: Eukaryota > Metazoa > Chordata > Amphibia > Anura > Pipidae > Xenopus > Xenopus borealis. The sequence continues at coordinate 46,526,672 of CM044433.1, read as the reverse complement.
TACAAAAGGGTTGAGTGTGTACATACATATTTAAAGTCCAATTTCAAATTTTTATTTAACCATTCATAGCTGTTTTAATCTCATTTAAAAATCTCAGCTGTCAATAAAATATTGTCTGCCACCCCTCTATGCCTTAGGGCAGATAATTACTTTCACTTTCCATTCAGCACTTCCTAGATGTTACTGCTCCCCACACATTCCCCCAGTTCTCTTAACCATTTAATTGTGTAGCCAGGACATGGGGATAGACATCAGGTCCCCCATTCTGGTGCACACACAAGATTCTGAGATGATGCAAGGCTTGCCTTGATAACAGTGTCCACAAAATGGCTCCTGCCTGATTGAAATAGTTTATATAGTGTAATTAATGTTCATTTTGCTTGACTAATGTGATAAAATATGATTTTGAATATTTTTTTGGGGTGACGGGTCCACTTTAAGCAGCGCTAAATTGCCATCTTTTCCTATACATTTGGTGTGTACACTGCTGGAGGTGGTCTTTGCCAAAACCATTTATAACTTCATGATCATTTTTTCCTCAACTGCAAGGCCGTCAAATGGGGCCAACCTTAAACCCATGAGGTTTGAATGAAGAATTCAATTGGCCATTATTTTAGTTTAACAGAATTTAATTCATATCTGTCTGTCCAAGGGTTAGACTTTTCCAATCCTCTACTCCTGAATAAGGTAAACTAAATCTTTATTTTTTGTAACTTAAATTTATTAAGAGACAAACAGCTTTTTGAAAGAAAGAAAACATGGAAAATCATGTATTGGCTACAACGAAAAAAATGTTTGAAGCTTACTAGGAATTATTGCTGTTCTAGCAGGATAGAAGTTTTTTTCTAGTGGGATACATCAGACACCAGTTAGGAGAGGGCTATGAGGTTATAGTGTAGGATAGTGGGATAGAGAAAAGGGGGAAAACAGAGAACTAAATCTTTATTGACTCAATTTGTACAATGACATCTTGTTCATTTTTCCAGGTTTTTATGGAAGAATTCAGTTAACAGACATTTATTATTATGGATCATTTTAAGGACATTTATATGGACATTAAGGGGCAGATTTACAAAATTCACGTGGAATGATCGAAGTTCGATCGAATAACGATCGTACAAATTTTTTGTAAAATCTGATATTTTAATTTGGCTTCTTCGATCATCGAATACCGAAATATCGAATAGATCAAATAAATCGAATGATCGGATATTCGATAAGTCGATCATTCGATGCAAAATGATAGCCTAAAACAGTTTAATAAGCATTCGATGGTCAAATGCTTATCGAATTTCCAATAGGATCGAGCCAATTTTGGGAAATAATAGTAAATTTGCCCCTAGGGATTATTATGGACTAGTGAGGAGCGAATAAATGTGCCAGGCATGGATTTGGGGTGAATTTCTGCATTTCGCTACCCGCAAATGTTTTTGTGAAACTATGGCAAAAAATTTGCAGTGACAAAAAAATTTTGCACGTCAAAATTGGGGGTGCACATAAAAATTGTCAAAATTTGTCACTTGTGTCAAAATTGTTTTTTTATCAAAATTATTTTGACAGCCATTGACCTAATAAACACAGGGGAAATTCCAACACTCCAGTAGTTGTATTGTGGTGGTCCGTTTGTTCAATTGTTGTAAATGGAGGGGTGCCAATTTCCCTAGACTGAGGGCTGTGCAGTCCCATACAAGAATAACTTCTATACAAGAATTAATAAAGATAAGATAATTAACTGACTAGTGTAGGAGAACTGACTAAGGGAAAACATCACTCGTGATTTTGCCCTTGCAACCAATCAGAATTTTTATTTTGTCTTCTAACTTGTAGGTGACTGTTCAAATCTAACATCACCAGTGATGTTTTTCTCCAATGTTTTAAACAGCATGATAAATAAGCCCCTTAGTACTGTATGTGCATAATGAAAAAGTATATAATGATACTGCATATTCTAAAAACAAGTAATATACATACTCCATGGCAATTTGCAACAAGCATCAAAGGAGAAGGAAAGTCAAAACAAAAATAGCCTTCTAATCAAAGTCTTGTGGATATAGAAATCACTGACCGTTTTTAAAGTTTTCTCTGTGGCCTGATGTAGAAGCAGCTATGCTGTCTGAACACTACAGCGTGTGAGTTGGGTGACGTCACTATTTTTTCAGGCTCTTGCTCTCTGCTGCCCGAGGCAGACTTGAAGCGCATTGGGCGTAATTCAGTTGTTATGCGCATGTACTGGGGAGCTGCCTGCCTGATGACTCGCATGTGTGCGCTTGTCATCACTCACCCTTCTGCCAACGCCCCCCCAGGAAATCAGATTCTCAGCGTCAGGGAGCTTAGGAGAGACGCAAGAACTATTTTTTAATTACGTTTGGGACTGCAAATAGTCGGCAACGCGCACTTGAAGTGCGCAGTAAATGGGGAATAGATTTATTTTGCCTTTCCTTCTCCTTCAAGGCACCCCTTCAGCCTTCCCTGATTGCACACAAGTGCATGAAATATAACCCTGCAATTATTATCAGCCTGTACCTGACAGTAATTCCAGGGATCCCTTAGCAGGTTACAATAGCCACAAATGACATGTGCTGTGTGAATCATCCATTAATGCCATTAGTGACTCTACACTCACGAAGTGATGCTATCAGAAGACAAATGCAGTGGAAAAACCAAACAGTTGCTAATTTGTGTCTATATTAGTGCATTACATTCAAGTTGTGGTGGACACAAATTAGTGGATCCCTGTTACTGAACTGGAATAAAACATGCTGTATTGAGGCAAAGATCATGGTAATTTGTGCTCCAATTTCACTGCATTTATTTTTATATTTTAACCCCTTTTTGGCTGATAACAGACAAATACCAACTAGAGGGGTAGAGCATGGGTTACACATGACCCTCTCTCACCAGGATGGGCTTTCGCAAAAGGGAAACATGTGATGATGTTGTTGTGTTGAACATCAGCATAAAAATAGAGCAGGATGCCAGGGGTTCTTTGTTAAACAGTAGAAAAGGCTATATTCAGTCATAAAGAGCCACAGGGTTATAATACTCACACATTAGACAGCCACAGTACATCTCCAAGTACATTCACAGGTGTAGCAGAGACAGTATAAGCAGACACCACACAAGACATAGCCCAAAGGAGTTGAGAGATCACTTTCCAGGATTTCAGTACCTCATGTGGCTTGGACCCCCAAAGCAGACTTGGAACAGGGTTACACCCTAGCCTAATTCCCTCATCACTACTACGGTACCTTCAATACAGGCAAAGGAAAGCCTTGGGGAGAGCTACTCCCTACTATCCTCCTAGTTGGAGCTTGAGCTGCTCTTTCTTACCAGCCTCACTACCTCACTCTCTCTATAGAGTGGTATAAAAGAAGCTACACTACACACTAGCTGACCTCATTCACGAGGTCCCTGTACCGTGACAATTCTGGGGCCTTGTTGACTCCTCCTCAATGAATCACCTGCCCAGCTTGATTGCTGCAGACCAAAGAGGAAGTGCCCTACCATGCACTTTGTTACAGCACTACAGGAAGTGGTCACTACCTAGAACCAAAGAAACAGGTATGCAAATGAGGTATAACATGTTACATGGGATTTAACCCAGCAACAGCAAAAAGGAGGCACTGGTAGGGAATGAAGGGCCATAGGGGTCATAACACTTATGGGTTCCTACATATTATTTTAGTGAAGATAAAACCTTACTATCACATGCACTCCTTTACTACAGTAGGTTCAGTATAGTGACTCTAAGCTGAAAACTCGTACCCAACCCTAACCAACAGAACGTTGCCATTTAAGGACCTGCACCCAACCCAAACACACGTCTTCTCGCTCTGTATGCATTCCTCTGGTTCCAATACAATAAATCTTCGGGATCAGAGGCAGAGTGTACTTCCCTAGTCTGCTATGCACCCAACCCTAACCCACAATAGTTGGGAAAATTTCAACTCAAACCCGCCCCACTGGAGGTTAATCCAAGAATCACCTTGGATTTCGGATCAACTCGAACATCACTTATTCAGTAGGAATAGAGGACACAGATATGCTGGGTTGTCTGCCTCTAATTTATAATGTGTCCCAAACAAGAACAGGATAGACATTGTATCTATATCAAGAGCCAAACTACAAATGTTGGAGTAAACATCCCTGTATTAGAGTCTTAAATCTATGAATCTTTATGTACAAAATGTTTTGCATTGTGGAGGAAATGGGATTGTTATTAAACAGAAACCATGAGAAATTATGTAAATTATTGCAGCAATAGTTAAATTTTTTAATGCAGTGACAGAAACAATCCATTTGTCAGATAATGGGTAACATTATGGCTCTGCAGAAAAATTGACTAATTTAACTGTCTTTTTGTTTTGTTTTTTTCCCTTCAGAGAACTGCTAACTCAGCCAAAATACAGATCTGTTTGGTAATGTGACTTTTATGATATTGTTTTATGCATTATGAACATTTTTATTTAATGGCTTATATTTTAAAGTTAAAATATAAAGGAAAGTTAGAATGTGAATAATGCAAATTGTTATTTTACTATATTAATAATGCAATGTTAGCACTGTTATTTTAATAAGGTTTTCAGTTGACAGATAGCATTACATTTAATACACGGATCTTATATTACATTATAATAGCACTACTTGCAAGATACTTAAGACAGAATTATTAGATTACCTTTCAGAATGTTTCACACAATGTCCTTAAATTAGAGCCTTCATATGTATTTTGGACTTCTGTGTGACTAATAGAAACATTAAAGTGCAAAATAAGATTTTTTTGCCCTCCAGAAAGGTTTTAAGGAGTTAATGTCTTTACTTCTAAATGTCTTTACTTCTTTATCTTTGTCTAAGCATTGTTTCCAAGGCAGTGGTTTCAGACATATTTGATTCAAGTTCTCCTTTGAGGCTCATGATTTGACCAGTATGGGCCTCACCAACCCCCTTATGAATATATTTGTATTGCATGCAGGCAGTGCTGTATTCATAGGGTTACTATTAGAAACTGGTGTAAATTTTAAAAAAACATAAAATTTTTAAAAATTTTCCCCTGCTCCACCAAATTATTATTTAAAATTACCTTCAAGATAGGTCTCAAGAAGTATTTCAGAGTAAAATAGAATTTCTATTCCAATGTATTCTTAACTGGCCTCCAGACTTGACCCCTCCCCACAGTTTGGGGACCTTTCCTTAAAGCCTACCCCTGAAAGTTTCCTTTTTACCTGCATGGGCCCTCCTATTGCATTATTCCCTTAGCAGAAGTAAGAATAAGTGTGAAAAAAAATTTGAACAGGGCTGTAAAGGGACTTTCTATGTCCGCCACAATGTTACAGATGTAATAATAGCTTTATACTAAACACAGTTTTGCACGCATTACATAGTTACATAGGTTAAGTTGGATTAAAAAAAGGACCAAAGTCCATCAAGTTCACCCATCCAAATAAATCCCAGTGTACGTACACTGTATAAACATACTTATACAGACCTATATCAGACTATTGATGCATGGTGCTCATGTTGCTATGGACACTATTTAGGAATGAAGCTGTAATTCAAGGGGGAATTATGCTTTCATTTCTTATAGTATATTATTAATGCATGCTGCAATTTTTAAAATTCAATGCTTAAAGGAAAACTATACTCCCAAAATGAATACTTGAGCAACAGATCAAATTAAGTGGCATATTAAAGATTCTTGCCAAACTGGTATATATATTTAAGTTAATATTGCCCTTTTATATCTCTTGCCTTGAACCACCATTTAGTGATGGTCTGTGTGCTGCCTTAGAGAGATCACCTGACCAGAAATATTTCAATTCTAACTGTAACAGGAAGAAGTGTGGAAGCAAAAGACAAAACTCTGTCTGTTAATTGGCTCATGCTACCTAACTTTATAGTTTGTTTGGCATGTTTATGTGCACCGTTGAATCATAGGATCCCAGGAGTCTGTCCTTATTTTTTAAAATGTAAATTTTCTATTTATGACTACCCAAAGTATATTATTATGAAAATGGTTTATTTTACATGAAGCAGTTGTTTTATGCAATATCTTTTCATAGATATATATAGATATATATGGCGGGGTATAGTTTTCCTTTAAGAAACAAAATTGATCTTTTCAAGTCAGAGATAGAGTTCTGAGATTTGATGATATTGTCTTTAATAAGCAGCAGTGACTAGGGAAAAGATAACATGATTTATAGAAATAATGATTTACTACAAGGGCATATCTCTACTTAATTATTATATAGGCTTTTTCCCCAATATAATATAATTTTTTACAAGTTTATGGTAAAGGCACACTTAGGGGCAAATTTACTATTATACCCCAAAATTAGCTCGATCAAATTCAATAAGTATTCGACCATCAAATGCTTATCGAATTGTTTTAGCTATCATTTTGCTCGCTATACGATTTCTCGATGAATTCGTACGATCGGATACCGATTGTTCAATTACATGAAAAAATTGTGAAATGCCTATGACTACATGATCGTCATGTTATAGAATACAAGAAAAGTATTTGGAATCTCTTGTGATTGGTGAGTATAATGTGGCCATGGATCACTGTTAGCATTAGAACAAAAATACAAAATCAATTCTTATGTGTTGATACAGAATTATACTAATTATACAAAGGCATATCATCCTTATAATATCTGGTGATATTCAATGTTTCTCCATCAAAGAAACAGTTAAGAAATCTGTTTTTTTTTTTTTTTGCTCAAATGGCAAGACATGCTCATCTTAACACCCTCCTTTTTTCTTTTCAGGTTTATGATTAACAAACATTTCAATTTAGCAGAACAAGCAAAGCTGAAATGAGGGACATATTTTAGTTTGATTGCCTGGGGAGCCAGAGACTTTTGCACATAACGATGATAGGCCACCTGACAACTTTGAAAATGAATTTCCAAGAAGAAAGTGCATTGGCCAATCATAGTAATATAGTATTTTTCACTGTCAAACATGTAAAGCTCCTTTCAGCAGTGTACAGATTATTTAATTCTATATATGTGGCTCTTACAGTAATTCTACTGCAGATTGTTCTACGTTCTATGACTTTGGGATAAAACACTGTACTATGTTCTATGACGCCTCCACAATTTTCATTGTAACACTTCTGCAAAAGTAGAGGAAAAGCCTTCTATTTAATTCTCTCTTGTGCATACTGTATGTTCTCAAAACCATTATAATTTTCCTGCAAGAAATGTTGCTTTTATGGGGTTTATGATTGCAGAAATGTATAACGTTCTGGGGTCTGCTTCCTCTATAACTAATACAAAAACCCTCCTTCCCAGTCACTCTCTTACCTGCAACGAGGAAGGAGGATGCAAGCCAGATGGGAGTGATCAGGGTTGGGTGGGTGGGAATGGGTGGTACAGAGGTGGGATATGGGTTTGGTGGAGGCGGGATGGGAAGTGGGTGGGAGGATGGGGATCAGTGTGCGTCTGGCCCCTCTGAAGATAATTTTGCAGGGTGGGCCAGTGCACTCTAGTTATGCCACTGTCTATAGATAATTGTGTTTAACAGTAAAATAAACATAAGTATACATATACTATAGTATCAAAGCTGTTGCACTGTGTTTTAAATGATTTATACCTCTGGATGAGTGTTATTCTTTTAAGTACCTGTGTATATTCATTTAAGAAGACCAATTTAACAGTAGCTTTATCAGTTGAGCTATCTGCCTATCCTCTTGCAGTATTAAAGAAAAGTATTCAAATCCCTTCTAGTGTTCTACATATGAATGAATGTTCCATGCATGAAAAATAATGTGCTAGAACCTGTTAAAATAATGCCTTTGTAATAGCGTACGTTCAATAGGTACAGATTTGGGGCATATCAGAATCCTAAAGTAACAATAAGTTCTGTGCCCTTTTGCACAATAATTCTGAAGACACCAGAGGTTACATTTGATTTTGCTGTCTATGAAATGCAATCAAGGTCTTTTCAGTTTGGAATGAATGTCAATACTATTACTTTTTTTCCAATGGAATCACTTTGCAAGGGTCTCAGAGAGAAAGCTTGACATAAAATAGATGAAAAGTACTTTGACATAAAAAGGTGCAGAATTTTCAGCTGCAAGTAAATTGTGAATTAATATAAATCTTGCCGGCAGGCAGAAAGGTCTAAAACAATAGTATTCTATTAAACCCTAAAAAGTACCAGCCCATTTGACTTTTCCAATGTACTACATCAATTTGTCAGAAGTAATGTTATATGGGGAAGAGAGATAAATCAGAATAAGAGTTACAGTAAGGGGCAAATTTACTAAAGGTCAAAGTGAATATTTGAATAAAATTTGAATTAAAAAATTTCGTAATTATTAAGTAATTTTGGGCTACTTTAACTATCGAATAGGCCAAAATTTGATTTGAAAAGAAAAGTACTAGCCCTTTAAAATGCTTCAAATTCACGCTTCGCCACCTTAAAGCTGCCTAATTGCCATTGTAGCCTATGGGGGCCCTCCTAGAACCTGTCCTGAAGGTTTTTCTAAGGGGCAGATTTACTAATGGTCACATTTTGAAGTGAAAAAACTTAGAAATTCAACCATCTAATTTTATGAGGGAGGGTCATTTTCAAGTGAATATGGGTGTTTTCAATATGGACTTTTCAGGACAGGTTTGCGAATATTTGAATGCCAAGGATTTTTAACGGACCAGTACTTAAAAATTCGAATTTTTCAATTCAAATTAAATTTTGGGCTATTCGATAGTCGAAGTAGCCCAAAATTACCTAATTTTTTCTCTTTGACCCTTCGTAAATGTGCCCCTAAGTCCTAGGAATTTGAAGTATTTTGGGCTAAATCCTTCGAATTGTTCAATTCGAGAGATAGAATTAGAAGGATTTTTATTCGATCGGAAACTGACCTATCAGATCAAAATAGGTCCATTTTCGATCGATAAAGTCCTTTAAAAAGAATTTGATGGTTGAATACGATTGAAATTCGACCATTGAAATTCGACCATTAGTAAATCTGCCTGTAAGAGTTTTTAAATGGTTAAGATGTTTGCTTAATGTTTTGTAGTGCATACAAAAAGTAAAGAATTATAAATAAAAAGAAAAAAAATAAATTGAAATGGAAGTGGAACATTTTCGAGTCTCTTGAAACTGCTCATATATGCATGGGGTTTTCCCCTTATTAAGCTAATGAGTAAAATTAGATTTAGTTTTTCATTCTGGTAGAATGAAATGATGATCTAAAAATAAAATCAGAAAAAATCTATGCTCATCATTTAAATCATAAACTTTTTTTAGCATGAACAGTATTTAATTCATGTATATGCATGTATTCATAACAAGCAAAAAGATTTCCACTTGAACCCATCATATGAAGACCCTTTTTTTAATTTCATGGTTTTAAAGCAAAGTATGTATATCACTTGTCTGAACTTGGGCAAGAAAGGAGACCCATAAGGGATGGACGGGTGAGACAGATGTAAAAAGGGGTTAAAGATAAAATATACAAGCAAAGGGAAATTTTCTGTCAAATGGTACGCTTTTAATGCCATGCACTGACAATAATCCTTATGCACTGTGACAGAGTATATACCTTGAGGGCCTTGTTGAATATTCAACTCATGTCTCATTGACTACATTACAAATCTAATGTGAAAATAATTCCTCATTCCCTTAAGAGAGAAAAAGAGCAAAGGGAATATCATAACCCCAGTCTCAATGAAATTTAAAATGAGTTTGGTTCTGTGTCCCTGCCTTTTCTAGTTCTGTACAAGGTATTTGAACAACAACAACAACTTTTGTTCACACAAAGATGCATTTACTCTAGTTTTAATATTTTGTCCTTGTAAGAGAATTTCCAAGTGAATGAATATTTATATGTGATGCTGCTGTTCTGAATAAAATGGAAATTGATGGTTTTGACATATTTATTAAGGACAATGGTTGGAAGATATAAAAGACTGATGGAAAACAGTTTTTATTACTTATAGGTACATTTATTCTGACTTGTGAAAACTATGTTTTTTCAGAGAAGTTCATTACATTACCTGATTCATTGGGGCTGAAATATAGTAAATGGTTGACAGAAAGTTGAAAATATAAGACTAATTTTCTTTGTGTGCAATCAACTGCTTGCCTCTAAAAACATATTTTTCTCTATGATATGCATTACATTTTAGTGTGTCAGTGAAAAAACTAAATAATAAGAAAAATGGAAAACAACTAATAATTCATTCAAAGCCTCTGAGGCCCATGTAACCTTGTCAAAAAATACATGTAATTAGATTGAGGCAATAAAGTCACTTCAGTAAAGTCTCTAAGCGTTAGACATATGTGATTGATGCACTTGATTTACAACAAATTAGGCTGACTCTTGACTTGCACATCTAGGGAATTTTTGACATATACTCACTTTTTAAAGTATGTTATAGGTCTGTTATGGTTTTTTTTGTTGATCCTTGTTCAGCAGAATTATATGAAATAAATTATGTTGTCACTTTCAATAACAGACCATAATACATAAAGATCATGCATTGATTTCATAGAACAAAAATTCTTAACTTCTTAACTAAAAATGCATGTAGTGACCCATAGAAAACACAAAAACCATTAATATAAAATTTGCTAGGTAAAAGTTGTCGATGTCCTATAGAAGTCAGTGGCAGCTGTACTAATTCTATTAGACCATTTTAAATCAATTCAAACTTTTAGAGGTTTTTGGAGTTTGATTACTAGGAATTGTCCAAAAAACTTTAATCTTTCATTCATATTTTATTTTCCGATCATTCAGTGTAATTCCTGTTTGTACTTTTTCATTAGGCTTTTTTTTTTTTTTTTTTTTTTTTTTTTTTTTATAAATTCCATGGCATTCACATGTTTTCCACAGGACAGATTATTCTATACTGGAATTTGAGTTCAACTGCAATTCATTTTTTTAGTGGCAATAAGTTTGAATCTGATTTTCTGAAACTTGGATTTCTTAAAATAATTAAACACAAACAACTTGAAAGCTGAAATATTAAAAATAGCTTCTGAAAGATGGCATGGTCATGTACAAGTCAATGGGAGTTGTTTTAGCAGAATTCAATCTGTTTTTCAATTTGAGTTTTCAAGATAAAATCAAATTTGGCAAATGAAAATGATAGGCAGAATGTGATTTTGCTGCATTTTTTTACATTTTAACACCACTGAGTTTTCAATATTCAAAATTTTTAACAAATAAGAACACTTTTTTTTAGCAATTCTCTCTAAAATATTTTTCTACATAAACTGCATTTAGTTGTATTTCGTACTTGAAACTGTGAAGATCAAGTGCAAATGAAATGTAAATTCTATGGAGATTTCTTACCAGCCCGGCCAGTTTGAATTTGAAAAAACATATATAGATATTTTATTTTTGCCTTCATTTTAGTAAAATTTTATCACATGGACAGCAAAATCTGTGCTCCCATTTTGCCAAAAAGTAGTTCTTTGCACTTTTTCCTATGAGATTTTGCCAAATCTAATCTAAAAATATACTGTTGATTTGTTTGATTTTTGTTGATAAGAAGGGTGAAATGGGAATCTTCTTCCACAATTCAATGAAAATATGGAACTGATAGAAATTTATTAAAATAACATTTAGGTATTGGATATTTACATGGAGTAGAGAGAGAGTAGAGAGTAGGAGAGAGTATTGACATTAGTGTTAGATGATTCCAAAATTTAGAAATAGCCATTGAGATTAAATCAAGGACTCTATTAAGCAAAGACTGGCTAAAGCAGGGCAAGCTGTTCCCAAGCTAAGGTGCTTTCAAGGAATTAGATAACTGCTATTGTGTAGACAAGCCACATTGTACAGTAAAACACATTGGAAGTGAACAGAAGGCCATTACTTGTAGGGAAAGTTCTTCTATTTTAGCTGCTCACAAAACACCAATTTCTTTTGAAGTTAATTTTGATTTTTTTTCTGTGTTGTGTATAAATAGTTTGAATTTACAAAGCTTTATATTTGGAAAAAAAACACTAAGGGGCAGATTTACTATTGGTCGAATTAAAAAAAAATTGAATTTCGAAGGATATTACTGCAATTCGATTGGTCGAACAATCGAATAGGAAAAATTAGATCGATCGATTAATCTTTCGAATCGATCGATACCCAATTCTGTAGCTTTGATCTGGCGAACTAGGTGGTCAAATAAAAATTTAAAGGGGAAGTACTTCGACCATCGAATATTCGAAAAAATTTAAATTTGATTTTGAATATTCGATGGTCAAATTTGCCTAATTGCATATTTGAAGATTCGAATTACAATCTTTTTGAAATTCGATAAAACTTCAAATTCTTCATGTGAATTTAATAAATCTGCCCCAAATTGCCCCATACTCATGGTCAAGGTCCAGGCAAAGTTGAATAGGCAGGCAGCAATAAGCAATAACAAAGTCCAGGCAGGGGTCAGAAATCCAAGAACAATAATATAGAGCACCCAGGAAGTCACCAAACAGAACCTATAATTGGGTGCCATACTGGCATCCTGGGCGCCTTTAAATAATCAAATTCAGGTGCGTGACGTCAAGTTGATGCGCCAACTTCATTGCGTAGGCGCGTGACATCAGCTCGTTGCGACCAAGTTGACACACAGACGTCATTTCACAGGCACCGCTTTCCACGTGGCGGCTATGGTCGCATCCATCTTGGAAGCAGCGCCGGAAGAAGAGGACGATCCTGACAAACAGATTTGAGGAATCAATGACAGGTACTGTACATGTGTATTTTTTTTTCCTCTTCTTATTTTAGCCAATGTGTCTTAATTTAGATACAGGTTTATTAAATACAGGTTTATTCCTAATTATATAAAATATTCAATCTAAGATACTTTTTACATAGGTAAGTGTCACTAAAATGAAAATACTAATAATAATAAAATCTATATTATAATAGCATTATAATAGTATTGCAGATATGCAACCTATTATCAAGAATGCTTGGGGCCTGGGTTTTTGGATAAGGCGTCTGTAATTCCATAATTTGATTTCCCATCCCTTAGGTCTGTTAAAAAATAATTTAAACATTAAATGAACTCAGTAGGATTGTTTTGCCTTCAATAAGGATTAATTGCACTTGGGATAAAGTATAAGGTACTATTGTATACAATAATTCAGTGAACATGAAATTTTCATGGCAATATGCTTTTTTCATTTTGTTTTTTTTTACCAATAATGTTTTTATTTGCTTTTAAATTGCAAAATAATTACACAGAACAACTTAATAAACAATAGTACAAGTCAAATTATAAATTTTATGAAAATCCAAGAATAAAACCTAACAGGTTCAAATCTTTTCAGGATGACCATCAAAACTTTTCAAATATCCCTCAGTTTTCTTGAAAAGTAAGCATCTTTGTTGGTTTGCTTAAAGAATGACTATTTAGTATTCTGTAGTGATGGGCGAATCTCCCCAGTTTCGCTTTGCCGAAAAATTTGCGAATTTCCAGAGAAATTGGCGAATTGGCAAAAAATTCGCGAAACGAGTTGCGGCACGATTTTGACTCTTTTTTTTGGCGAATTTTCACCAGGTGAAATTTCGCTTGTGTTTTGCGAATTTATTCGCCAGCGCTGAATCGCCGGAATTAGCCGCGAATTCGCCCCTGGCGAATAAATTCGCCCATCACTAGTATTCTGTTGAGGTAGTGATTCCTTGGGGGGTTCCACTGTATTTGGTTGTTGATTTCACACATTCATTAGGGATTGTTCTGCTTCTCGGACAAGTTCAGTGCCTCTTAGTAATTCAGTTTTGCACCATGTGGTTTGTTGAAAAAATTTTATGGTTAGTTTTCTAATTGTTAGAGGTATAGTGTTTATATAAGTTAGCCAGTTGTCAAAAAATGTGTTTGTCTTTTTTCTTTGTTGGTTAGAGTTTCTACCCAGCCTGAATTAAAAATATGATAATAGTTGTCTTTCTAGAGAAATAGGTTGGGGAGAGTGGGATAGCCACTTATATAAGATAGTTTTTCACTAGGGCTTTT
>CM044433.1:46482816-46496817 GCA_024363595.1 Xenopus borealis | reverse complement strand
TATATATATATATATATATCATAGTGGCTCCAAGCCAATTGCACTGTGAGAACTCCACAGATATAGACATGGCTCTGGACATATAAGGATTTCCAATACATGATTGTGCTGCTCTGTTCCTGCATTTGGACCTGAGAAAATTCACTATAACTGTGATTAAATATAATGTTGTCTTTAGGCAGCCAGGCAATAATTTATGCAATGGGTGCCAGCAGAATTTCTGGGAATACTTCATCCTATGTTCTGGGTTAAGGAAATAAATATAATTGAAATTAAAAAGTTCCTCTGTGTATTGACCTGTCATAAATCTACAGAATTGTGCAGCAAAGTTCAAAGGTACCAATGCTTTCCTATAAGTTGTTGTTTGCCTGAGGGCAGGAGCTAGGCATTACTGAGTGACTGCAACTTCCAGGGCATATTTATAAATATGTCTACTCAACACTAATTGTTTTGGAGCAAAACACACAGTTACATGTGGGTCACAAAAGAAATCAATATCCTGATGTTAGTGGACCTTCTTGAACCACATAGGATAATGTACAATGGTGGAGTGGACTGCCACTCCTGTTTTTTTTGTTGTATAGCTATAGGAAAAAGGAACTGAGTGAATGTGGTTTGCTCCATAAATCAGAAACTGTAACAGGGGCAATTTTAGTGATGGAAATTGGTTGCTGTTCTGGCATAATATAGTATTTTGCCCTGTCTAATAGTCAAAAACTATGAAGACATTTACCAATTACATTTTTGCCATTTTTATCCATATACATATAATATATATTTTCAAAGCAAAGTATAGTTTTTGTAATTTCATATCAGTAAAATATACAGTAGAACATGAAATATAAAATCATGAAAAGGCCAAGCAAGTTAATTAAATAACTTAATGCACTGGGCAGGTTTATCTTCTTATCCAACATAAAACATTTAATTTCCCAAATTATTGCAAACCATTTCATCCATGACTTTGACATAAATTTACAAAGAGTAAAACTGTATCCATCAGGGCACAATACACATAGGACTTTCTCTTTTGCTGTGGTAGAGGATCTGCTCTCTGCACCCTTGTGACATTCACCAGACTGGGATCTATAATCCCTGGCATGTGAGGAAATTTTCACATGTACACAGACAGTAAAATGTTTCTTCTGTAACAGCATGTCATACAGACACAGTTTTTTGTGTTGCATTATGGTGGACAGGTACCTTGAGAATAAAAACCATGGTGTTATGCTCTTTCTTTTTTTTCACAGTACATGTTCTAAAGTTAAATGGGCCCTAAGGTATTTATGCACACAATTCTTCCTTAAAGGAAAACTATACCCCGAAAATGAATTTTTGAGCGACGTTGGATCCTAGGATCCCAGGAGGCTGTCCTTATTTTTTAAAATGGCAATTTTCTATTTATGATTACCCAATGGCACATGCTACTAAAAAAGTGTATTCTTATGAAAATGGTTTATTTACATGAAGTAGGGTTTTACATATGAGTTGTTTTATGCAATATCTGTTTATAGAGACCTACATTGTTCGGGGGTATAGTTTTCCTTTAAAAGAGTAAACTTTCCAATTGCATAATACATATCTTAAAATTAATGGGGTGGATCACCTTTAAATTTTTTAAGGCTACAAATTTATTGCTAAATTGTATTACTCATCTTCAGAGCTAGGGGTAGGCAGAAAAGTCAACTGCCTAGGGTGCAACACTGCAGGGGCGCTGGGCAGGTGCCTGTCCAAGATTCTTCTGCCTATCACTAGTTTGGATTTGCTCCCCTCTGCAGCTCTCACCAACCCCTTCAGTTCCTCCCTTTTTCCCTCCTCTGTCTCTCCCTCCCTCCCTCCTCTGCCAGTCCATCCCTCCTCTGCCCCAAACTGTCCCTCTGCTTCCCTTTCATTGCATCTGTTATGGTGTGCATGTGCAATTATGTGGAGAAGGCGGGGTTAGCCGTCCAGTCACCTGTGGCGCCTGGTTGGCTTGACCCGGCCCTGCTCATCTTTGCATTTGTTTATTTTGGATTTGTCTCCAGTCTATGTGGTCGAAAGCTTTTTTTCTGCATCTAGTGTTAAAAGCACAGATGGAACTTTGTTGTTTTCGACCACATGGACTATTTGCAGAATCCACCAAATGTTGTCTGTTGCCTCTCTGCCTTGTATAAATCCCATTTGATGTGTGTGGATTATCGTATGTAGGTACCTGTTGAGTCTATTTACCAATATTTTCGCATATAATTTAAGATCTAGATTGACTAAATATATTGGTCCATAGTTTTGACCTAGATTGGGATCCGATTTGGTTTTGGAATTACAATTATGTTGGCTGTAGACATTTCATGTGTTACATCCATATCTGAGGTTAGTAGTTTATTAAATAGCTTAGTGAGTATGGGTAAGAGAATTGGTTGGAATTTCCTATAGAACAGTAGTTTGAGTCCATCTGGTCCCGGGCTTTGGATTGTTATGTTGGGATATGGCTAATTATACTTCTGACTCTGTTATTTCTAACTCTAATTCTTGTCTGGTTTTTTAAGTGGGCTCCTTTTTTGATTAAATGGCCCCTGATCACTGCCTTATGAGCATCCCAGATTATTGCTTGGTTTGTTGTCTCTTGATTAATTTCCTTAAAATGTATATATATATATATAAAACAGTATAACAGTATATAATATATATTAAATATGGCCAGCAATACTGAGATTTCTTGTGATAAAAAATAAGTGTATTAAAAAGTGCATCTACAGCCAACATGACATTTTTGTCCCGTAAGGGGCCTTTTCACTTTTTAATACACTTAATTTTTATCACAAGAAATCTCGGTGTTGCTGGTCTTGTTTGGTATACCATAGTAGCGGAGTGCTGCCCTGATTATTATTAAAATGTATATATATCCCCTGGGCCCAACTGCGACCATGGAAACTGGTTTTTGTATAGTTACCCAACTGGGCAGGAGAAAGAGACAATACATAATTGCAATTCAAAGGGGCCTGAGTGCAGCACCAAAAAATAGCAGATGGTTCCACACTCACAGGACTAAGGGTCCTAACACACTGGTGTTTCTTACCTGTGCTCCCCTGCGTTCTGTTTGGCTGCGTTCAGCCACAGAGGAGCGCAGGTCTAGTCCTGCTCCATTAGTTTTGATGGCGTTGTACACAAGATACGCGTGTAAGCACAGAATGCAGGTTCGGACGTGACATGCTGCCCTTAAAGTATTTATAGGTGTTTATTCAAAAAGTGACTGACATTTTGGCTAGTAATCTAGCCTTTCTCAAAGTGATTAAATAATTGCCTATTAAACCCTCAGTGGAGGAAAGGAAGCATGTGTGATGTCATTAATTAACATCAAAGACGTACACCCCCAAATTTCCAACAGAACAAAAATAATAAATTAATAATCTAAGTGCAGATGGTGAATCAAAAAAGTATGGAAACTAAAACAAAACAATAAAGTGTTAAATTTTAGTTACTTAGCATAGTAGTAGCAATTTTGTGCCTTAAGTGAATTTGCCCCATTGTGCTACCAAAGTTCAGCAGGTGGATCCATGTCTCTGTACATTACCATGTCAATAAACCCTAATCATCTTTCAATACTGCTAGCAACAAAAGGGACTGGTGCCAGGTTGCAGTTAGTCAAATATAGTGAAATGCAGTGTAATAGAGAGGCATGTCCAATCAGTTGGAATAGATTAAAAGAACAATAGGAGAACAAGATATAGAGAAGAGGAATTAAAAGTATACGAAGATCCAACAATTGAGCATATCTAGTGCATTCTCCTGTACATGCTGTGCACTCAACTAGATTGAGGTGGCCACTAGTGCTTCCTATACAGCACTTACCAACAGATGTAAACAATAGTGATGGGCGAATTTATTCACCTGGGGCGAATTCGCAGCAAATTCCTATGGTTTCTAAATGCCAGGAAAATTTTGTCTGCCCAAAATTCGCCGGCGTCCATTTTTTCAATGCCAGCAATGTGTGCTGGAATCAAAAAATTAACGCCCACATCCAAAAACGGAAGCCCACATCCAAAACGGGACATGTTGGTATAAGCAGTACACTTAGGGGCAGATTTACTAAATTCGTGTGAATGATTTGAAATTCAATCAAATTTTAAAAAAGATTCGAATTCGCAAATATTTTTTATGGCCACTTCGATCATCAAATTTTGAATTTTCAACCAAATCGAATGATTCGAATAAAATTCTGTTTTTCAAAATTCATTCAAATTACTTGCCCTTTACATTTTTATTCAACTGCCTAGTTCACCAGATTCATTTGAACAATTCATTCATTTGATTTGAATGATTTAATCGTTCAATCGATTTTTTCTGTTCAATTGGTCGAATAGCATTAAAATCCTTCAAATTCGATATTCAAATTTAAAGGATTTTAATTCTATTAAAATTCGAGGGTCAAATTCGAGGTTTTTGTAAACCCTCGAATTCTAAATCTGTATGGACTACAATGCATGAACTAAAATGTGAGGACTAAAACATTAATTAGGTGACAGTAGCTCATTCACTTTAGACCAGGAAAAAGAGAAAAAGAAAAACTGGAAAAAAGAAAAAAAGTGGAAGAAATAGAAATAAGTGAGATAACAAAAATATAAGAGAGAAAAGAAAATAGAAAAAATTATGGAACAGGGGGAATTATTAAAAGAAAAAGGAGAAACAAAGAAAAGATGGAAGATAATTATAGGGGAAGAGTTGAAAGCAAACAAGGCATATAAGAAGTAGCAATCATGAGCACCCTATCTTTAATAAAAAGGGGCATAGGAGATAAGTTCATTGAGACATTGAGGACTCGGGGTGTCCAAAAGAAGGATTAATTTTGGTTTGGTCTGTAGCAAGAGTTTCTCCCGGTCACCTTCCTACAGGGGTACTGGCACAAGGTATGTAAATTCGCTAGGGCATTTTATCATACAGATACAGCCACTTGGATTTGTGTGTTAAATGTGTCATGACTCAGGATTAATTGAAGAAACAGTGTTATCTAAACTCATTTAATGCATTTAACCTTTTCATTTCCATACCAAAGCACAATTGTTCACAAAGATGAACACTTTAGACGGGATGCTGTGACGCAATTTTTAGTGTTAAGTGTGGCAAGTGTGAAGTGTGAGTTATGTTATTCTGTGTCAAACACACAATCCAAAGTGGCTTCGTCTGTATAAATGGTTAATTTAGAAGTACATTAATCCCTATGTTTTATTAAATTTGCCAGTGTGTGGATGATTGAATGAGGAGCCAGTAAGAATTTGTCTACACATAATTGATGACATTGCACACTTTCTTTCTGCCACTGAGTGTTTCGTGGGCAGTTGTAAAATAAATGTTTTATTGTATTTCAGGGGGCCTAGCTGAGAGAGAGGGTTCAATGTAGCCAGTTCTCTGCATTTGCTAAGTAGTGTCAGGCAGAAATAGTGTTAAATTTCCAATGGATTTTATATTAATTTGATAAATTAGTTACATGTAAAAGTATGAGGTTTCCTTCGATGTTGTGCTCGGTAGCTGAATTAAGTTCCAAGGATGTTATAGTAAATCAATGAGGTGAAAATGTCCCTATTTGGTTGAGTTTTGAATGCTAGAGGATTGTGGATTTATTCTAGTACAGTGCACATATCAGATTTGACTCTCCGGAGGGAATGTTTCCTAGGGAACCTTTGTAAAAATCTCAGTTCAGTTTCTCATTACTGAGTAAGGCAAAAGATTTCTAGTTTGTAGTTCTAGATTGTAGTTCTCAAGGAAATTGGGTAGCTAATGGTGTTTACAGGGCTAAAAGCGAGGGCAAGGCAGTAGTCCCTATGTGAGAACAATAGGGACCCCATTCTATTTACGTTGTAATGTGAAAGGAATGTTTTAATCAGGTAAGTAATATCCGCAGCCCTGAAATAATTTTTGTTATTAATGGTAGAACTAGGAGATCCATTATTCAAAAGGTTTCCCATAGACTCCATTTTAATCAAATCATTATTTTTTTTAATTATTTCTATTTTCCCTGTAATAAAAAAAAGACAGTACCTTGTAGTTGATTCCAACTGAGGAATAATCAATTCTTATTGGAGGAAAAACAATTCTATTGGGTTTAAATAATGTTTAAATAATTTTGTAGTAGACTTAAGGTATGGGAATCCAAATTGTGGATTAAGAAAACCCTAGATCCCAAGCATTCTGGATAACAGGTCCCATACCTGTACATGCTGTTAACAATGAATGTTAAAATTTCACTTCAAAAATAAAACTGGCTTGTAGTGCAAAAAAGTGTAATAATTAATCCAAACTATGCACCTACTAAAACATATTATGGTGCCACCCACAATTTTAGAACATGTAAAGGTGATTGTTTGTAATGCAGTGTGTGATCAGGTAAGCCATCTCTATTGATGAGCAAAATATTTTGCCAGGTATGAATTTACAGTGAAATTTCACCATTGGTGAATATTTTCCTGAAACCACCACCATCTATTTTGCACAGAAAAAAAATCACAGCGAAAGAAAATGCCCTTAGATTCCAATTTATTTTGCATGGGAAAAGTCACCACAAAAAAAAATGTTGCAGCAGAAAAGGTGGCAGCGACAAAACACACAATGTATCTTGGGTGGCAGAGGAAAAAAGTTACAGTGTAAAAAGTTGTAGTGTAAAATGCACCTTTTGCACATTTTTGCCGTTTCTTGACATTTTCCCCCAGGCTGCACAAATTTAGAGTGAAGCGAAATGTGACACATTCAGTCATCACTAGCTTTCTTACATTAGGCACTCTACGTCATTAAAAGGCAGTTATACAATATACACTTAGGGGCAGATTTACTCATGTGAATGATTTGAAATTTGATCGAATTCAATGGAATATTCAAATTCAAATTTTACAATTACATTTTTGGCCACTTCGACTATCGAATTTGAAAAATTTGATCGAGTCGAAAGATTTGATTAAAAATCTATTCGATCATTTGGCTATTCGATGGTCAAATACAAGCATTTCTCCTGGGGCCCTACATTTAATTGTCTTGAAAAGGTTTATATATTTTACTTGCATCTTGTTGGGTTTCCTCTGGGTTCGCAAGCTTCTTCTCCCACTTCAAACATAAAAAGGTAAATTAGAAAAAAAGCTAAACATTTGAAAGCATTGCATAAATGTGTAGTTTCTGTATAACTGATAATGATAACCATGATACAGAATTAAGAAAAATAAAAGATAGTGACAAGAAAAGTTCACAACAGCTGAATTTTTGAGAAGGAAGAGTATGAACCTTTTCTTTACAAAATGTTTCTTAAGAAAGTACGCTGTTTTAACTTGTGGAATTTGATGTTCTCTGGAATAGTAATATAAAAGTTATTTGACTATAGCACAAGGGTTTCTCAAGGGCATCAGTGGATAACAGCATTAGCAGAAATTAGAATAGCTTAAATGGGAAGTTCATTGTGTCTTATTGTGTAATGCTTTCACAGGCTCAGATTCATAATTTTCCAACATCCCAGTATGAAGATGCAAGCAAAGGCAATTGTTAAAAATATGTGGAAAGACATCAAAATGAGAGATAGCTGTAGTTGGTCTATGTCTTTTGGGAAACACAACCACACCATGGGGTGAATTTACTAAGAGGCAAAAATTCGCCAGTGATTGCTTCACACCGATCGTACTTTGCCTAGTTAAAATTCTCTGGGACAATGCTAATTTACTAAAATGTGAAATTTTGTCCTGGATGACCGACGCTGGCAAATTTTCACTAGCGTTACTACGGTAATACGTGCAAATAAAAGCATATATGTGCTAGCGCAAATTCGTCTGAGGTTTTGCACTCAGGCTAATTTGCATCTCTTTATGTTACATGTTGCATCTAATGTATGCATGTAACATTAGATTGACACTGATAAGTAGACTTTTCCAGGGAACCTTAATAAAGTCAATAGAGTTGTTATAATACCCTACACATGAGCCCACTGTAAAATAATGTTCCATATGCTAGAAATGTATGAGGGAAATGGGTTCCTCCATGACTTTTGCATTATATCTCCCTGGTAAAAGGAAAAGTCGCTGGGTTTTTTTTGAACTTGGAAATTTTTCCACTCAAAAAATATTATATATGTAACTGAAGATTGAGGATGTGCTATGCACTCCATTACCACTCCATGCACTTCACCTGGACTGAGCTGGTGAAGGCAAGTCTGGGGAAAAAGGTAACATTCAGTAAAATCTTTTTTTTTTTGTGAATTTGCAGAGTAACGGCCATTCGCCAGAGCGGAAAGTCACTTGGCGATAGAGTGCGAATTACTGCTAGTATCTATCTCCTTCGCCAAGTCCCTGCAGGTGGTAACGCTGGCCAGTCATTGTCAGCATTAGTCACTTTGCCCTTTAGTAAAACCCCCTTGAGTGTCTTACTAAAAAAATAAAACACTGATGGGCACACAAAGAAAACTAAAAAAGAGAGAAATCCTTTGAAAAAATAACTAAAATGACAGGCGATTACATTATTCAATATCTTCCGCGATAGCTGTATATATAACATTTTGTTTTAACTCTACAGCACTTCTAATGAAAAAATGGCAGGAACTTAACATAATTTCTTGACAAACACTTTATTATATTTCTTAAGGGAATGTTATTTTCTAGTATGCAATTTGTAGCATTATTCCAAATAATTGCCTCTGCTCTATCATTTGCAGGAGATATGTACTGGTCTACTGTTTTTAAAAGCAGCTCCATTTACTTATTTGTCAATAAGAGATTAGTTGAAATGTTGATTTTTAGTGCAATTACAATACACAAAAGTGTTGTTAAAACATGGTTGTATCCCATCTGAGGCCATTGTCTTATACTGTATGTTTTTCTACATGCTATATCAGCTTGAGCAGTGGTGTAACTAAAAGTGGCACAGGGACCGCACCCCCCCCTTCTAGTCCAAGATAAGGCAAATGGCGGGGAATTGGTCATTTAAAATTTTTTACTAGGACAATGCTCAATTCTGAATGGGGTACTGGGGGGGCAGGGTGTACATCCTGCACGCAGGCGTTGCCATGGCTAGTTACTCCACAATATGCAAAAGTTCATGCTCCTTAATGCTCACCTAGCCAGGGGCAATTTGCAGAGGGCACATGGAGGCCTTTTTCCCATAACTATTTCTATAGTCTTGAAATGATTCTATTCCAGACTACATCCATCATAGATTCCACATCAATATTTCATTAATTAATATTCTCCTTTAGCCCAATTCTAGTATTCATTTAAATTATTCTTCACTTGTATTGACAGATACCTGGACATTAATAAAGTTAAAAGGTTACATACAATAAGGGGCTGATTTATTAAGTTTGGAAATGTAAATTTGAATTTTCAAGTTGGATTTTTGGTCAAAACTCACAAATTCGAGATGGGAAAAATCCAAACTTGAATTCAAAATTTGAATTTCAATTCAAGATTTATCATACCTGGACCTTGGGAACAACTCAAATTAGATTATTTGCCACCTAAAACCTACCGAGTTCTTGTAGAAGTCAATGGCAGTGGTCCAGTGACCCATTTGATGATGTTAGTAGCCTTCCTGACATTCTCGTTTTTTTTTAAAAACATAAATTAGAGCTTAGTAGAAATCGGTTTCGGGTAGGGAATATTAGTTCGAGTTTTAGAAGTTCAAGTTTTTTTTAAAATAAGATATTATTCGAGTTTCTCTGTGATTTGAGGTAAAAAAAATTAAACTTTTGATGAATCAGCCCCAATATACTAGGACGTCTTAAACATTATATAGACCACACCTATCCTTCCCCACACAGTAAAATGAGGTATCTGTTCTTAAGATTCATTTTGCCGGTCATCCCAAGTCATCTTCCCTCCAAATTTGTAATTACATTTTTGTGCTTTCTACTTTGCACCAAATGCTTTTGTTTCTATGCTGTTTCAGCAAGATAATAGTCGAAAAGCACTAGCACACCCTGGCCTTCACACTAGCGATTCCCTCGTGCACAGCAATGAAGGAATCAGCAACCCTCTCTGCTCGATAGATACAAACAAGTTGCTGGCACACAGGATGAAATACCATTGGGAAAAATGCCTACAGTATTTGTCCAACATCAATGATCAACTTCACATAGTATGTGAATGGAAGTATAACACACAATGTTGTAGTGGAAAGCCTTCCCAGAAGATTCAAGGGAAAAAGTTATATTAGCAGCAAAGAGATGACCAACTTCTTAATTAGGGGTCCATTTATAAAACCTAGATTTTTTCTGGTTGAGGTTTTTAACATACCCCAAAGCTGTTAAAATTCAGAAAATAGGCCATCTCGAACCTGTCGAGGTCACGTAGAAGTCAATGGCAGATGTCCATGAAGTTGTTTCTTGACATCCACTGTGATTTCCACTGGATAACCCAAAAAAATCTGAGTTTTCATCCGATAATCTGAAAAAGTTTTTGCAGCAAAAACTTGGTAAATTAAAGTTTTCTGAACTTCAATATGTAAGGACTCACCCTGGTGGTCTAGTGGGCAGTGGGGTCCTTCGCCGCTTCTGTGGCGTGGACGCCCACCACGTTGCTGCTTCTTCCTTTAGGTCCTGGCCTCCCTATGGTGTGCACGCCAGCTCACTTCTTTTTTTATTTGCCAGTGTGATGACTTCACGCGTAATGGCACGAAATTAAAAAATATATAAGGGGATTTCAGTGTTCAAGAGATTGCCCATTGTTAGGTTCTATTAGGAAGTTCCTGGGTGTTTAATCCTTGTGATTCCTGTGTGATCTATTGTGTATTGACCCTTGCTTTGCTGGACTACTCTGATATCTCCAATCCTGACCTTGCCTTTTTGTGACTATTCTGATTATCTCCAATCCTGACCCTTGCCTTCCTGCTTGACTATTCTGCTCTCTCCAATCCTGACCCCGGCCTGTCTGAGGATTCTGCTCTGCTTGTGCTGGCCTGGCCCGCCTGTTCCACTCTGTGGCATCTGGTAGTGTTCTTCAATTCAGTATCCTTGGTGAGACGATCGTGCCCCTTTGCTCCTCCCGTGGTGAAAGGTGGTGGTTATAGGCAGAAGTTAGAGCCGAGACCAGGGAGCTTAGCTTGGGTTCTGGATTTAAGGGGCCGTTCTTGACTCAATAGTACGCTTCGATTTGATGCTCAATTTTGTTGTGACATTTTGATGCTCAGATTTTTTCAAGAAAGATTAATGATAAATGAGTTAAAATCATGGAAGGAAGTTTGGTCGTATTGTTTTCCAAAAAAAAAAATTTGATAAATTCAAGTTTTAGTAAATATTCCCCTAATACACTATAACTTTTACTCTACTTTCCAAATGCAAGTCTAACATTGAAGGATTCAAGGAAACTTTACTTTTAACTTAACATTATTTACAGCATATTCAGGGGTGTAACTACAGAGTAAACAGACCCTGTGCCCAGGAGGTATCGGGAGCCCCATGAGGCCTTAATTATTGAACATAAATACATAACTTAGTAAAACAGGACAACCTCTGGATATCTTTGGGGCCCTAACATCTAGTTATGCTACTGAGCGTATTGAAGTGAAGTCTCACCTGCGCTCCTAAAAGTCTAAAATAAGATAAAATATGGATAATATACAATTTAAAACATTTCAATAATAAAGTGTATGCCAATACACATTAATTACAAAAGTCTATAACCCATACTCAAGTGAGATATTCCTATGTGTGCCAACACACTTTAATCTGTACTCAATTTATCCAAAGTGACATGCATATTGTGCTAATACATTTTGTCTGTAGTGAACTATAGACCATACACAGTGTTTATCCAATAATGGGCATGTATCTGTCAATTAGATATATTCCAGCTATAACTATGACCCAAACTCAAAACCTAACATCTACCAGGGTTGAATGGGAAAGGCAAGTAAGAAAGCAACACTGGGCTACACTAGCATTTTTTTTTTAAATTTACTGTGGGGTGTCCACATATTGGCCTCAGTGAATTCTGTTTTTTTTTGTTCTCTAAATTCTTGGTTTCAAAATGAGTATTTGTAAAGACAGGTGTGCTAATTATCAGCAGATAGTTTGAAAGCCCTGTTTGCTTCTTTGGACCAATCAAGGCAAAGACAAGCATGTCAAATATTCACAAAATCTATTTTTCAATCAAGGCAAAGACAAGCCTGTCAAATATCCACAAGTTAAATTTTTGCTATGTCTGAATCAGTCTAATAATGAACTTGGTCAAGTTTAGCAAAACTAATTAAAACCATTCTCAAATCCAACGAAGCTGCAATTCACCAATTAAAAGAGCAATGTGTCTACTTTTCACACATTTCTTAATGCACTCACTTTTAAAGTTCTGAGAACACAAATATGACTTTGTTCTTGTTCTTTTAAATAGAGTTTCAAGCCACAGACAAACAGTGGACTATTTCTGTTTATTTTAAGTGACCTCTTGCCTTTTACTAAAATGTTTTTATTTTTGTGACAAATGATCATCAGCAAAACTATATCACTATGACATTTCATTCTCATTGAGCTTACTGTTACTGACAACTGCAATATATGGTTTCGTAGTGGGTGCTGTAGATTCATATAACAGAAAAAATATTATTTTGCACAGTAGCTACCAAATGTTTTTTTTTTCCTCTAGAATACCAGGAAATTACATCTAAATCTATAGAACAAGCACTGCATGGCTCATCAGGAATACACTTGGTATGTACTTGGAATCCCAGGAGACTAGTTTCCCCTGCAGCTGCAACATTTCTATTGCTCATTTTTCTTGAAAATAGCCACATGGGAATAGCTTGGCCAAGTGTAATGCCTCAGTTCCTCTGGCACAGACATAGCTTGCCCTGTGGCCTCTTGTTCTGGCTCTGATCTGTCAGCTTCAGATCTCGTTAGGTAATTACTAAACTAATGGACATGTTAAAAGTTGGACGATAAATTGTGCCCTTGTGCCAACAATACTGATTGCAACTGTTCTTTCATCACTCGATTTTCATTGTGGCTTACATTTCACCAGTGCTGCTGGAAAGTACAAAAGCTCCGCTTTATAATAATTACTCTGTAATGCCACAGCTGCTGGTCTGGTTGAAGGGTTTAGTGTTAGTGGATGGCAAGTATTTGCTGAAAGATTTCCATCCACCAAGGCATCAATATTCTATACACAGACATATTTTAATGAATAAACAGAAGAGCTTGCACACAAATACACATGCTGTAACTGTATATCCAAACTTCTTTTGAAATAGCAGCATGCATAAAGTACTTTTGTGCATAGTAGAATAAAATGCAACTAACTGTTAGAGGTTTTATGGGATAACAGAATCAGTATTAATTAAGGCCAAAATCTTGTCCTTTTGCTATGCATGACAACCCTCTTATACAATATATCACACCATAACATGTAATATACAAAACTGTACCACTTCTACCCTGGTTCATTTAGCTCCCATAAGACCCAATGGCAGCATTTGGGAATGGTAATCAATAAAATTCCCTTACTTGTTTTTTGTTAAATAGTCTTGCACATATACTGTAGTCTTTGGGTGTTATTCTTATAGGTTCTATTGAGTATATGAGTAAAAATATATGGATTTTGTCATGGGAAAACATGTTTTATTTTTTACAAAATGCATCCATTAACAGTGCTCCTCCAGAAGAATCAATTTTTTAAAACAGCAAACAGATTTTTATATCTAGTTTTGAAATCTGACATGGGGGCTAGACATGTTTTTAGTTTCCCAGGTGCCCTCAGTCAAGTAACTTGTGTGCTGATAAACTGCAGTTACTCAGTTTACTGCTGCAGTTGGAGTAATATAATGCCTTTCCCCCCAGCAGCCCATTAGCAGAACAATAGTAAGTTGACCAGATAACAACTCCCTGGCAGCTGTATTGCTCCCATGCCCCAGTGGTAGATATGAGAACCCAATAGCAAATATCGTCTATTTAACCTTAGTAGTGGCTTGTGTTACATTGAGTAGGAAAAACACAGCACAGGAAAAGGCAAAATGACCTGAGAAGGCTGCCTATACACCAATATTACAATTATTGGTTCAATATCATAATTT
>CM044433.1:46437606-46449858 GCA_024363595.1 Xenopus borealis | reverse complement strand
TTTTTTACTCCAAATTAACTCGAATTACCTCAAAACTTGAATAGTATATTATTTAATAAAAAACTTGAACGTCTAAAACTCGATCGAATATTACCGACCCAACAACTCGAATTGAATTCAACTAAACTCAAATAGAGTTTTTTCCATGAAGAAAGTCAGGAAGGTTATTAACATCTTCAAATGGATCACTGAACATCTGCCCTTGACTTCTACATGAACTCTGCAGGTTTTAGGCAGTGAATAGTCAAATTTAAGTCAAGGTATGATAAATCTCGAATTGCAGTTTGGATTATTCCCAACTCAAATTTGTGAATTCTGACCAAAAATCTAACTCAAAATTCGAACTTACTTAATAAAACCTTAATAAATCTGCCCCATGTTAAAGTTTGATCATTACAACTTTTTTTTTTAATTAAAAATTCCCCCAGTTGTTCAAATATACAGTAGGCTGTTTCATGTGATACATTGAAATGTTCAGGGGCATAGGTTTCCTTTAATAAGGTACATCAATATGAACCTAAGTGTGGATTACAGCTAAATTCACCACCCAAACATACACACACTGGGCAATAACATCAAAAGACATGTAATCTAAGTTAATAATAGAGAAAGAAACCCCAGCAAATTGATGCAGAACATATAAACCCCCAATAGTGTCCTGGCCATAAAATGTAAATTAAACATGATAACGATTCCAAATGAGTTGAGTAAACTATGACAGGAGCTGTGCATGAATATGGCAGTTGAAAAACAAATACTGCACATTAGTACTGGAAAATGTGCTAATCAATTGACTATTAAAAATATGCAAATCACTACAAATAACTGCCAGATTAGCTGATTCAAAAGCAAACTTTTCAACACTAATTTGCAAAGGTTTGCAATCATTTAATGACCAATTTGTGGCAGACTCACACAGAGCTCAAATCAAATGCTTGACTCTAGCTATCGCTAGTTCAAATAGTTATATTATATAACATATATTCCTTCAAGTACCTTAAAGTACTTTAAGCAATTTGTTACAGAATTTGCAACTGGAGCTGCTAATACAATGGAAGGCCTCTAAACAGTGAAATTGTGAGTATGATTCCTTTGTTATAGGATAAAAGAAAAAGCCCACGGGACTTATTCTTGAAGGAGTTGGGCTCTTACAAATAAAGGCAATCCATAGGTAAATAATTGTCTGTAATGTTAATTCTTGCAAGCATCATCAAGAATAAGTGATTGAATGTGGCTATTGAGCTGCACTATAATAAGCAATTTTGATGACCTAATCAATATGTTAACACCTTGCATACATGTTCTTGGCTCTAACAGTTGGTCCCTAATACCTGGTTTTCAGATGTCAAATGAAGCCATATAAAGAATAGCAAGAGACTGGCAGATCAACGAAGATCATTTCTTCAACTCAAGTAATCCAAATTATAACAGCATAAGTGATAACATTAAAATATCAACCGGCTGACGAGATGTGAAGAATGAATGTAATTTAAGCAAAATGTGAACTTTATTAAAATAGATTGCTCACATCAACCAATGAGAAACATATTCTTAAGGGAAGGGAATGTTAAAAGACACATGTTGGGAAAATGGAACAGTGGAGTTCAGGTAAATTAAATTTAGCAGGCGAACTTTTGTAACAATATCATTAATAGGAACCTTGTGAAGTGAGCAGTAAATTTAGATGTACAGGTGAACCCTTTGGTTCCTGTGTTCACGAGTGCCCTTTTGGGGCCTGGGCTTTCTGCTTCGTAAACCAACAAGTAACTGTGTAGCCAAAAGACGTAAATTGGGTACCAGCAGGGATCAAGAGAAGGTGTAGTCAGTCGGGTGAAGAGTTCAAGGCAGTCGGCATAAGTCGTAGTCAGAACATCTGGCAAAGGTCAAAAACACAGAATAATGCTTGAGCAGGAACAAATAAACTGAAGCCTAGCTTGGGCATTCTCAAATTGGTGGACTGGCCTTTTAAGGAAGGTTTGGCACCAAAAATACAAATCCAGCATCCCCTGGTGATGTCATGATGCTCACTGTCATGACGTGAGCATCAAGAAGCTCAGCCTCAAACTGCAGCGTGACCCAGAAGTGCATGCCTGTGCACCCGCCGATGCAGAGAGACGTGCCGGGAGGCAAGAGAAGGAGCAGATCTCCCCACGCATCTTACAATTTTGGTGCTTTGCCCTCCAATTCAGGACAGAAACAAATGACTACACTACCTTATGTTTTCCCCTTTTTTTCCAGCCAATGTAAACATGGCTGAGAGTCAACCTTTTATAAAATGTTAATGTATGAAAAATATACTTTTATAGAAAGAAAACCCTGCCATAAACATTAAAATAAAAATATCATATCCCATTCCCAATAGGATCTGCCACCTGTATGTGGTAAATCACTGCAATCAGATCCCATATTACCTTTTGATTCCATACAGCTCTCTCCATAACAGACTTTTTATTAACATTTGGAGATAATGGAAAGTTCTTTTCCATGCATTTAAACAGGATTATTTTGATGGGAAAAAAAATTCTGAAACTTTTACAGCAGAGTTTAGAAAAGTTTACTATCAGATGCACTGAATATAAAAGCAACTGTTCTGTTTTGCATTCGTACATCAATCTTTTGAGCATGACAGCCAAATCCTTAACCATACAATACAGTGAAACATCTTCAATCATACTTTTTCAATCACCATCAACATTGGCCTCTCTGTTGACCTTGAAATATGTTCTTGCTTTATAAAACAGAACTTTCCTTTTAACCAAATGATTACTATATGAATATTTATCTGAATTCCAGGGACTATTTAGCATGCAAAGAAAAGTGTGCACTATATATTAGAGATTTTTTTTTTAAATGTCTTTGACGGTTCCATTAGATAGAAAAACTGTATATTGTACTGTATATACTGTACAATGTGTGTCATGCTAACACAACAAAAAATATCACACAGTAATGTTTGCATTTAGCCAAATAATAAAACTGACAAAATTGAAGACTACTGTCTCCTTCTACTGTAACATTTCAAATAGTTGCCATATCACACACACGTACTGTATCCCATGAATCATTTATACAGCTAGTCTTTTCACATTGCTTTATATTTTCCCAGTCAGCCTCCAACCTGATATGACTTTTTATACCAACTCTATCCATTGTAATATAACCAGGAGAAATGATCCCATCCAGTTCAGTACCAGATTTTTTGTTGCATAAAAAAACTATTTTAAAGGAACAGTAAAACAAAAAAATAAAACCATTTCAAAGGTTTTATAATATAAATCACTGTTGCCTTGAACTAGTAAAATATATTTGCTAGCACTAGTATAGTTTATATTAACAAGCTGCTGTGTAGTCATGGGGGGATGTGCTACACAGGAGATAACAGATGCATTCTGTAGAAAATCATTGTATTCTATGACAGAACTTATCTGTTATCTGCTAAGTAACCTGTGCCTTTTCTCCTTTTTCCAGCTTGAATGGATGCCCCCATGGCAACACTGCAGCTTGTCTACATACAGTAAACTATAGTAGTCTTTCTAAAGCAAGCACGTTTACCAATGCAGGACAACAGTACATTATATTATAATATAATATAATATACTTTAAAGTGGTTTAATTTTTGGTTTTACTATCCCTTTAAAAAGTTTTTCCTATTTTGGAGGATTTATAGCTCCTAGTAAACAGACTTCCAGGGTCAGCCTGAGGAGGGATTTCTTTTTTTCAGAAATGTAACTATACGTGGGGCAAGTATTGTTCTCTTCTATTCAGATCCAGGTGCATTTAAGTACATTGAAGTCATTGGGTGTTTTTCTTGCATTTTTTAATGGCAAAACGAAATGCATACCATTCTAGTGAAAATTCATGAACATTTCCACCACTCTTAAAACTGCAAATTTCACAATGAATCATAAAAAATAGCAGAAAAATGTGCTCATTAGTGATGGGCGAATTTATTCGCCAGGGGCGAATTCCCGCGATTCGCCGCTGGCGAATAAATTCGCGAAACGGCAGCAAAAATTCACCGCAGAAAAATTCGCCTACAAAAACGAGTCGCGCGTCGTTTTTGACGCGATGCACCGAAAACAACGCGATGCGCGTCGGAAACGACGCGGCACACGCCGAAAACGACGCGTGTCGGAAACGATGCAACGTGTTTGACGCGATGCGCGTCAAAAACGACGCGCGACTCGTTTCGCGAATTTTTCGCCAAAGCGAAAGCGAAAACGCGGGAGTTTCGCCCATCACTAGTGCTCATCCCTAATAAGGACATACAGATGAAGCCACTTTGGATTGTACATTTGACACAGAAAAACTTCTCATCTATCCCATTTATCCCATTTAGCACAGAATATTGTGTCACAGCATCCCATCCAATTAAAGAGTTCACCATTGAAAACAATGGAGCTTTGGTATGCTAATGAAAAGATTAAATGCATTAAATGAGTTAAGATAACTTTAGATAACACAGTTACTTCAATTAGCCCTGAGTCACGACTAGTGATGGGCGAATTTATTCGCCAGGGGCGAATTCGCGGGGAATTCCCGCGATTTGCCGCTGGCGAATAAATTCGCGAAACAAAAGCAAAAATTCGCCAGCAAAAATTTGCCAAAAAAAAACGAGTCGCAAACAGAAATTACGCAATGCAAATTTTTTCGCCAATTTGCGAATTTCGTTGGAAATTCGCGAATTTTTCGGTGAAGCGAAACGGGTGAGATTCACCCTTCACTGGTCACGACGCATTTAACTCACCAATCCCAGTGGCTGCATCTGTACATATCATGTTTTACATAAAATGATTACTTTGTGACCTAAACCTCTTTACTTTTATATGGTTTCTAATAACTGGTTTCTTCCAGATACTTGACATTCCTCATCATCCCTCCCTTTAAAATATAAAACACAAAGCTATTCAGTAATTGTATTCATTGCGCTGCCATTAGTGATGGGCGAATTTATTCGCCAGGGGCGAATTCGCGGCGAACTCCCGCGATTCGCCGCTAGCGAATAAATTCGCGAAACGGCAGGAAAAATTTGCCACCAAAAATTCGCCTACAAAAACGAGTCGCGCGTCGTTTTTGACGCGCTGAAAACGACGTGACGCGCGACTCGTTTCGTGAATTTTTCGCCAATTCGCGAATTTTTCGGCGAAGGGAAATGCGGCCGTTTCGCCCATCACTAGCTGCCATGCTTCTCTGAATAACTTGTGTTTAGAAAACGCAAGCGTCAGTGCAAATTGGTGCATTTTAGTACTTTTCACAAAGTTACTTTCACATGTATGCACTTCAAGGGGCCCATTTCCTAAGGGTCGAAGTTAAAATTCAAATTGAAGTAATTTTGGGCTACTTCGACTATCGAATAGCCCAAAATTCGAATTTAAAAAAATGTGAAAATTTGAATTTCAAAGTACCATCTCTGTAAAATCCTTTGAATTTGCCACCTTAAAGCTGCAGAATTACCAAATTCAAAGGATTTTTTTTTTAAATCGTTCGATTCGAAAAATGCGATCGTTCAATTTGAACGATTTTAATTCGATCCAAAATGGTAATATGCAATTGAAAATGACCACCCCAAAAAAAAATCTAATTTTTTTTTTTAATTCGAAGGCACATGTCTATGGGGCTGATTTACAAAAATCATGTGAAATGATCGAAGTTCGATCGAATACGATCGAACAACGATCGTACGAATTTTTTGTAAAATCGGATATTCTAATTTGGCCTCTTCGATCATCGAATACCGAATTATCGAATCAATCGAATAATCGGATATTCAATAATTCGATGATTGAAGGAATAAAAATTTTTCTGAGACTAAGTCCTGCTCGAATACCATTTGTATGATCAAAGCGTTTGATTGTTCAAATCGTACAAATTTTTCGGAGACTCAAAGGAAATTTTATGATTTTTTTGTGAAATGAAACGATCGGTATCCGATCGTACAAATTCATCGAGGAACCGAATAGCGAGCAAAATTATAGTGTTACTCCAAAACAGACTGAATTGTACTTTATTCATTTTCCATATAAGGTTACGGTAATTGTATTCAAATTATTATTATTTTGTTCAGTTCAGGTTAGAAAAGACGGGGAGCTTATATTCACCAACAATGATTACAAGCTGAACCTTTTATTTTATAAAAGAAATCATTTTTCAAATCAATGATTATTATGAATGTGTTTAGGCAGCAGTCTATCGCTTGGTCTCGCAGGCCTTGTCTAATATAATCTGACAGTGTAATCCATATTCAAAATGACTATTGGCAGATTGAGGTCGATGTCTTGACTCCCCTTACCACATGAATGACCGTCCTAGAAGCTGACTGGCATGTGCCAACTTTTATAAAAGATCCCACAAGGAGAATTTATCATAATGTTTTAAATCTTTAACAATTGTTTATCATCATAGATCAGCATTTGTATTTGCTACTTGAATCAGCTTGTTCCTTAGAAAAGCATGGATCTCTCAAGATATAGTTTGTTTAAATCTCACAACTATATACTTAATAGGATCACCAATAAGTATGACCTTGCAATGTATTTGATACACTAAAGCATTAGCTCATTCAAAATATTAAATTAAAAAGATGATCATATTGCCTCTTTATAGATCCCTGGCAAGGGCTCTGTTGGTAGATCTACCTTATATCATATGACAAGACTGATAGGGTTCTTAGCAGAAACAGATGGGTTATATGTATGTTAGAAATATATAGGGGAATGTAAAATGTGTTGATAATGCAAGTTTTTTTTTAAAAAAACCTCAAATTCGAACATGCGAATTTGAAGGATTTAATCACAATTCGACTGGTTGAACGGTAGAATAGGAAATATTTGATAGATAAATTTGTTTGAATCAATTCGAGTGATTTTAACCATTCGATCGAATATTTCTATTCGATTAAAAATAATGAAAGCCAATTCGGTAGCTTTGATCTGGCGAACTAGGCAGTCAAATAAAAATTTAAAGAGGGAAGTACTTCGACAGTCGAATAGTCTAATATTGAAATAGATTTTTATTCGAATCATTTGATCCAATCGAATTTTCAAAATTCACTGGTCGAAGTGGTCTTCAGAAACATTCGAAAATTCGAATTCGAATCTTTATGAAAATTCGAACGAACTTGGAATCCTTCATGTGAATTTAGTAAAAATGCCCCTAAATGTTCTTTTATACAGTTCTTGACTGTCATTAGTAAGCATTTCCATCACCTAAATGTAAAAAATCTGTGCCGTTTTGAACTCCATTCTGAAGAAGGATATTAATGGGCTGGACGTGCAAGTATTAAACTAGGAGGACTCACTAGGGTTGTTTTTTCTTAAGAAAAAAAGCTCAGAATTACAAGAAGTCCAACTCCCACAGAAATCCTTCTAATGTTTAAAAAAAAAATATTACCCAGAAACCCATTATCCACAAGCTCCGAATTAGGGAAAGGCCATTTCCCGTAGACTCAATTTTAATCAAATAATTGTGATTTTTTTTCTCTCTGTAATGATATAAAAGTACCTTGTAAATGATCCCAACTAAGATATAATTAATCCTTTTAGACCATCAAATTTTTTTTAGGGCATTTTCGATCAAAAATGGATTGAATAGGTCAATTTTTGATCGAATAAAAATAGTTCGAAACGTTCGAATGCATCGTACAATTTGAACGATTTTGGAAAAAATCCTTTGATTTTCAAAAACTTTCAAAAACACTCATTAAAGGTTTCACGAGGTTCCCCATAGACTAAAATAGCAATTTGGCAGCTTTAAGGTGACAAATGTTTTTAAAGAGACAATACTTCAATTCAATAGTAGAAGTAGCCAAAAATTACTTCGAAATTCTAATTTTTTTAATTAAAATTTTCACTTCGACTCTTAGTAAATGTGCCCCCAAGTTGCACAAATCCATATTGGTGGCAACAGAAATCTATTGGCTATATTTATTGGTTAGATATTTTTAGCATACATAAGGTATAGTGATCCAAATTATGGAAAAATCCTTTATCCAGAAAACCTTAGGTTCCAATCATTCTGATTAATAGATCCTGTACCTGTACTCTCAAAATTAAATTGCATCTCTCAGTTGTGCTTTTATATGCTTATATAATTTACTATCATTTTTTTTAACAGTAAGTGGCATGTGCTAAGGTCCTGTTAGACTGTGTAACACCTTTTAACTAGGTGTGTAGTGATGGGCGAATCAGCAGCGGTTCGCTTTGCTGAATTTTTTTTGCAAAACACCGCCGGCGCCTCGTTTTTGGACGTGGGGGTCCGTTTTTGGATGCCAGCACACAAAAACCGATGCCCACTACAAAAATGCACACATGTGTCGAAAACGAGACACAGGCAAATTTTCACCAGGCAATTTTTAATGCCGTTCCGTGAATTTATTCGCCAGTGGCAAGTCGCGGGAATTCACCGCAAATTTGCCCCAGGCGAATAAAATCATATATCACTATAGGTGTAGAATAAGCATAGTTTTTTTTTATATAGTTTTAAAGCCATCTTCTGTATGGCCATAACACAAAGTACCATTGTGCCAGTGTTGTAGATATTGTTTCTGGGTTTCAATTTGATCTGTTGCAAAATAAGACCAAAAAATCCAGTCTAAAAAAACAGTTAAACAGATCGATGAACTACATGAAATAATAATATAATATCTGTTTTCTGGAAACCCGTTATACAGAAAACTCCAAATTACGGAATTATCTCCTATAGACTCCATTTTATCCAAATAATAAATATTTTTAAAAATGATTTCCTTTTTCTCTTTAATAATTAAACAGTATTGTACTTGATCCCAACTAAGATATAATGAATTCTCTTTGAAGACAAAACTAGTTTGTGTTTATTTAACGTTTACATGATTTTCTAGTAGACTTAAGGGATGAAGATCCAAATTACAGGTAGATCCATTATCCGGAAATCCCCAGGTTCCATGCATTCTGAATAACAGGTCCCATTCCTGCATATAGTATTTTATTTTTCTTTGCCAACCATATAATACAGAACAAATTGTAATGGAACTGGTACACAAAACATCTTATTGAATGTATTTTAATGAATCCAACAATAGTCAAAAACACTCTGAAGGACCTGAAGGAAAACAGCAAACTTGAAGCTGTAAAGAAATAATATTAAAATGCATATACAGTGAAAATAATGTTCAGCCTTGGAATCTGAACAAGTCTTCAATAAATAAATAGAAGGTTGATTTCTTAGAAGCTTGTCGAAAATAATATGTTTTCATCTCTAAAGTGCCAGCGGTGTTCCATTCCTTGAATGCATACTGTCCTGCAGCTTACTCCTCTCTCTCCCTATGGTGCCTGACTCTCCTTTTAGGCAACATGAAAGTAAAGGGTACATGTGACAATAGATATAAGAAGCACCCCAGCTGAAATCATAAAAAAAGAAATTGGCAAGAGGAATATAAGGGATAAGAATAATTGCTAGTCTGTCCTTCCCTTGGGGAATAACAGACACATGGAAAATATCTGAAAAAGAAAGAAAAAAAAAAACTTGAGAACTAAGGATTTTTCTTCTGGGAAATATAAATAGCTTTTTCATTCCCAGTTTGATATCTGGATTAAACTCACAGAGTGGATAGCTAAGATAAAACTATGAAGACTGTGAACGGAGTAACTCTTAAAAGTCTGTGGTATAGGGAATCAAATTCAGCCAGAGATACAAACATATATCTATATTTGTGTCTATTTGCATATTAGACTAACGTTGTATATACCCTTTATCCTGAGGCTCTGTCTGTAATTAAAAACAAATTTGACAGTAATGCAAGTCAATGAATGGTTTTTGTGCTCAGCCTTGCACCACTGGTTGGTAAGCAAACTTTGGTAATAGGTGGAGTGGAGTAACTATAGAGGAAGTAGACACTGCAGTCACAAGGGGGATTTGTCTATAGCCCACAGAGCAGAGCGCATTGGCATGGGTCTAGTAGTGGGCGGAGTCTGGGTGGGTCCAGGGAAAGAGGGCAGAGTTGGGAAGTGGGCGGGAGGATGGGGTCGGAGTGCGCTAGGCCCTTCTGAAGACTTTTTTGCAGGGGAGCCAGGCACACTTAAGTTATGACACTGATAGATTCATACAACCATCTAATAACCATCTACAGCTGCAGCACCTCAGTGTATTTAGACACCTTAATTGTTACCCTGTAGTCTTTATTGCCTGCTATACAGATGCTATATATGTGTACAATGTCCATAGATGGCTACCACATGGGATGGGTGTTAGGGTATTTACTTGCAAAATGCTATTTGGTTTTTCTTTTAATACTATTTCGACTGGAAGATTACTACAGTACATGCACATACTTTAAGTTGGAATCTATTTACAGAGATTCCAGCTTGTAGTGAATATATTATTAAGCAGCACTAAATATGCTTGGATTCATTTATATACATCTATTAGCACTTTATACTTTTCCCCCCTTGGATATGTTGAAAAACTTTAGATTTATAATATAGTCCATACAAATGAAAATAATAATGACACAAAAGAAGAAAAACATACAACGGAAACTATTGTATTTCTGATGTTATTGCCTAATTGGATTTTGCTAGAGAAAAAGTCACAGTTTCAGCTCCCTTGGGGGAAGTCAGCATTATTTAAAGTGTGGAGGCTAATTCGACTCCACATCCAATTTTGCTCTAGGGGGAACACAGCATAATATATTATTAATAATAACAAAACACCTCTGATTGGTAAAGGCAGCTGTATCTTTCTCCCCATGTAAATCTTGGCAGACTATAAACCCCGTGATTGTTCTTGCACAATAGTGAAAGTGCGGAGTGGCAGCTGAATGCTGGCTTTCCAAACGAATATTGTGTTCTTTAATTGGTCCCGTTAAAGCATTCCCTGTTTACGGGGAAGGAGCGAAGTGTGCTTTCAGCCCCTGCAGCTGCAGATGGGTTCGAACATTCCCGAACAATAAAAGCTCATATGCAAATATATAAACATAGGGATCTTAGTGAAACTGAGCATAATGATCAGTATTATAGCAGTTTATTTGAGTTTTTATTCTGGTGAAGAGCAAGACATAGGAGACTCCTCTACATACAAATATGTAGTTGTCAGGAAGCTAAAAGTCAATACTGGAAAACAAAAAAAGAAACAGGGTAATATGCTTACTACAAACTTTGGCTAAGAAAGTAAACTGTGTTAAAATTAAATTGAAAACTACATTTCTACCTGTAAGTGAAAAATATCACTAAAAGATGTGGCAAGTTACTCCCAGTGAAAATGCTAATACAGGTATTGAATCCCTTATCCAGAGACCCGTTATCTCTGAATTACGGAATGGCCATCTCCCATAGACTCCATTATAATGAAATAATCCAATTTTTTTAAAAATGATTACTTTTTTCTCTGTATTGATAAAACAGTAGCTTGTACTTGATCCCAACTAAGATATAATTTTTCTTTATTGGAAGCAAAACCAGCCTATTGGATTTATTCTATGTTTACTTGATTTTCTCCTAGACAAACGGAAAGATCCCTTATCTGGCAAACCCCAGGTCCCGAGCCTTCCGTATAATAGGTCCAATACCTGTACAAGCACTGCCACTATGTCATTCACCTTGCTGTTATCTTATATTTGGAAATTGTCTAATTTTGATTTCATTAATGTCAGCCACCTAGCTTGGGCCACATCCACCTCTCTGCGCATCCTGATTGTACTTTGTATCTCCTGACTGACAATGAGCATTGCTTCCTTCTTAACTGACTTTGACTTGTCCTTCAACTACTATCCTGATTGCTACACTTCTCTCCTGCTCCAATCTGCTGCCTGCCCAGAAGCCCAGAATTTTGCCCCCCATCTTTGTTTGCAGACGCCTACCCCCTAATTGTTTCCTTTACTTGCACAGTATTCTCCCCTGTTTTGGCCAACACATCACTTGCCCATTTACCCCTGAAGCCTGGCTCCTCTCTGCCCCCATACCCCAGGGGGTTTATCTCACGAAGTCAGCTTAACTCCCATCCAATAATTTAACTCATTTACCAACAATTCTTCTTGAAAAAGTCAGGGCAAAAATGTTTGCAACAAAATCAAGTGTTAATGCAAATCATATGACTTTTTTTCTAATTTACACTCAACTTTACCAAATTGTTGCTGCAAAACCCTCTACCTTATCTGAACATCGGACTAAACCCAGAGCGGATCACTATGTCAAGATACATAGTTACATAGTTAAATTGGGTTGAAAAAAGGTCCATCATGTTCAACCCCTCCAAATTAAAAACCCAGCATACACACAC
>CM044433.1:46425362-46435981 GCA_024363595.1 Xenopus borealis | reverse complement strand
TCAACTGTTTTGAGATGGAGTTTTTTCAGATTCTTAGCAGCTTTGAAATATACAAAATATAAACAAAAAATATTACTTTAAAAACTCAACCAGAAAAAATTGATGTTTAATAAATGGATCAGCAGGTACATATTTATTTTTTTTCCTGCCTGGTGGGGAGAACACTGTTGGCACCTGTGCTACTCTGCATCTAAGGTCATTGTGTTCATACATACAGTGTAATCCAACGTGAGGTTGCAATATATGCAGGTTCATTGCTAGGAAATACTGTAAGTGCTAAGTGCTTCCAGTTGGAAGATGCATTATTGCAGTATTGGTTTTCATTTTCAAGCAGCCTCTGGCCCCAGGATGCTGAGTAATATTACTTAATTATCGCTTTAAGAATACAACCCGGATGTTACAATTCCCTGTATGTCTTTACATTAATAATATTTTAAAGTATGTTGGATATTAAAGTCCTGCAACAGATGAGTAATGTGTGGCTAAGCAGTGCAATGCAGAAGAGTTTAGATCACCCCCTTAAAGGAACAGTACAGTGTAAAATTAAAAACTGGATAAATAGATAGGCTGTGCAAAATAAAAAATGTTTCTAATATAGTTAGTTAAGCAAAAATAAAGGCTGGCGTGACTGGATGTCTAATATAATAGCCAGACTTACTGATTTTTTTCCAGCTCTCTAACTCTGAGTTAGTCAGTGACTTGAAGGGAGGCCACATGGGACATAACAGTTCAGTGAATTTGCAATTGATCCTCAGCATTCAGCTCAGATTCAAAAGCAACAGTTATGAGCCATGTGCCCCCCCCCCTCAAGTCGGTGATTGGTTACCAACTGGTAACCAATCAATGGAAACCAAGAGAGCTGAAAAGCAGGAAGTAGTGTTCTGTATGTTAGACATCCAGTCACTCCAGCCTTTATACATCACATTTTTGCCTGTATAACTATTTTACATTTTTTTTTTTGCACAGCCTATCCATTTAGCCAGGTTTATTTTTATACTGTGCAATTCTTTTAAGCTGATTTAGCGTTTAAGAGTAACTTAACAGATTCTTATGGATAAATGCAGTGAGTGAGTCAACAAAGAATACTGGAAAAAACAATAGGTGAACTGGTACATTGTCAATTGACATTTCTGCACTCCTTAACTGTAGAGTCATTAATTACATCTTTGTATTTTTCCATTTGTTTAATAAGATCATTATGATACAAACTTCTGGCGCCTAACAAGTGTTTGCAAGAAATAGATATTCTCATTATAGCACAGTAATAACAGCTACGCACAGTTTAACAGGACTCAAAATAAAACACTTAATTTGAAAAGCAAACTAAATACGAATTAATGAGGATCACCATGAGATGGCACGGTGGCTTGGTAATTTTATGATCATAAACATAAAGGGAAACCGAACCTGGTTAGGGTGAGAAGGACTGAAAGGAGCCAAAAAGCCCTTCACAAGCAATAGCATGCAAAGTAAAGCCTTCTGAAATCAGAAGGTATTTACATGTCTCATGCCATACATATAGCACTGCCTAGATATCAAAAATGAGAGTTTTTTTACTCCCATAATGCATCATGGGCGGAGACATGTAAATCACTCCTTTATGTCCCTGTGGCCAACTATGCATCCAGAACCGCTGGTTTATAGCACAGATAACCATGTAACTTAAAAAAAGATTATTGCTAAATACACTACAATGCAGATTTGCTAAGGGTCGAATTTAGGTCGAATTAAAACCCCTCAAATTCGTATTTCAAATTCGAGGGGTTTTAACGGAATTCGAATTGTCGAATGATTGAATATAAAAAATTTTTATAAAATGTCCTTTATTTGGTTTAACATACTTCCCATAGGGATATATAACAATTGGGTAGGTTTAATCTGCTGAATTGTTATATTGAATTTTTTTTAAAGGGCCAGTACTTTCGACAGTTGAATTTGAATTTGACCAATTCTAAACAGATTTTGGGCTATTCGATAGTCGAATAAGCCCAAAATAAATTTAAATTACGAATTTTTTTAATTTGATTCGAATTTTCACTTCGAAGCAATTCAACCTTTAGTAAATGTGCCCCTACATGAACACACAGCAGTATTGTAGAATGGGCAGGCATGTAGAAAACAGGATTCAGTGTGGATAAATGTAATTACATCTGCCTGGACTGCAGCATTAAGGCTTGTAGCACACGGGCAGATTCAGGGAGATTTAGTCTGGGTGACAATCTCTCCGAACTGCTACAATTAAAAGTCGCCTGTGCTTAGTTTTCTGAAGTCGCCCAAAGTTGCCTCACGAGGAAACTTCAGGAGACTTCGTAGAAC
Source organism: Xenopus borealis (assembly GCA_024363595.1). Taxonomy (NCBI): domain Eukaryota; kingdom Metazoa; phylum Chordata; class Amphibia; order Anura; family Pipidae; genus Xenopus; species Xenopus borealis. The sequence continues at coordinate 46,433,665 of CM044433.1, read as the reverse complement.
GAAGCGCCACGTGTGCTTTAGCTCTGGCGACTTTTCATTGTAGCTGACAGGAAGACAAAGGGAGAATCCCTGCAAATCCCCCTGAATCTGACTGTGTGTCCCAAGCCTAAGTATGTAGGTTAATTACTGATTAAGTGGCCTAAATATGCACAATTCATTAATTAAAAATTATTTTGGAATGTTTGGAATGTATGCGTAGTTAATAGGCTTCAGCAGCTTACTGCTTTTAGACTTTAGAGTTTTATGCACAGTGCAGGATTAAGAGCCCCCTTTTTTATGGCCCTAACTTTTATATTTAGAGAATTAATTGTTTAAAGGAACAGTAACACCATGAATGTGATTCATAGTAATTAAAATATCATACACTAATACACTGCACTGGTAAAATGGGTGTGTTTGCTTCAGAAACACTGCTATAGTTTATCAGTTATCCCCAACCAAGGGTTCATGCAGGGCTGCTCCTCCATGAGGCAAGGTGAGAACGACAGTGAGTGGCAAGTTACAAGGGGCAGCAAAAATCGACACATCTCTCATTGCACTAGAGATGCGGCCCCTCCTTCGACCCACTTCGATGCTGAAGGGGCTGCTGCCTCAGGGTTCCCCCAGGAATTGCCCGTGGACTAATGAGCAACATGTTGCTCACTATGCCCATTGATGATGTTCCCAGTGAACTACCCCTTTAAGCTGCAATTAGAATGCAAATTAATATTATGGACACCAAAAGGAATTTTGTCTGTAGATGGATCTTGATCTAAAGTTGAATTCGAAAGCTATCTGTTTAGCTGAAGTTGCAAGAAAGGAAAATGAGCTATTAATTAAACATTTTTTTCCTTTCAAAGCTATGTGTTCCTACCAGTTGCATGTTGAATACATAATGAAGTTTAACTTCATGGTGAAAAGGCTAGCTATTCTTTTGGTGTTGTCTTCTATGATTATTATCCATGGAGGGCAAAATTATGCAATCACTGACAAAGTGCTGAGTTGCGAAATATAGAAATGAAATGACCTTTAGCACGTGTATTGGATTTTACCTTGAAACTTGCAAAGTAATCTAAAAGACTCCTTTCTGTAAAATAATAAAGATTATGGCACCTCTTTATAAAGCATCAAAGGTGTGAAAGAATGTCAAGATACAAAAACAAATATTCCGTCTTTGCTTAATTTTACGTTCTTACAGTGTCTGCCCTGGTTCAAACTCACTACTATATTAAGGCTTTTTTCTTTCTACTATGCCAGCCAGCTTTTATCTAAAGTGATTTTCATATGTCTATACATTTATGTCTATATTTATTTGCAGGAGGTCAAAAGGGAGCTTTGTTGTTTACCTTTCAATATGTTCTTCTGTCGCATTCACTTTTGAGTTTAGTGCCGCTCACACGCTGTTGTCCAGGACTAAAAGTTAATCCTGTATCTCTGTGCCTATGCAAATTCAAATACATTTCAACAATGTTGAGATAGTAGTAGAGCAAAGCATTTCATGGTTTTCATGTATACCTTTGGCTGAAGTGTTTAATTCTAGAAACAACACTACTGCTGTTATAGAATTCCAGATAAAAAAAGAAAATGCCCACAGACTACTTACTTCATTGTTTACTGTGTCTTTCAACAAACTGTCAAGGTCCCAGAAATAACTGAAAATACAAGCAGTAGATTGCTTCTTTAAGGAATGTTTAATTTATTATGTGCAAGTCCTTTCAATGACAGAATTTTCACTTCTGCAGTCGGATTCCATAATGTTTTAGAAATTCAACGGAGACGAGCTCCTAGAGGCATTGCACTTCCATGCATACTAATATCTGCTGAAATGATGAAATGATTTGTGATTTTGCATATGTTGTCAGAGCATGTGCTTCAATAAATCTAGCCCATTTACATATTCATGCTATCTCTTCCAATTCTGTTCAAAATTTCATTTTTTTTGTACCTTGAATGCTTATTTAATTTTAAAGTCATTCATTCTTAGCTACATTTTAAAACATTGCTGTTATATTTTCGGTAATGCATTGATTTTGTATTGATTTATATTCCTTAGTAATGAGTTGAAAGGAATTCAGTTTATTATGGACATGTTATTATGGATTACACAGAGCACTCTTTGACTTTGGTTTTGCATGAACCAGTTAAAGTACCACATTGATTTTCGGCTACACATAATTCATAATACTGTGTTGTTTGTTTGTCCCTGGGTGGTATGGCTTGAAGGGGGCTTTGTTCTACACCTCAGCTCTATTCGATCATTCACTATTCGATGATCGAATATGCCTAATTTGCATATTCGACCAATCGAATAGATCCTACGATCAAATATTCGATCGAATTCGATTTTATTCACATGAATACATGTGAATTTAGTAAATCAGCCCCTAAGTATGTCTGTTTTTAGACACCGGCACCCATCACCGGCATTGAAAAATGGACGCCGGCATCCTTTTTTTTTACTCTAGCAGTGGACGCCCGCGTCCAAAATGAGACGCTTGCGGATTTTCCCTAGACGAGATTTTTCTGCCATTTTGTGAATTTATTCGCCTGTGGCAAATCGCGGGAATTCGCAGCGAATTCGCCGCAGGTGAATAAATTCACCCATCATTATACTGTACCTCTGGTGAAACACTATACACCTCCTAGTATACTTAAGGAGAAAAAAGCTCATCTACTCTTACAAATCAAAAGAGTATCACAATTAGGCTGTGCTATAACAATAATTTTAGTTTTCCAGACATTCCCAGGAGTAATAGGATAGCCAAGTTAGAAAAAAAACATTTTTTGACTATGCTCAAGTGTGTAGGGGTTATTTATCAAAATACAAAACTTTCTGATATTTTAAATGAAAAAAGTTTGACCAAAATAGAATCCACAAATTACCCTTATTTCTCATTAAAAAAATCTGATAATAAACACAAATGTTTCAAATTGTTGTTCGGTAAATCCAAATTTTCAGATTTGACACCGAAAGTCCTAATTTTTCCTGAAATTGGCAGAAAAACCAATGTGCGGACTATCATATGAAACCCAAAGCAGACCATAATATCTTCAATTGTAAATAGGACCTCTGACATTGACTTCTATAGAACCTTGAAGATGGAGTATTTTCTGATTCTGACTTTTTTTGGACTTGGGGTCTCAAAAATTTTAGTTTTTTTGTCTCCCTTTGTCTTCCTCTTTGTCTCCCCCTTTGTCTCAGTAGTTCAGGAACCTTCTAGAAAAGATGGTCTTATGAATCTTGTAATCACTTAATTTATCTTTATTGTATGTACATTTAGCAAATGGTGAACATGTTGAAATATCAAGGACACTGCATTATAGACACACAAACTTGAACATAAGGACATTAAAAATACTTTGCTGCAAACAGCAAAGCATATGACAAAGTTGTTCAGTTCACTAAATGGTTAGTAAATTGTTAGGGGCACATTTACTAAGCTTGGGTGAAGGATTCGAATGCAATAAAATTCGAATTTTCTAATTAAGTTTTAGGCTACCTCGACCATCGAATTGGCTGAATTCGATTGAATCGAATGATTAGAATGAATCAAAAGATTCGAATTTTAAAATCGTTCGACCATTCGATGGTCAAAGTACTTGCCTTTTAAAAAATCCTTCAATTGCCTAGTTCTCCATATTAAACCTACCGAGTTCCTATATTTGCCTATGGGAAGCTCCCATAGGCTTTTTCTTAAAGGACAAGAAAAGTCTAAAAATGAATAGGGCTAAAAATGCCATGTTTTATATACTGAACATATTGCACCCACCTAAACTTTCAGCTTGTCAATAGCAGCAATGATCCAGGACTTCAAACTTGTCACAGGGGGTCACCATCTTGGAAAGTCTCTGCGACACTCACACGCTCAGTGGGCTCTGAGCAGCTAAGCTTAGGGGTTGTCGCAAATTATCAAACAGAAAATGAGGTTCCACTGTAATGTAAGATAATTAAATTCTGATGCTAATTGCATTGATTTCTGTGCTGCCATGTAGTAATTATCTGTATTAAGGACTAATCAGCCTTATATTGTGACATTTCTATTCTATGTGGTCTGTATATTTTGAGTCTGTCTCTAAGCTCAGTAACCGACATCAGCACAGAGCATGTACAATGACTCAGTGACTCAGCAGAAAACAAGATGGGGAGCTACTGGGACATCTTTGGAGACACAGATCTTTACTGCTAAAGGGCTGTGGTTGCCTTGGGCTGGTACAGAAGCCCAAACATAATGTACAACATTTCTGGCTACTTCTTTAGTTTCACTTTCCTTGTCCTTTAAGTTTTTTTGATCAAATAGAAATCATCCTATTTCTCGGAAAAATCATACAAATTGTACGATTTGTTTGTGAAATCGGATGTTTAGTACGATTTTTTTGTGAAATCGGATGATCACTATTTGATCATTCGATATATCGATTAGCAGTAAAATTCTACGAATTCGGTATTTGATTTTGTTGGATTTTACTTGGGGAAAATTTCGAGGGTTGAATTCAAGGATTTTTAACCCTCGAAATTTTACCCTTGATCAATCTGCCCCTTAATGTGTGCGCCATTAAAGGTATCCTCTTCTCAGTCTAAGAAATAAAGGCCTTAGGATATACAGTGAAATTAAAGTGTGTTTGCTGATTACTGATCAGTTAAGAGTTTTTATTGATGAACTAAAAAGAGTCCAGTAATTTGCAACTTAACCTGCAAAATGAATAGAACCATTAAACTAGGGAAAAGTCTATAAACTCTAGAATTGTTTTCTCTGGAGAGAAGGTGCATGCAAGTGTACATGGTAACCTTACAAAAAAGTTGGGACAGAGAGCAGATTTTATTTTCTGGATAAAGGACTACTATCTAGAACTAAAGTGTAACAGTGTGAAAAAGAAAGATCATTAGAGTTTGTGAAAAATTACACACCAGCCTGTGGGAGTACTGAGAAAGTGATTGTAGCTTACTTGTAGTTAAGGAAAAAACGAAATTGCAAGTATTTAACTGAGGTAATTCAAAGAAAATATAGTATTTATTTGAACACTCTAAATAAAAAATAATCACTAACTTGGTGCTTAAAATTGAATATAAATAGTACAGATACCGAAACGAATTTCCAATGCTAACATGGAATCCACAGATGTTGACACTGCCCTACTATAATTCTTAGGTCAGCATTGTCCCCACTCTATTCCTCTCACCTAGGTTAGTTTACTACATGGACCAACTCAACAAAAAACTGAGTTCTATTTTTTTCCCTTTGATATAGAGGTCCGATCATAAAGTTAAAGTACAAATGTCAATTTAAAACAGATTAAAATTATATATTTGTGCTTTGTAGACATCAAATTCTGCAAACATATATTTCATGCCTATACAAATTGAATTTTATTTGTAGACCATTGGCTGCATTTTCTGCATTTCTATTTAATCATCTTTTTCAGGAATGGGTTCAGGTGTCTGTTACAATAAATTACATCATTAAAAGGCTTTGTTGAAGTCTTTTCTTATAATCCAATTTACGGCACTAGTGTAGATGGTAAAGCCTGTTGAAAAAGTCAACACTAAACACACGTCTTGTTTTTAATGTGAGACTTGCTTAGTTCAGTAAGGGGAAAATCAATTTGTTTTTGCTGCAAATAATGAATCCATGTAGTGCATGCCCTTTTCGTGATTAAATGATTTTGTTCAGAAAAAAATAATTCAAAGCAGCATTGTCTGTATTCATTACTTTTCCCAACAAATATAAGCAGGTTTCTTATTTCTGCTTATTTAGAATGAAAGCTGTCTTAAATTGCAAGTTCCTATGCTTTGTGTGTCTTATAGTATGTACATTAACCTAGGCTTATTAACAAAAACTTTGTTTGTCTCTTTTAGAGAAGAATATACTAGTGCATGAGACCAAGCAAATTCCTCCAGGGGGGTTTACTTTCTGACAAAGTAACATTCTATTAAATTGTGTTCCCAATTGGGTCATTGCAAAGGATCACTTGCAATTTGACAGACTACCAGTGCCAGACTGGGCTGGTGGGACACAGGGAAAAAACTGGTGGCCCCCATCGACCCAGACCTGCTCCCCTCTGACCTCCCTTCCCAAATGCAACTGCAATGTAGATTACACAGTACGTGAGTTGGAGGAATGGGGGGCGGGGTTGTGGAATCGGAGGACCTTACCTTACAAATGTGGCAAGTGACCCTGGGGTGTGTGGGGCCCGGGGTGGCAGCTTTGGTGGACCCTGGACCCCCCATGCAGGTGCTGTAGAATTCTGAATTATAATCATCAAACGACAAACTCAACATTCAGTTCAGCAATTTGGCGACCTAAACATGCATGGTATGCAATGAATTATCATGCCAGGAATAAATGCAAGCAAGTACATCATCATAAAGGGCATTATTCACTAATTTACTGATTTTATCTGGTCAGGCTTTTTGGACATAAAGTCGAATATTAAGTGAAAAAAAACTAATTATTTAAGATTTTTTTATACTCCGTTACCTCAAACAGTCAGAATCTGAAAACCCAGTATCTCAAACCTGTCGAGAACATGTATAAGTCAATGGCTAATGTCCCTATCCCAATTTGAAGATATCATGGTCTGGGATGGGTTTAGCCCTATAATACAAAAAATTTTCAGGTTATTTCAGGGATTTTTTGAGTCTTTTTTATTGATAAATAAGATAAAATCGTGGATGGGAGTTTGGTTGAATAAAAATATAAGATATGTTTTAGTAAATAACCTCCAAAGTTTTAGGTATATTAAAAATCTTAATTTTTTAGGAGTCTAAATCTTCATGGACTATACAAGATGAAGGAGGTAGTGTACATACTGTGATACCAGTTTAGGCTACAAATATATATTTTGATAATATCTCCTTGATTCCTTGATTTTGTTTTTATTTTCTGGTACAGATATGGGGCCTGCTATCCAGAAAGCTTGGTCCATGGGTTTTCTGGATAAGGGATATTTTTGTAATTTTGATCACCATACCTTAAGTCTACATAAAAAAATTTAAACATTAAATAATTGTTTTGCTTCCAATAGGGAGTCACACTTAGGGGCCAATTTACAAAATTCACACGAATAGATAGAAGTTCGAACGAATGTCGGCATTTTCGATCATTGAATATCAAACGATCGAATGATCAAATACATTAGAATAAATTAGAATGATCGAATATTCGATCATCGAATTTTGGCAAAACCTAAACCAATTCGACTGCCCAATTCGGGATAAAAGGGTAGCCTAAAACTATTCAATTAGCATTCGAAAATCGAATGCTAATCGAATATCGAGGGAAAACAAAGATTTTTTGGGGAATAATAGTAAATTTGCCCAATGTATTTAAAGTACTGTTTTCTTATTTACAGAGAAAAAGAAAATATTTTAAAATTTTAAAATGTAAATTGTTTAATTTATATGCATTTTATGGGAGATGGCCTTCCTGTAATTTGAAAGATTCTGGATAACTGTTTTTCAAAAGAGTACTGAATTTTGAAATCTGACATGGGGCTTTATGTTGATGATAGGGCCTGTAGTGTATATTTTCACCTCCTCAATAAAAGCAATTTTTCAGCTAAGTTACTGTTTCAGATGCGTCCTACACTTCAACTATTTTTGATTAACTTCATTTATATATTGGCATTAGTGATGGGCAAATTTATTTGCCTTGCTCGAATTCACGGTGCATTCCCGCTATCCGCCGCCGTCGAATAAATTCGAGAAATGCCCGTGAAAATTCGCAGGAGAAAATTCACCTGCATCAATTTCCAATTTTCACAAATTTTTTGTGAAATTGTTCGAAATTCCCGAATTTATAGTGAAATCCTTTGAAATTCATGAACTTGTAGTGAAATCAATCGAAATTCACAAATTTACAGTGAAAATGTTTGAATTTCATGAATTTAGTGAAATAGCTCAAAATACACAAATTTTAGTGAAATAGTTTGAAATTCACAAATTTATAGTGAAATCATTCGAAATTCACGAATTTATGGTGAAATAGTTTGAATTTCACAATTTTTTCGTGAATTTCACAAATTTTTCATGAAAACGTTCGAATTTTTCATGAACTTAATGATTTGGCGAAGCAAAATGCTCCAGATTCGTCCATCATTAATTGGCATAGTGTGTAGAAAGTGTATAGGCAAAACAACATGTTATGCAGAGGAAAACAATTTGCAACAACAATCATATTCATAATTAAGGTTATTGAAATAAAAACAATTGTTTAACAATGGAGATTTATAGAAAATTGGGCCTTAGTCAATGACTCATTACTGTCACAGTTTGCTTGTAGCCCTGATTAGTGCAGTAAGTCATGGACAGGGGACAAAATAGATAT
>CM044433.1:46322075-46376030 GCA_024363595.1 Xenopus borealis | reverse complement strand
TACCTGATGACGGCTTGAGTTTAGGAGCTGAAACGTTGCAATAAACTACTAAGTAAGTAGTTACTAGTTAGTGTATGTGACATCATGTGCAAATTATACCCATCGTAAGGCTGAATAACAGCAACATTAAATGCATAAAAAACTTTTTGTATCACATAAATATCTAAAAATAACTTGTCTGTACATACATAGTTTAAAATTTCTAATGACTGTGCTTATTTTAGAACCAGATAGGACCATATTCTGCATATTCTGCTTAACCTATAGCCCAGCTGACCTCTAAACCTTTTGTCTCCATTAAATATTATACTGTTGCAAAATCACAAAAAAGCATTACTGTTGCATTTCACATCCTAGGCTGGTTAGCCATTAATAGACTTAATATCTCCTATTGGGCTGAACTGAATCTGTTGTTTAAGCAAAAAACAATTTAATTGGATTGTAGTGTTCAGACCTCTTGGGGCCACACATCCCAGTTCATGTGTCCAGTATGTCTCCTTCCGTAATAACAATTGATTTACATCCCCACCCCTGCTTGGATTTTTTTACATAGTCAATCGGCATACATTTAAAGGAAGAAATGGGATGTCTTGCATTTAACCAATGTTGTGCCATAGGCTGTTTGTAAATGTCCTGTTCCACCTTCTTTTTATCAAATTCAAGGTCCAATGCCGCCCGTATTGTCCAGCGTTGCATACTGATCCTGTCTCTTAATTGTCTGGTGGTCTTGCCGCAAAACAGCACCACATTTGGTGAACGGCATGCTAGCCTATGTTTGATCTGATATGATTTCCCATTGTGTGGGTAAAATAATGTATCCCCAAATATGAAGATGTTGCACATAACATGATTGTCACATTTAAATACTCCACATTTCGATGTGCCATCTCCAGTTGTTTGAACATATTTACTTGCCAGATCCGCAGGTGTAAGCAGCTCTCTTACATTCGTATTACGCTTATATCCAAATCTCATTTTCTTTTTCACCAATTTCAACATATCCAGATCCATTCTCAGTAAAGGCCAAATCTGCAAAAGAGACTTTTTAATTAGAGGATTACAGGGCCCATATGTGCTAGTGTAAAATAACTCATCCTGATTCTTGGATCAGGTCTCCTGATTTTCTCGCAACAAAGTGGTTCTATCTGCTTACAAGGCCCAACTCTTTGGCCTGAAGAATTGTATCATTAGGATATCCCCGTTCGATAAATCGTTCAGACATTGCCTCAAGTTCCCTTTTTAGTTCCCCAGGTTCACTTGTAATTCTGGCCACACACAAAATATGTGACTTTGGCAATGAATTTAACAAATGCCTTGGATGACTGCTTCCATAGTGGAGCATAGTATTTCTGTCTGTTGCCTTTTGGTAAATGCAGCTTACTATTTACTTTATCTTTATACACTGTAACGCCCAAATAATTAATGATCTCCTGGTCATAATGCAATGTTAACTTAACAGGCATAAGTAATGAATTTAGCCCATTTGTGAATTGGACCAAATCCTCCAATGAACAAAACCAGACATCAAACTGGTTGTCGTTGTAGCGCCTGTAGTATCCCCCAAATTGACGAAATAAGTGATCATTCAATATGTATTCAAGTTCATATTTATACATATAAATATTAGCATACATGGGCCCTACATTAGACCCCATTTCTGTTCCAGATAACCATATATAGAATTGATCCTGTTATGATCGGCACCCTAATCCCCAATGTCGCCATTCCTCAAAGGCCCATTTAACAGCCAATAATTCTCTATTCCCAATGTCATAATTAGTCTCAGCAAGCAAACATTTTGTAGAGAAAAAAGCACATGGGTGCACCTTTTTGGTTGTTGGATGTCTTTGGGAAAGGACTGCCCCAACCTCTGAGGCGTCCACCTCAACAATGAATGGAAGAGGTGTCAGGGTGACCACGAATGGGGGCAGACATAAATTCTTATTTAAGGGGTTTGAAGGCTTGAATAGCATTGGGGGGCCACATACTCTGCACCTTTTTTTGTTTTGTCAGTGATAGGGGCCAATATCAGGGAGAAGTTTTCAATAAATTGGCGGTAATAGTTGGTGAACCCTAAGAACCTTTGGGTCGTACACAAAGAAAGAGGCAGGGGCCAGCCCAGTACCACTTTAACTTTCCCAGGATCCATTTCCAGACCCTTACTAAAGATATTAAACCCCCAAAAATAGGGCAGACAAAACCTCAAAGGTGCACTTCTCAAGTTTAGCATAGAGATGATTATCTCTTAGCCTCCTGAACATGTTTTCGGTGATCACTCAAGTTGGAAGAAAAGATCAGGATATTGTCTAGATAGACCACTACAAATAACCCCAGCAGGTCCCGGAAGATGTAATTGACAAATTCCTGGAACACTGCGGGTCTTTACAAAGACCAAATGGCATTACCAAATATTCGTAGTTGGCGTCACTGGTGTTAAAGGACATTTTCCACTCATCCCCTTCCCTGATATGAATGAGATTATATGCACCTCTAAGATCAAGCTTGGGATAAATACTGGCATTTTTAACCTGATCAAATAATTCGAAAATCAGAGGAAGATAATGGTTCTTTATGGTGATCTTATTAAGACCCATGTAGTCTTTACAAGGATGAAGACCATCATCCTTTTTACCAACAAAAAAGAAACCTGCAACGGCAGGGGAATTTGAGGGTTTGATAAAACCTCTTTCAAGGTTTTCCTTGATATAGTCTCTTATTGCCTGGGCTTCAGGCAAGGAAAGAGGTTAAGTTCTTCCACAAGGGGGAGAAGACCCAGGGATGAGGTTGATTGGGCAGTCATACTACCTATGTGGGGGTAAGGTCTCTGCGGCCTTTTTAGAGAAAACATCTTCAAATTCTGCAGTTAACTGCCACCACCTGAGGAATACAAGAACCCTCACATTTTAAACCCCAATGAAGAATCCAGTTATCCAGTCAATATGTGGGTTATGAATTTGGAGCCAAGGTAACCGCAAAATTAAAGGAGACAAAGCACCCTCAATAATATAAAAGGTTAATTCCTCACAATGTAGATTGTTAGAGCACATGGTTGAGACCACTGTCTTTTTGGTTACTAAACCTGAAACGAAGGGTTTTTTGTCCACCGCTAAAATTCTCAAAGGAGGGCTTAAGGAGGATAAAGGAATATTAAACCTTACTGCGAAGACAGCATCCAAAAAATTCCCTCTGCCTCTGAATCCATAAAAGTGGAAGCTTTGATAGAGCCCATAGGTCAGGTTAACTTAACCAGAATCTTTTACCCAAATGGAGCTCCCCTTCTCCATTTAGGCTTAGCAGTTTCCCGTCCTCCTAGGACATTGATTTACAAAATGCAAAGACACAAAGGTCGCCTGCAGGCCTTTTCCTCAGCAGTTAGATGGGATGTGCCCAGTTGCATGGGTTCTTCCTGAGGTAACGGCACAGAGGGATTAGGGGATTTGACACTGGTAATCCTAATGGCAATCCTAATGGAAATCCTAATGGCATCCTAATCCAGAACCAGTGCTAAGCACCCTGTTCTGGGCTCTTACTTCTGCCTATAACAGCCGCCTTTCACCTCGGGAGGAGCCCTCGGCTAATCGGATGCCGTCAGGTCTTAAAAAGAGAGGTGCAAAGCAAAAGGTTCTAGACAAGCAGATGGGCACAAACATAAAAGCAAAGTCTATGGGCAGACGGTTGTGGTACAAGACTTCAGGCAAAAGAGTAGTCAGATCAGGTTGGGTTGGGGCAGGCACAGTACAAACTTAGTCAGGCAGGCAAGGGTCAAACCAGGAGATCAATCAGAAGGGATGCAGAATAAACGGAATTGGTTACCAGGCAAGGGTCAGGATACAGGTCAGGATAGTAAGAATCAGCCACGGGTCACAACAGGTAGTCAAATCACAGATATTCAGAAGCTCAAAACAGCACAGAAGCACCAGGAAATTGATCCTATCACGGGCAAATGAGAAATACAAAAAGCCTCTTTAAATAGTTTTAAATTTCACACCAGCCTGCATGTGCCAATAAATACCGGAACTGTGCGCCGCACGCATACTAAGAAGCCAGTGCTGGGGAGGAAAGCTCATGCGGCGGGCGTCCCCACTGCACCACTAGACCACCAGGGTGTGTTTTTATTACAGATCCTCAAACTTAAAATAATTCTTGTACAAAATAAATTCAGACAAATTCAAGGAGATACATTATAAATTCAATAGGGGGACCATGATATTCATCAGAGCTGATTAGAAGATCTCTCACAGCTTAGCTGGGCTATAGGTTAATGATATCTGTAACATGTTATGCAGAATATGGTCCTATCTGTTTTTAAAATAAGCACAGTCATTAGAAATTTTAAACTACAGTAGAACCCCCATTTTAAAAAAAATGGTGTAAAATCAGGGAATGTAAAATGGGGGTTCTACTGTATGTATGCACAGACACGTTATTTTTAGATATTTATGTGATACAAAAAGTTTTTCAACCAAACAATCAATAAGCCAAGGAGAAAAACATGGTTAGCTATTTTGTAATATATCTGTTAGACGGATAGATCTGGTGCTGGTTTTAGAAATATTTAGAAATAATTTTAGAAACATTGTCACTTTGATATGTGGGTTTGATTTAATCAATGGATTTTGATGTGCCAATGCTTGGAATGCAATTGGAAAATGGGTGTAGTTTGGTTACTCTACTTTCTATTGTATTGTTCTTATATGTAATGTATGAATATTTATAGTTCATGAAGCCACAATGGTTTTGCCAGCCCCCCTATAATTCCTGTTCTTTGTACACAGCACCTGGATAATGGAATGGAAATGTGCCTACAGTATTACATTTCCATACTAAGGAGATTTCTTTATGGAATCCACATGTGTAATCTACAGCAATTTCTTCACCTGTTCCAGGACTATTGTTTTGATCACTGTTTCAATCAGTAGATAAAGAAACCCTACTACACACTGAGCTGATACATCTTCAATTTAATGAGCCCTGTGTTCGGTTAACATGGCTGATTCTTATAGTTACAGTATGATAATGAAGTGCACCTGGCAGTATTTTATTTTCCCATGCATTACTGACTTACCTAAAACATAATAAATCTTTGCAGCTCAATTATTTTATCTTTAAAAGTTGCTCTGTCTACTACTAGATCTATAAATCCTGCATTCTGTTTTGCCAGAGCTTCACACGTTAATCAAGATGATACTCTATTGTACAATAAATACTAGTGTTGTAGACAGGACACTTGGATAAAGCCAAAAATCACTGTGGTGGGGTAGTCACGTGTCTAACTGCTAATTTAAAAAGAAAAAAACTTGCAGAAATATTCACTGAACCAACTTTGTGCCAATTGTTTATTTTCAGAATAAATTCATAAAAAGCCATATCCAAAAAACTGTATATTTTGTTACATTCCTAATGATAAAAGCATATTATTAAACCTGTCACCAATTTTGTATTGTAGCATGATCCCATTCATTTCCCCCACCACCCTTTGCTATTTCAAGAAATAATGTAAGACAGTGTCAAGTAATGTAATGGTCCATTGAATATTGTCAGTACTCTCCCCATGAGCCAAGTCTGACAGCAGCACAAGGGTCATTGCAGCAATCTCGCATAGCACAGCTAAATGATAATAATTGGCTTTCTGTGGAGGTGGTAAGCAGACATTAAGCAGATTGAGAATAATTTGGAAGCATATTCGCAAGTCTCCGTGTGAGGCGAGGGATGTTTATTTTGTTCAGACACAAATGCAGCTTTTGCTTCAGTAGAAATCAGGTGCTGGGATGATGATTGGAGAAGCAGCATAAAAAATTATAGGGTTCAGCCAAGGCAAAACAAGCTGCAATACCAGAAATATTTTCACTCAACACAAAATTGAATTGTAGAGGAACTGAAAGTGCAACCGACACACTGATTCACAAAATTCTGAATCATCACTAATAATACTTTAGCTAGAACAAAACATTAGAAAACTAATATGTACAGAGTTGTGTTTGCACATTTAAAGCAATGGCACATGAGTTATTTGGGGCATTTTGTGGCTTAAGCAATCAAAATAAATTTGAGAAATAGTCAGCTTTACGATGGTGAAAATGGGAAGATGTTCTAAAGCATTTTGTCATCTACGCATAGAGATACAAAATGCCCAGGTGACAAACCACTGCCTAGATAAATGACCCAGACCTATAACTTTTCCTCTGTTAGGTTACCCCCCAACATGCATATCGAAACCAAGTCTTCTTGTTAGGATTCTACATGCGCTAAACTGGGCATATTTACCAAAAAGCACCCATTGGCCTAGCAGCATTAGTTGTGTTTGGCACCATCACTAGGGATGAGCATACCTTTTCACCTAATACAGCTTCATGGCAAATTGAAAGGTTTTGCCTGCATGATACTCAGGATTTGGAGAATGCCAGGGTTGGGTACTGTTACTTATGCAAACCAGAGTATGTATGTTTAGCTGTAGTAGTTGCTAATGGGCAGTCTCTATGATCTTCCATGTGTATAAAGACAATATTGGGTTAATGGGAGCCATTTTTGTAAGCCAGAAAGATATATATAAAAAGACAGCTTGGAAAGGTGCCAGTTATATGGTATTTTAGGTAGGCCTTCATAAGGACCAATTTAGTCCTAAATGATTATGTTTAGTGATAAGTAAAATGTATGTGTTTCTGTGTTTCTTTTTAAAAAAATTTGGAAAACCACAAAAATTTGAATAATTTGGAAGGCTAAATAACATTGTGGTATGGCATTTTTAGTTCTGCAAAAGTGTATACATTGCCGTATATTGTTAGAGAAGCAGTGTTTCACAATTCTACAACTACGTCCTTCTTCCCACTTTCTTCCATACACGGTGCTAGACAGCACCTTAGATAGCAGAAGAAAACCAGCAGCACACTGTATTCAGTTGCAAAAGTGACAAAGTGTCAACGTTTCGGGCCAATTTATCAAGCCATGTGTTACACCATCTTCCACCTTCTTAAAATGGAGGAGAGGGGCGTAGGAGTACCCTCTCCTTGTGACATCACAGAGGTGGTATATGCAATAACAAGTGTTACAGCAATATCAAGTGATAAAAATCCAAATCTTTAGTCCATCACAATGTCCATGAAAAAGTATCCTATTATATATGCCATAAAAATTAAAATTGTGAAAAATAAATTTCTCCAAGGATTTTTGTTTCAAGATTAAATTGAATTTAATAAAGGTTCCTTTATCTGGAAAACCCCATGTCTCAAGCATTTTGAATAATAGGTCCCATACCTGTATATATACATACAGATGAAGCCACTTTGGATTGTATGTTTGACACAGAATAACTAAACTCAGACTTCACACTTGTCTCAATTAACACATAAAATTGTGTCACAGCCTCCCATCTAATTAAAGAGTTCACCATTGAAAACAATGGGGCTTTGGTATGCTAATGGAAATGGTTAAGGTTAGTTTTTTCTTCTAAACACATATACAAAAATAGGCTTCTACATAGTTAACCTTTGGCATCCCAATCCCATGACTATTACCCCATCCCTAAATAGGGTTTGCACCTGGCTGGTATTTTACCAGCCAAGCTGGTAAAAAAAAACAGCCAAGCCTATTATTTTGATCCTGTCACACCTCCAGTACCCTTGTCTTGCCCCAGTCTCTTAACCTCTGCTCATGGAATTGCCTCGCTGATCAGCCCAGATCCACCTGTTCAAGTCACAACCCTGTGCCATTCGTGGTACGACATACCCCTTTACATCACCAACCCATCCCAATTTCTGGCACCAGCCTGCCCATTCACTCTTCCATCAACTCCACTGTAGTAAGGAAAGAAATCTGTATAAATATGTATATATACAGATGCAGTCACTTGGATTTATAAGTTAAATGCGTCGTGACTAGTGATGGGCAAATTTATTCGCCAGGGGCGAATTCGCAGCGAACTCCCGCAATTCGCCTGCCGGCGAATAAATTCGCGAAACGACAGCAAAAAATTTGACGCGCGTCGGAAACGACGTGACACGTTTGACGCGACGTGCGTCAGAAATGACGCGCGACTCGTTTCGCGAATTTTTTCGCCAATTTTTCGGCGAAGCGAAACGCGGGAGATTCGCCCATCACTGGTCGTGACTTAACTCATCTATCCCATTTATCCCACTTAGCACAGAATATTGTGTCACAGCATCCCATCCAATTAAAGAGTTCACCATTGAAAACAATGGGGCTTTGGTATGCTAATGAAAAGATTAAATGCATTAAATGAGTTAAGATAACTTTAGATAACACAGTTTCTTCAATTAGCCCTGAGTCACGACGCATTTAACTTACAAATCCAAGTGACTACATCTGTATATGGATATTTAAATCTAAACTGGTTGATACCCCTTCGGAGTAATTATATAGATTTCAAACACATGGGTGCAGATTTACGAAACTCACGTGAATAGTTTGATCGAATTCGAACGAATTCCAATCGTACGATTTTATCAGATATTCAAATATGCTAATTTGCCCACTTCGATCATCAAATACCGAAAATTCGATAGATCGAATAGATCAAATGATCAGATATTCGATAATTCGACCATTCGATGATCGAAGTACTTTAACTTTAAGATTTTCTTTGACTGCCTACTTTGCCAGATTGAACCTACCGAATTGCAATAGAAGCCTATGGGAAGCCCCCATAGGCTTTTTTTTCTATCACCTGCTTGCATACCATTCGTACGATTGAACGCCTTGATCGTTCGAATCGTACAAATTTTTTGAACGATTGGAGGAAATAGTATGATTTTTTTGTGAAATCGAGGAATCGAATATCGAGGAAAAATTTTATCTAAATAATAAAAATGTTTAAAAATAATTTTGTCTCTGTTATAATAATCATCCCAAATGAAACAACAAATTCCTCAGTTAATTTATGATTGGAATAGCACAATGCAAGGAATGTTACTGGTTTTTAACCAATATGCCTGAAAGGGCACACACTTTGCACCACGCAGTTGCACATGGCCTACTGCCATCAGAGAAGCAGTAAGGTGTGGTAGAACTCTCCATGTGGTAGATCAATACAGGTTCCCGCACACCCTTTTTTTTAAAGTACAAAAGATATTACCTGGTGCACAAAAGGAAGAGGCCCGGCCACCTCTCATGCTTGAGAAAGGGGCGTGACCCCAAAACGTTGCATCTGCAATAAACACGCAAAGCACTTGCTTGCATTGATCCTGTGTGCCATTGGTATCTTTTCTGTAGAACTCTCCATGTGTCCATTTGGTTTTGCACCTTAAGGGCTAAACATGGAAGATTTTGATCAGATGGGTCAGACACACTTGAAAAAGAGCAGTAAGCTGGAATAATACTATGTGAAATAAAATCAGCAAGTTCTGCATTTCATCCTGCTTCTCTATTTTCTTCATTTTTAAGTGTATTACACCACGAGTGGGGGTGCTTAGAGGAGCAATACAGTGAATATTCCCTCCATTCATGGAATTTTGGTTATTTTTTGTTCATGTGTCAAATGTCATCTGCACTTACTGTAATGTATCAAATACTTTCTGTTTAATGTCTGCATGTGTGACTTAGTCAGTTTCCCAGAGCACCAGAACCCTGACCTTACCAGCTATTTAAAGCAGCCAGTGATAAAATGGCTCCCTTGCACAGTGTTGGACAGGTGTGAGGAGTCCACATCAGGGGCCCACAAACACCCACTCCAAACCCTAGACCCCCCCTCCACCAACTTTAGGGCCTCTGATTCGAGCTGACTGTGATATTCCTCTATCTATCTCCCTCTCTGCCCCTGACCAGCAAGTACATGCTTCTCTTGCATCAGTGGGGTGGAGGAATCTGGGCCAAGTCAGAGAGAATCAGGGATGACAGGGACCATGGATTTTTTCCAGGTGTCCCGCTGGTCCAGTCCGACCCTGCCCTTGCAGCAGTTTTCATGCATTATAAAAACAAAACTTTCCTATTGAAGTAAACACAAAAAACAAAAAAGTTCTGTATGATGTTTTTGCTCTGGAACTATAAACTGACTATAATATAATTTCTAGGAATTTATGTATTAATAATAAAATGTATAGTAACCACCTTTTCTTTTTTGCTTACTTAAATAACCATACCTGAAAAAGATATGGGAGCAACTGGAGTACTAAAGTATTTACATGGTTAAATATCCTATATTTATTTTCTCCAAGGTTGTATATCAAAGTGCATTTGCAAGGTTTAACAGGGTATATCACTACACAGCATGAAGTGGCTAGGCAATCTCCATTTAATTAAGTGTAAATGTTTAATTATTTTACAGATAAACATAAAAACTGAAGGCAGCCAACGGCAATTTAATACCTCTTTTGTAATAAGCTATGAAATGGAACCAGACATCTGTGCAGAGTAACACAGACAAAGTCAGAGGGGTTAGCTGTCCTTTTTCAGTAGTGTGGAATTAAAAGGCCAGACTGGTTTCCTTTAATATGAATGGGTGAAGAAATCATGTGTGATTTACTTGTGTGTCTTTATATCTGTTTTTGCACAATCACAGCCTGATACAAAACAATACAATTAAGTACATTTATATTATTCTAAAAAAAAAGCTATAAATCAGAATTCTCAGCCTCACACTTAGACTGTCTTCCAAGTCATGAGTTCAATTTGCATGTGCACAGCTGTAATTATCATCTAATTAGGTTTAAGCAAAACTAATTTGCATATTGTTATAATTACTTTTAATTGAATAGAATCTTAATGTATAGCACTGCTCATATCAATTTGAGAGGCATTAGACAGCATCACACATGTATGCAATGGGCCTGCTAGCATACTTTGCAGGTGTTTGATAACCAGTTTTTGCAGAACCAGCTATTTGTTTGTGAACGAAATTCAGCATTTAGAATATTTTTTGACTGGCATTAAATGGCATTAAAACTAATGGTGATTGTCAGATTTTCATGGAACAAAATCATTGGCTAGTCAAAATGCTAAAATAAACAATGGAATCACAATCACAATCTATCTATATCAGCGGTCCCCAACATTTTTT
Organism: Xenopus borealis; assembly: GCA_024363595.1. Taxonomy (NCBI): domain Eukaryota; kingdom Metazoa; phylum Chordata; class Amphibia; order Anura; family Pipidae; genus Xenopus; species Xenopus borealis. The sequence goes on along the minus strand of CM044433.1, from coordinate 46,365,022 downwards.
GCACCATGGACCAGTTTAAAGCAAGGCAATTTTCATTTCAGGCTTAGCATAAAACTGTCCAAACAGTATTTTGGTGATCAGTAGAAAGCTTTCCGTGTTACACACAGCTGTTGTCATGGTAATATCATGTCAGGGAGCTGGGGTTGCTTGTAATTAGGGCCTTTTCATTGTTTTTGCAGCTATTATAGACTGCAACTGGGACCAGGGTTGGCCCAGTTCGGCACAGCCCATTGCCCACCACTGGTCCACGGTCCACTGGTTGTGCACCCCTGATTTATATCTATCAAAAAGGTCTATTGCTCGAGTGCACGTGGCAAAGGGTGCCTGGGACTGTGTGTGCCACAGGGTGCCTGGAAGTATTTGTGCTAAAGAGTGCCTGGGAGTGCTTAGCCTCTTAGGCTGTGAATATTCCCTGTCAGGGCCACCATCAGAGGGGGACAGGGGCTGAAGGGGGGCCCGGCAGTGCTGCATTTTGCCAAGAGCCGGGCCCCCCTTACCAGTGCCGAGCCTGTGCAGCTTCTTCCGAATGTGGAAGTGCCGAACAGACGCAAAGTCCTGCTGAAGCTGCAGAAAGACACGAAGGAGTCGACACTGAAGTCCTGAAGTGACGGAAAGACACTGAAGTCCTGAAGCAGCGAAAATACCCGAAGTCACGAAAGGAGCTGATGCTGAAGTCCTGAAGCCACGAGTTCAATTCTACCGACACCAATGTGGGTTTTTTTTTTAATCCCCTGGCCTCAAATGTTTTCTTTTAATACTCTATAGGCCCCTGCCACCAATTTTTAAAAAAAAATATTTTATGGGGCTCCAATTTTTTTTTTTTAACTTGTAAGGGGGGCCCTGCCACCAATGTTTTTTAAAAAAAAAATATTTTGGGGCCCCAATTTTTTTAACTTGTATGACGGGCCCTGGCATCAATTTTTTTTAACTTATAAGGGAACCCTGGGGGGGGTTACTTTTTTTAGCGCTGATGTCTGTGTGGTCTTTTTAACTTTGATGTAGATTCGGCCGGGATTGGGGCGGGGCTTGGGTGCCTGGGTGGGCGGAGCCCAGGGGCCCCGACAATTTTGTTGTGCGGGGCCCCGGGATTTCTAATGGCGGCCCTGTTCCCTGTGACTACAATAGGATCGTAAAGACTACTTAGAGTTAAATAAAGGAGTTACAGTTATTCTTACAACCATGGAAAAGAACATACCTGAGGCAGCCGCTGTGTCGCAAATTATGGAGTCACTGAAAGAAAATCTGTGCTTCAGTAGCTTCTTTACAGTCAACTGTGACAAACTATTTTGGACCCACTTCTCCTGGACTGCCAACCTGTATGTCATCCTCTCTTCACCAGAAAGAGCTAAAATCCTTGTCACTTTCTAGCAAAGAGCACCGGAATGTGCCCAAATATGTGCTGGTAATACAGGAGTAGTGGGATAGTATACCTCCGGCACAGCGGGATGCAGTATGAAAAGCAAGACTGTCCGTTCAAAAGTGGAATAGTTGGGAGGTATGGGTCTACCACTAACTGGCCTAACTATTGGGCTCCCTTTAACACGTCTCTGTAGAAGATCTTCACTCTTCACTCTTAAATTTTTTACATTTGCCAGAGAGGAAATGGCCCACTGCTCTACCCTAATATAAACTACACATGGACATCCCTCCAAGTGACCCAGAGGAGAACCAACTCTAAAACCTTCTCAAGGGGTTTCCATGCCATTCCGTGACTGGAGTAAAAATAACAACTGAGCAACATAAAATATACTGTAGGGATCCATAGGGTCAAGTTCTTCTATGGTCTGACAATCCTATGTGATTGGAAATCCCCTGCTGTCTTACTGTTGGACCTAAATATATAAGGGAGGGGGGGTGAGCTGTCCCTGTGCAGTGTGCCCTGACAGATTCAGGATTTGGCCAGAAGGTGTTACTAATTTCTTCATAAAGCTGAGCTGCCATGTGCTCAGACCCGGTCTACTTCCTGGTTTCCCTCCAGCTGGGAATCCATTTACTGTAGCAAGATGTTGAGACCTATGGAAAAGACAGGCATATTGGGGACTTGGGGTATGGGGTACGGGGCCCCAAGTCTGGGGAGATTGACCAGGAGGGTCTTCAGCTTGTAGGCAGTGGAGGGAATATGACAGAAGCTGTCTGTGGATGGATTCCAGTAAATAGAGTTTTGTTGTACTCACACTGGAGTGCTTGGAACAAGCTTTGTGTGCTCGGCTTGGATATCTTGTGAGCCAAACTTGAGGATGTGGAGATGTTGTGTGTGCTGGTATCAGCTCTGTGTAAGTCCTGGTGAATCTGAAATGTGTGCCCCTATGTGAGGACAGGTGTTGTCTGTGTACATGCTGTGTACATGTGTACATGTGGAAGCAATTACCTCTGTCCAAAAGGAGAGATTTGGGCAGGTATCACTACCTGGGGAACATTAAGAGGTTTTAGGGGAAAAGAGACCGCAAATCTCTTTGTTCCCCCAGAATTGAGTGTGGGACTTTGCCTGGTAAGGACTGTGCCAGGGTTGAACCACCACACGAGTTTCCCTGGGCAAGAGTGTTATTGATTAATATTGTGTGCTTGAATTTTTCTTCTCTGTCCGTTTATATAAAGTTTTATTTGTTTACTGCAATTATGTGGTTAATTATTGTTTCCTAGTGGAGCCATCCTTAGATGCACTGTCAGATACAACTAGATGGAGGCACTGCCCTGGTGAGAAATTCCCAGTACCCTTTCATTTAGTAAAAGGGATTCAGAACCTGTGGATGGTAAGATATTGGTGATGTAATGTATATCCTATTATACAGGTGGTGGTCAAAATATTAGTACAATAGTTATCAACTTATATCTACCCCTCTCATTTGTTCACATTTGCAATTGCTAAAAAAGCAGGCATTATTTCCATGGTGCATATTTACAAAGGTGTGTAATATATTCTAGCTTTATATCTTGGTTATATCTTGGCAACATGGACAAAGTGGCACAGTATGGAAGTATTTTACTCACTAGCTTGTGCAGTGCAGCTGCAAATTCCTATGGATAGGAATCATGATTGTTGATTGTGTATGGAGATGTACTGAATTGGTGCTTTCTGTGGTGGGACTAAAATTTTGGTTGGCAGGTGAAGTTAATTTTCCACAATGATATGCTACGCAGCTAGTGCCCTATACAGATAGAAATTTTATGAGAAATGTTGGATTTGTAAATCCATTCTCCTGGCTATTTCACTGGAAAAAAGGCACCAGCTAGAACATGAGTTGGAGGTAGGCCTCAGGAGGAAGAGGAGACTTTGGAAGGATACTGTAGTTTATGTATTAACTTAAGTTAAGGCGTTAAAGAGGTTCAGCATAGTAAGCAGAGCAGCCAACATAGTGATCAGAAGAGATAGTAACCCATGGTATCATCTTCCAGGTATGGTTTTACTATTACAGTTAAAAAAGAAAATCATTTGATAAAATTTGGATTATTTGAATAAAATCGGGTCTATGGGAGACAACCTTTCTGTAATTCGGAGCTTTCTGGATAAAGGGTTAACATTACTTTATCTTATTTTGTATCTTTATGTGATAAAAGATACATTCCCACAGTGTATAAAGTTCACTATATCATAACATCCCTCTCTAAATTAATCCTTGGAAAAAAGATTGTTTAGGGAATCACTTATCATTTATAGATTAATAAACAAGTTTTCAGAACAATGAAAACAAAGTACATCCACTGAATAATAAAAAAAAACTCTGCAATATTCCTGTGAGATATGACTGTGTAGGAGCCGAAAAGAAGGTGTCCGCTGAGTAAACATATTTAAGAAGTGGCCAGATTTCCACAAGGGCTCAGTGGTATATTAGGACTGTCAATTATATAAAGATGAGAGAAGTCATGTTTGAGTCTAACTGATGACATTTGAAATATGTGGTTAGGGACAGTGAGCTTGTCATGCTTACAATGATTCTTGTGGGCCCAGCCCAAGGATACAAGGATTTTTGTCAGGTGCTTGGCAACTGTCTTACAAAGGAATGTAACAGTATCACTTGGCATTTCAGCATAATCCCCAGTCCCCAGTACAAAGTCAGTTATCTCTGAGATGCTATTTAACCTACCAAATATCTGGCAATTATATATATGTGGCACAAATAACATTGCTAATTAACTTTTTGCTGGCAGCTGAACACATACTGGAGAAGGAATCATTGAACAAACACTGTATAACTGTATATATGTATTAAATAAATAAATAGTTTATCTACATAAAGGTTTACATAGCTACAAACTGTATGCAAAAAAATGTATCCATGCAACCGTATACAAATTTATATTTAGGGTTTGAGAGAAAGTCAAATATTAGAAATATTATAACAAATTCCAAAAAATACTAATGGCTTACATCTTTCTGTATATAAGACGTTAAGGACCCAGTTAATAATAAATGTGTGACATCTATTTAAATGTTATAATTATGTAAAGCTGTAATGACACATTTAAATTAGTTTAAACCTGTTGTCAGTTTACAACAATCAAAAACTCTCCCATTGGTATAAAAACAGCAGTGATATGACGTTCTAGTGTCCCCTAAAGTTTGTGTTTTCCTTAGCATGTGTTACTTGCCAGCTTCTATCTCTTTATTAATTATAAAAAAAATTATATTTTTAGGTTTACTGCTACTGTATCATTCCTTTGTTTACCATTTACCCTGTGTACTAAAAGTGGAGGGATATTAAGGTGGCATCCCAAACACTTATTTTAACTGATGGGGTAACGCCATTGTCCGAGTGATGAAGAGGAATAAGCTATAGCAGCTTTTTACTTTGATTTAAATGTGTTTATAAATATGATGAGTTTGGACTAGTGATGCTGGTCAACAAATTTTTAAACCACACCTGACCATAACCCAACCTGCTGCCTAGTGTGCCCTACCTCCACCCCTGCATATTTTAGGAACATGGTCGATAATTTGATATTTAAAGGGCATGTAAAGTCAAAAAAAATAAAATGACATAGAAATCATAGAAATCAAAGAAATATACTTTAATTAAAAAATGTGTACTGTTTTTATAAGAAACCTGACTGTATGCAGTGAAATTCTCACTTCATTTACTGCTGTGGATAGGAATTGTCAGACGGTCCCTAAAAATCTTCATAGCCATTCAGATGGTCCCTAACTGCTGTGCAGGGAAACAATCATACTTATGAACAGAAGGGGGAGCCCCCGCCTTTCATAACTCCAGCAGCTTTGTTTCCCTGTAGAGCAGTCAGTGACTGTGTAGAGATTTTGGATTTTAGTTATGCCTTTACATCCCCTTTAATGTTTACAACACCAGCTGCAGGGACAAAGATCATGGATCCAAATTTTAACAGATAAACTGGGATTCTATTTGTAGGATTAGGTTAAAATAGACACTCTGGAGGATCAGTGCCATCAAACAAGTGTTCTTTTATTGTATGCACAACATGTTTCGGACCATATAGGCCCTTCCTCAGGTGCTAGTGTTCACAAAATAGTGTAACCCAATACAAAATGTATATACAACTACAACCAACAACAACACATGCCAGTTCCCGATGGGCCAGACATTGCACATTATAATACAATATTCTTAACGCAGTACTGCCCTCCAGGGGCCTACTCCAAAATTACACAGCAACCTCAAGCATTAGTTACAACAGTTTATGTATGTAGAAACAATGTTGCAAGTTCATTTCCTGTAATAAACAAATGGACATCTTTGTTATACTATAAGAAACATTTAAAGCTGTGTGTATCATTTAAACCCAATGGTTCAAGTGTATTCAACATATCTATCCATTTTTCCTCACATTGCAGCAACAGTTTTTTCCTATCACCTCCTCTATTGGATAATTTCACTTCTTCAAGAATCAACCACCTAAGGCTGGCACTTGTATGTTTATTTTCATAGAAATGTTTCCAACCGGTGTATGAGTTTTTGGTTCATTTGGATTAAAGTTAGTTATAGACCTCTTGTGTTCATTAATTCTCATTCTCACTTTCCTAGAGGTTTGACCCACATACATTTTGCCACAAGGGCATTTCAAGCCGTATACGACATGGTCTGTGTTACAAGTACAATATTGTTTGATTGACATTTTGTTACCTTTTAAAGGATGAGTTACGTGGTCCCCTTTTATTATAGAGTTGCAGCATCCACAGTTGAGACATGGAAATGTACCCATTTTGGATTTACTCAAAAATCTAGTGGAATTCTTTTTCTTAGAGACATCAGATTTAACTAGTTTACTTCGTAGGTTTGGACCCCTTTTATATGAAAATAATGGGGGTTCCCTACAATATTTACCAAGTGACCAATGATGATTTATTCTGTATAGCTTTGCTATTACGTCCAAATTTAGATACAAATGGAATTAGTTCAGTACCTTTCCTTTTCCTTACTGTTTTGTTCAGTAGGGTCTCCCTTTCAATCTGTAACACCTCATCTCTTATGTTGATTAGCAGGTCCCTTCTATAACCCCTTGCTACAAATTTCTCTATAAGGCCATTGACACCACTCAAATATTTTTCATTAGTAGCGGCAATACGTCTTATTCTTAACAATTGACCCTTAGGTATACCATTTAAGGTTCCTGGTGTGTGGTAACTCTCCCTGTATAATATATTATTACGCTCTGTAGGATTATTATATAAATCTGTTACAATTTTATCATCAATCTTAATTACATTTACATCCAGAAAGTACAGAATTTGTACTATATTCCATTGTAAATTTTATGGTGGGGTGTTGTGTATTAATGTACTGTAAAAATTCATTTAATTTAATTTCATTAGAGTCCCATAATAGAAAGATGCCGTCCACAAAAGGTAAATAGCATTTGATATGTTGCTTGTATGCGGTATGACCCAGTATTATTTTTTGTTCTATGTAATGCATGAAAATGTTTGCATAGCTGGGGGCAAGATTACTCCCCATAGCCGTGCCCTGGGTTTGAACATAGTAGGTGTTCTCAAAACAAAAATAGTTTTTTTTTTTTCAATACTATCAAAAGTAGTTCTAACAAGAAATATATCAAATGATGGGGCCTTTTTGTACCCAAGAGAGCTTGTTCAATGTAATATATGCCCTCAGTATGTGGTATAGAAGTATAGAGGGACTGCACATCTATACTACACATAATCCATTCTTTTCCAGCATTTGAAAATTCCTTTAATCTACACAGGAAATCTGTAGTATCCTTTAAACATTCCAGAATATTTCTTACAATTTCTTGAAGAAAGGAATCAACAAATTGTATTGGGAACCTGGCGACTTCCTACTCTGTTTGAGGTCAGCAAACTTGGATAACTAGAAGAAGTCTTTTACCAACATTTATTTGTAATTGCTGCAGCCACTGGTTCTGCAGAGTTGGAGAAAGTTTGTATTAAACAATACAAAAGCAATAAAATCCACATTAGATTACATGACAACACAGGACCCAGTTCTTATTCTGATTATAAATCAGTCTTGCTGTATCGGCTTCTGGCAGATATTATTTGACTTGCGCTGTTTTGATAATGTATGATGATCCCTAATCTTATCCCAGACCACACTGAGCATGTGCATAGTCTTTGTCTTGCAAAGATGTTTAACAAAGTTACAAGATAACAGCCCCCTGTGGCCAACTTTGAAAGCATAAATCATTTGTTTGATTAGGATTGTGGTCCAGTAAGTTCATGTTTATGTTTAATATACAAAAATACAGCATTTCTAGCCTTATTCTAATTTAGACGTTCCTTGTCCTTTAAGCTGTTGTATCCCATGGTACATTTCCACATAATGAGATGCTACCGCTTGCTCAATTTTCCAAGTTCTTATTGCCGACTTGTGTTCCCTTATTCATTCCCTTACAGAACAGCTTGTCTGTCCTACAAACAGTAGTCCATAGGGACACAATCACATATATAGCAAAAGATGTGACACAGGTGAAATATCCTTGTATAATTATTGGGTTGCCCTTCTGTGGGTGGCATATCACATTCCCTTTCTGACAGTTTGAGCAACAACCACACACCATGCAGGAGAAAGTGCCATGTTTAAATAGACAAAACACATTCTGGGTGTTCTTGGTAGTCCCCAGATCTGATTTAACTAACATTGACCCAATATTTTGGTTCCTCTTATATGATATACCTGGTGGTTGTTGAAAACAAGTTACCCCAGGAATGCCATCTCTTAGGACTTCCCAATGTTTCTGATAATATAAGCAACTTGATGGCTCAAGACTTAAAATTTTGAAACAAAGGGAATACGTTCCATCTGTCTATTTTTTCGGCCTTGTATCATAGTCTCCCTATTGGTTTTTTCTATTTCTTCCAGTTGTTTCTCTAAAAGTTTATTCTTATCTTTAGTCTAATCTTCCAGCCAGCATTTGTTCATCAGTTACAATTCGTTTTAACCTGCTGAACTGTGATTTGGGTAAGATTTTTTAACCTGTGCTGGGGGGGAAGGAGTCAAAATGGAAGAGAGTAAAGCAACAAAGCAATAAATGCACTGTAAAATTAATTCAACATGGATTGCACAAACTATATACCTTTACTACATTCAAGAGACTTGGCAAAAAGCACAAAGTAAATGCTAATTATTTACAAAGGCATCTGTTTAACTGTATTGTTAAAAATTCTCTTCACAATAAAAATGCAAAATGTATGCATTTTACTGTTTCAACATACCATCTATGTAACCTACTTCCTAAATATGAAGAGGCAGTAATTGCAAAAATATTTTTTTATCTGATTTGAAATTTCAAGTGAAGTGGAACATTTTTCTAATGCATTATCACTATTTGTTTAGCTATGATAGTTTAAAGTGCCTTATTCTCTGTTCAGTATTAAGTATGTATACAAGCTAACTGATCAAAATTCTGTCTTTCTGCTTCTTATGAAACCAGTGCCAGGCTAAATGGTAATTCAGTTCAAAGCATGCCCCCTTCCACATATGCCCCCTCATCAAACCCCTCCCCTGATTATTACCACCCTCCCACTCATCTTTCTTCTCTGTTCCTTAGCAATGCTCACTGATGCACCACTCTGATATCTGACATTGTAGAAAGGCCAGAAATTGAACGAGGCAGATAGAATAGGTACGTATTGTAATGTCTCTTCTGTCAGGAACCTCTTGGCAGCTGGCCCAGCGAATTCCGGTGTTCACTGAAGCACTTTTGGGGCCCTGGTCTTTCTACTTTGGAACCCACAGGGAATGTGGTGCTCTCGGAAGAGGAGAAATAGATAAATGGTACCGACAAGGATCAGGCAATTCGTAGTCTCAATAACAGGCAAGAAGGTCTGGGCAGGCGGCAAGAATCAAGGTCAAACAGGCAGAAGTCAAAAACCAGGAATCAATCAACAATAATACAATTTTGGCAGAATCTATAAAACAGAAGCCAACTTGGCTACTGTTATCGGGATTTGAACTCTAAAGACGTCATGATGCTCCGCAACAAATACGAGCCTCATGACGTGCTCGAACGTCAGACGCCCACAATGACTGTCGCATGTGCTGTGGGACACGAAAGATGGATTTTCTGGGAGGTAAGGGAAGCTGCTAATCTCCCAGCGTGTCTAATACATATTCAGAATTAAACCCAAATTCTAATGAAAAAAGGCCAAATTCTGAACCACTTCTTTTGTGCTCATGTTAGCCAAAACAGAGTTAGCGCAGCACAAAGCAATGGAAAATTATTAATTTCTTGAGATGAGAGGTTTGCACAATTTAGCTAAGAGACCACTGTTATACTGTACAGTAACTGTCATTACCAGTAAATCAAGGACCCAGGAAAAATATCACTCTGTGAAAAAGGGATTTCTTCTTTAACACTGCAGTTGCACAGTGTTTCCTGATGTTCTACTTTCTATAATGTAATAAGTAATGTAAATGCAATTAATACAGAGATCAAAAACGACATTCCATGTTACCACAGATGTTTTACCAAGAAACCAAGATAATGGGTCACATTACACTACATATCATGTAGAAGAATAAAACATATACTACTCAATCTCTTTTTGATAAATGTATTATTGGGAAGATTAAGGAGTCCAGAGCAGGACACTGGAGGAACAGGTTGGGCTTATTGGATTCCTGTTTAAGGGATTTGTTTGTTTCATATATTTATACTAGGAGCTATGCCCTGTAATCACATTCTTATAGTGGTAGTTCTAGTCCAGATCTCACTCACTGTTCTGTCTTAATAAATTCCATCTCTTCATTTAAAAAGTATCTAAAATGGAAGCAATGGAACGCAAATAGTTAAGCAATGTATAATATAAGATACTTTTGTTTCAAACATGTATCTTAATACATTTGTTGCCATCCAACCTCATCTGATGGATGGTGGAAAAACACTGGAGCTACAGTCACCGGTAGCTTCTGGTTGCATTAATAGGTGCACCAGACTTGTGCCCAGTCTATTGAATGCAAATGCCATTTTCAACGCAAAATCTAGAAGTGAAACAACCCCTACTTCACAAACGCAATCACAATTCAAACACAATTTCATCTGTTGTCACATATTTAGCAATGGTTAGTCAGAGCAAACTTGTATTTACTCTGGAAACTTAGTAAAAAAGATGCTGCATTACAACCTCTATAATGTCTACTCTGCTATCATATCTTCTCTTTAATGCAATTTCCTTAAACATAGCTCTTTTGAATATGTTTGAGAACCTACAGTTTTCTTCTTGACAGTACCTGATGTCTTTCTTCTTGGACCTTTGTCCTGCTATTCAACACACTAATTTCTTCCAGGATATTACTGGAACATAAAGATGGTTTAAATAACTCTCTGGATCTTTATACATTAGATGTCAATTCCCTTGGGTAATCAATTTGGTTTGAGTGATTCAGTGACACTGGCACTCAAATGAAACATGAGAAGCTAATAGTCTTGTCATTTTCAGCTGCTGTATAGCATACTCATATTTCCCATATTGGAATTATACTAATGATTGGTGCACCTGTAGACCTTTCAGAGTATTTAATTTTGGCAGACGGAATCTAGCATTATGACTGCTACTATCGGTAATTTGTAAAACGGCATGTGAGCTTCTCTCATTATCTGCCGAGAGAGAAACGTGTTAGAATTACAAACACGGCATAATGTGTATGTAAATTAGAGTTGGATTACTAGAATAGGCAGATGTTGAGCTAGCAATTGTTCCTTGATTCAACTATTGCTTTTCTTCATCCTTCAAATGTACCATGTGTTCCAGAAGTGATAAACCTATAACTATAATATAGCACCTGGTGTCCATTGTTTTCCAGTTACCTCTGCTATTGTGAACAAGTACAACATAAGCTTCTCTTGACCTATTTGTGTCTCAGTCTGTTACAAAAAAACCCTTTCATTTTATTATATTACAAACCAATACATTTCTGCATTGCATATAAGATCCTTCTGTACAAATACCGCAAGTAGAGAAACTGGATAGGATATTATTTCAATGAAAGAAAGGGTGATGAAAGCTATGGCAAAAAGATTTATTTATACAGAATACTCAAAGTTTAGGTCCTATACAGGAACCTTTATCAGGAGCTTGTACACAAGTAACAAAAATGTAGCAAAAGGATATTCAATCAACTGTTTCATCTAAAAGGGTCAGTTTTCAATTGAAAAAACTCTTCACAGCTAGGGATGGCGCGAACCGCCGAAAAAAAGTTCGCGAACATGTTCGCGAACTTCCGGAAATTTGCGAACGGTTCGCGAACCCCATAGACTTCAATGGGAAGGCAAACTTTAACAGCTAAAAAAGACATTTCTGGCCAGAAAAATGATTTTAAAGTTGTTTAAAGGGTGCAACGACCTGGACAGTGGCATGCCAGAGGGGGATCAAGGGCAAAAATTTATCTGAAAAATCCATTGTTGACACAGCGCTGCGTTTTGTGCTGTAAAGGGAAAAAAGTCACTCAGGTGGTTGTGGACACTGTAATATTATTGATATTTAGACAGAATGTGAACAAGCTCACACAGCTAGATGGCAGTTGTTTGAAGAACACACTGGGCAAAAAATGGCTACAGGGCAAATAATGCCTACAAGGTCAACGTATACACTACTACAGCGGTGGATACGGATTACGTAAAATATATTATGGCTGCTTGAAAAAAGTCACTCAGGTGCTTTTTCTGGAGAGGGTAATATTATGGATATTTAGACAGAATGTGAACAAGCTCACACAGCTAGATGGCAGTTGTTTGAAGTACAGTAGATTACTAGCCAGCAAACTTACTATCCACTGTCCCTGAAATCACTAACAGGCAGCTCTCTCCCTACACTATCTCTTCAGCACACACAGGCAGAGTGAAAAAACGCTGCAGGGCTTCGGTTTTTATAGGGAAGGGGAGTGGTCCAGGGGGTGTGGGGGTGGTCCAGGAGGGAGAGCTTACTGATTGGCTGCCATGTATCTGCTGGTCTGGGGGAGAAATGGCAAAATAAAAGCGCCAACTAAGGCGAACCCAAATTGGCGAACGTCGCGCGACCTTCGCGAACTTCCGGCGAGCGGGAACACCCAATGTTCGCGCGAACAAGTTCGCCGGCGAACAGTTCGCGCCATCCCTATTCACAGCGAGAAAACTTTGTGACAAAATTGAGAGTCAATTCACACTGTATGATTGATGGTCCAAAAACTGGACCCGGACGAATTGTCGCTGCAAATATTTGTCTTTATCGTATTATCGGGCAAAAACCCTGACGTCACCGAATTATCCAGTGCAGATCATGATGTCAAGAAACAACTTTAGGGACATCTGCCATTGACTTGACCTTGACAGGTTTGAGATGGAGTTTTTCCGGATTTGGATTTTTAGCAGGGTTGGGGTATAAAAAATGGTTTTTCCACAAATAATTAAAAAAACATTTTCAATAAGTTTCCCTTTAAAAAACTAGACCGGTTAAAGTCAATGTTTAATAGATGGGCCCCTAAAACATAGTACAGGTGCACTCTATTATCTTGTTTGTCTTTTTTAATAAACACATTTATTGTTGCCTATAAAGATTATATTGAAAGACTCATAGAAACAGTCTCATTGATAAAAAAATTTTTTAATTATAAAGAGAATGATATTAAAAGGAATTTTATATTAAATATTCCTTGAATATGAATTGCTCTGTTCTGTTCCCTTTTTCAGTTCTGTGTTTATTGCTGAACATATTTATTTTCATTCCTGGGTATGGTTTGCATATTGTATCTACCGCTGTGCTCACAAACTGATGCTGCATTCTTTGCTCTGACTCAAACAAGGCTTGTCTTGAATTCCTTGTAAGTCCAAACATATTCTATTTGTCCTGACCTTTGATATTCTCCTGTTTGAAGCAAAGCACACCAGAGACCAGAAATTCCTAACCTACATTGCAGGTATTATTGATTTATTTTAGGAACTAGCACAGAGGTCTTCCATTTAGTCAGAGTGTCTGTAGTTCTGAAGTAAAGTAAATCATTTAAAAGAAAAGAAAATTATATATCTAAAGGGTAAATAAAATGAAGGGCAGATTTTGGCGAATAATCCATGTTATTTTGGACTTTGAAAGGTACAGAATCCTCTATATTCTTGAGCAAAAGGAACAACTATTACACTGAGACTGAGATTTAAATCAGCCTGTTATATAGCACAATGCATCATTATTATGATTGTTTATATAGTACTGACACATTCCACACCGGAAATTATGCATCATTTATCAATTTATTGTTGTTGTCTTGTTTCTCCTGTATACTGTTTGTATTTTCCCCAGTTCACTGCGCAGCAATGTAGACTATGTTGATGCTTTATAATTAATAATTATAAACTTAATGATGATTGGGTGCTTTAATAATGATAGTGCAGTTCTTAAAGCATAGCTTGCTACACATCTGGTACATGAATATTGGCCCATTTGTACAAATCAACAGACCACAAGTAAAGTAAAACTGGTGAAAGTTTATGAATTAAATAAATAGTTTTTAAATAATCTAGCCCTTTTAGCCGCCCTCTTTTCACAACATTATTTTCACCAAACCCATACAAACAGATCACTGTTCAATGGATAATGTCTGTCTCTCCTTTGCCATTTTCACCCAAAGATTTATTTCTAGTCATTACCTTTATAAAATACATTCTCCCCAAAATGCCTTTACTTGTACCTGTCCCTTAATTAATCATGATGTTCCCCACTCTTCCGATACTCATTGGCCTAGTCAACATCCCCCAGTTACTCTTTCATTTCACCGTATTTTCTTTGACTTGACCTTTTGTTACTTTATTATCCCTTCTTCAGATTTCTGTAAAAAATCAGAGGAAAGTATATATGAAAATTTCAAGCATTTTTTTTTATTTCATTTTATCATCAACAATCAAAATTTTCATCTTTATCAATAAAAGATTGTAATTATTCTGTTTGCATTTTATCTTAGCGTGCGGAGCTTGACTAAAAATATGGGCGTTTGCATTGAATCAGCCTCTCTATCTACAGTAAGGTTACATTTTGCTATCCACTGTAACAACATAAACTGAATGTCATGAATTGACATTATTAAACTGAAGTCTGTGAAGCTTAACTATACAGAGGTTAGCTGTATGAATGGTTCTAGTTATATGTAATAAAACAAAAGTTTCTATAACATGCCAGGACTATGTCTTGCCATTTAAATGTAGGGCATGTCACATTACTAGTGAATAAAAAATATAATTCAGGTCAAAAATGAACAAGTAATTGGAAATATGTGCATGACTATATAACTGTATTATATTTTAAAATTTTAACTAGAATTTTGTGACCATCCTACAATAAAAGCCATGTTTATAAGCAGGGCCTAATTTAGTTCTAGCAATGACCTTTTGGACCCTGTCTGGCAGAACACTAACTATGTGCTGCTCCCTTCATATGTTGCCAAGTAACTTCGCTACTGGGCAAAGATCAGTTAAGCATCTATCTGACAAGCGTTTAATCTCTTTTTTCAAACATCCCCTTAATAGCTAGTAATGCATCACTGTACAAGCAGAGCCACAGAAACACAGTTAAGCACTGCTGAAAATGTTTACCAGCATTTCAGGCTCAGTACTGCTATATTTCTTTATATTTCTCATTTAGTGTATCACCTTTCAAATATTGGTTGAAGAAGCTGGCTAATTAGCTAGGAATTTCACATGAACTAAGTGCAAACACGGAAGTGACAGGGAGAGATGGGGGCTGGGGCTGGTTTATTTTAGGTATACAGATATTATAGAAATAGCTAACATTATATACTTTACTGTAATTATCTCATAACCCTAAAAGATTCCCAGATCAGATGTTATCACTGTTATTACAGTCATGAAAGTGTTGAACTAATTGACATATTTGTCAAAGCAGATCTAAGGGCTTTTTTTTTAATACAGGTATGGGATCCGTTATCCGGAAACCAGGTATCCATAAAGTCTGTCTCCTATAGACTACATTTTATCCAAATAATCAAAATTTTAAAAAATGATTTCCTTTTCATCAGTAATAATAAAACAGTAGCTTGTACTTGATCCAAACTAAGGTATAATTAATCCTTATTGGAAGCAAAACCATTATTTATTAACTATATGATTTTCTAGTAGACATGGTATGAAGATCCAACTTTTGGAAAGATCCCTCATCCAGAAAACCTGAGGTCCCGAGCATTTTGGATAACAGGTCCAATACCTGTAATATGCCTTTATTGGGTTTTTAAAAATAAGCAAAACAGTGTAGAAAACTATATGAAGAAAAGCATTTGACTGAGCCTTAATCATTTTGCAGATGAGCTATTATCTATGAAATCAACATTCTTTAACAGAGGATATGGAAATCAACATTCTTTAACAGAGGATATGTTTAATCACATACATATTATGCATTATAGGTAACATGTGTTAAGCCTTACTAAGTTAAGAATTTCTACTCTGCAACTATGCAAGGTTTAGCCCAACCAATGGAAATGTATTAAAAAAACTGTAGTAGCTTTAAACAGCTCTGTAGCATACCATGGGGCAGATTTACTAATGGTTGAATTTTGAAGTGAAAAAAACTTTGACATTTGACAATCAAATTTTTTTGGGGGGGGAAATATTGAATATGGGCGTTTTCGAACATGGCCGTATTTGATCGAATTAAAATCATTTGATTGAACAATCCAGGATTCAGTTCAGGATTCAGCCTTTTTCAGAAGGATTTGCATTCACCTGATGCTTGTGCCTGGTTGAACCAAATCTGAATCTTAATTTGCATTTGAAAATTAGGGCCGGGGAGGGAATTCACGTGGCTTTTCATCACAAAACAAGGAAGTAAAAAAAGGTTTTCTACTTTTTCCTTTCCCAACCCTAATTTACATATGTAAATTAGGATTCAGATTCAGTTCGGAATCCCAAATAGTAGATTTGGTGCATCCCTAATGTATAATTGTTATTAAACTATTATGGGAGTTGGTAAAGTCAGTGTTCCTAAAATGCTTTTGTATCACTCTCTCTAAGTGTTTTCCATGCAGCCATATGAAATATATAATTTTATGACACATTCTCTTTACCAAAACTATTGAAAGGGCTTTTTGAGAGCAACTGCTTTCTGATTTATTATGTTCATTTAACTAATTTAACTAATTAGGACTCATTCCGTTGTCAGTTGTAGTGTTTTCTCAAACCCAGTATAACCTTATCTCATTGTAAAATTCTTTGATTATTGAGCCAGAGTATTAAAGTGACTTTTGGTTTATCTGTCAATCGTACCCATTTGTATGCCTTTCATAGGAGGTTAAATATGATTCATGTAACAGTTGCAAGGCCATTTCTTAGTACAGGTATGGGACCTTTTATCCAGAATGCTCAAGACCTGGGGTTTTCCATATCCCAGAATTTTCCTGATTTGGTCACTTTACCTAAAGACTACTAGAAAATCATAAAAAGATTAATTAAGTACTATTATTTAAACCAGTCAGCCCTCAGGAAGTTATTACTATCTGTCCACAGTAGATATTCAAATACATAAGGACAGATAGATAGGACAAATCTGTATGGCACGCTATATATATATATATATATATATATGTGTGTTTGGATAAACAATTTTCTATCATGTCTTGTGTTAAACTGAACGAACACACTGCTTGTTTTTTACAGTGAATATACAGTATAGGGTACTGGGACTGCAGAGAACTCTACCAACTTCCCTACCCCTAGTTTTTGGCCCTAATCAACGGTCATCATATCAGTGGCAGCTCTATCTGAATCCTTAATCCCTGATGTACATTACATGTAACGAGAAAGCGTTCTTACAATATATTACTTTTTCAAGCCACACAAATCAAACAAAGTGATAATTTCATATATATAGTATTATTAACACATATTTAAAAGAATCAGGATAAACAACAGTGGTGTACAGCAGGTGCATATCAGACATTCAGATAACATGTAAAAATACAACCAATAAGCATGCCAACCTTAGATTGTATTCAAAATTATCAGTTTTTCAGTTCTTCATATCATAGTCTCCTATTCATTAGATAACTATTTGTCCAGTGCAAAACATATTATAGTGAATAGTGTACCTGCATTGTAAAATACATGGATTTTCTGAGCACCACGGAGGTCTATAACCAAATAAAAGCACTCAGTCTAAGGCAAAGCTCTTTTATACAGGTTGTGGAACTCCCGGGTGACTTCTAATCCTCATATGTTACAAAAGAGGGTACATTATTTATTATAAAACACAAGTTTCAATAAGCCATGCGACTGTCAGAATGGTTTAATAAACTAGTTGTGAGGAGCAAATGTGCTGTGTAACTAACAAACGTGCTGAGGCTTTGAGCAAACAGGCAGAAAATAAGTTCAGGCACAGGTTCAGGGAAGGCAGTAAGTAAACAAAGTCCATGAAACAAACTCAGGGCAGACGGCAGACAAAGAGAAATCTATTAACAAGCCAGCTGTCAGAATCCAGAAATTTAAAACCAGAGGAAAACCAGGTCAGATACCAACTTATTGGACAGGAACTCTGAACTCTGATAGCTTGGACAAATCAGAGAGAGCTTATGATCCAGTACAAGTCTTTGGAGGAAGTTCAGCACAAAGTTATGCCATTTGTGGTACATGGGGAACCTGCAGTAGTACATATGCCTCTGCTTACCTGGATGATGATTGATAATGATATATTGATGATGATAATTAGTACCGACTGGGAATGCCATCTGCAAAAATTATAGGCAGTGGTCAAGTCCATCAGAAAAGTTGGGTTAAGAAGTGTGCTATAAGGCTAGAAGAAGCCATTGTCTTGGGTAAACCAATGGAAGTTCATAAGGTAAAGGCAATCCAAGACTGGCCACAACCTGTATCAAAGAAACAAGTCAGACCATTTCTGGGTATTGTGGGATAGAACAGGAGGTTTATCCCAAATTTTGCTAACATTGCAGCTTCTTTGACATAATAGAGGGTGACTAATCCATGATGATCAAATGGAATCTTGAAGCTAAAGCTTTTAAATGAGAACTAAACCCCCCTGCAGCTGGTGGCCCCATTCACCCCTCTCAACTGGCCTCCCTCCCTACTTCCTTCCCGCATGGTGTTTCCTCTGGCGATACTGACCTGTATATGCAGAATAGAACAGCAGAGCTGTGGGACACCATGTTAAGTAGTTTTCATATATTCTGAATCCTCTTCTTTCTTTTCAGTCATTTATGGATCTTTCTGGCTACAACTGTGCATGCTCCAAAAGATGAAGTGTCGGGACTCACTTAACAAAGAGGCTGAGGCTGACACAGGTTGTTAATGATAAAGTATACCCACTGGTGATTTTGAGCCATAAACTCACCTGCCCGAGAATAATTAAAGAATTGTAGAGAGGGCAAGTCTGGCTATCTAGAACCCAGTGTTTGATGGCTAAGATTCTCCAGCCCCAAAGGATTGAACTGAGGGTGAATATGTGGCATAGTTACTGGGAAAACCCTACAGGCAGACTGGCCAACATGGTTCCCCTGTGCTCCACTGCTTGTTTGGGTGTTGCACTATGCAGGGGGAGAGGCAGGGAGGGGGCACAGTTTGTTAATGATAAAGTATACCCAGTGGTGATTTTGAGCCATGGCTGAGAATAATTACAGGATTGTAGAGAGGTTATGTCTGGCTATCTAGAGTCCACTGTCTGATGGCTAAAATGCTCCAGCCCCACAGGCTTGAATTGAGAGTGAATATGTGGCATAGTGACTGGGAAAACACTACAGGGAAGGTCCATATCGCCCAGGATGCTCTATAAGACATGGCGAATGTTAAGAATAACAGAGGCTGTGTGTTGAAATGGTTGCGAGGATGTGGCTGACAACTCATACCCTGAGGTAGGGGAGCTCTCTGCAAAGGAAGCAGGCATTCTATGAGTGACTGTCTAAGGGAGTTTTGGGTGTGGAAACCCCCTGAGAGAACCAAAGCTGGTGAAAACAAATATATATGGGATAACTGCCCCAAGTGGGCTTTTGCTGCAGAAAGCACAACCTGTTTGGTCAACCAAGTGAAACAGGCAGTTTTGGTTAATGAATTAAAAGCTGGGTTGCTGTTACTTTTTTATGTACTATTACAATTTACTTCATGTGATGTCATTGCCTTTTACATTGAAAAATGATTTCCGAGTATGCCATTTGAGTAAAATGCCACAATATATATGAGATTGATGATGTGATTTTGCACCTTCTCAAGACAAGACTTAAATTTGCCTGTGATAACTTTGCTTTTCACACTCTATTGTCCTTTGTTGATACCGTTATTCTAGAAGATTGTCTTTGTTGGATGTGGCTAGTTCTGTTGGTTTGTGTGGATATTTGGACAGGCCGTGGTAAGATGTTCCATTACTGAATGTATTTAATTGAAACATAAGTAGCTAATAAGTATACCTCATTGACTCCCCCACCATTGCCAGTTTCTGATATTTTATGGCAGAGCTGCTGAGTAGTAATGGGCAAATTTATTTGCCAGTAGCGAATTCCCGCGAATCGCCGCTGGCGAATAAATTCACAAAACGCCAGCGAGAATTCGCCTGCCGAAAATTTGCTGCCGTCAAAAAAAAAAACAATTGACGCGACACAATTGACGTAACGCGTCGAAAAACGACGTGACGTTTCAAAAACTACGTGGTGCTCGTCAAAAAAACGTGCCGTGACTCGTTTCGTGAATTTTCGGAGAAGCGAAACGGGATAGATTCGCCCATCACTACTGCTGAGGAAATAATACTGACCTACTGTTTGATGCAATAAAGCTTTGTATTGTCTTGCCTGAAAAATTACCCCCATTTTAATACTGTGTAAGTGCAGACCCTTTTTTGTTCACTGTGTTATACTAATAAGGCTTACCCTTTGTCAACTTTGCAGGCTTCAGAAAAAAATTGCATCCATAAATAAAATGATTTATTTGGATGTCAGTCCTTTTTTGCAACATCTTGCTAAACACTTGCAACACTTGCTAAAGTAAATAAATGCGAAGAAGTCTTTTCTCAGCATGATATGAGCACAATGTGTGTGTGGGCTTTCAATTACTATTATTTAAAAATCCTCTTAATCTTTTCTATCACTACCAGCATCACCCAGCGGTTCCTGCTCTGCTGCCTGGCAGGGGATCATCACAAACCTGATTAATTAGAAATGGAAGTGGTACCAGAAAAAAACAACTCATTAAAATCCATTAGTCATCTGATGGGGAAAGCTTGCAATGATAACATCTGTTATCTTAGTAATCAGCAGAAGGAACAGCAGAGATCATGAAAAGCTTCAGCAAGGAAATGGGCTTTTCTTGTTAATATCACTTTAATTTTTGTATTCAGGAAAAGACTTGGAGCTGCCAGTGTTTGGTCTGGCACTGGGCCTGCTGCGGTTCTGTGGATCTGTTTACCAAGGAGGTTGTTTAACAGAGAATAATTCTTTTGAGATGAAATTGTCTGGCATTTATGCATTCAGCATGAGAGCTCAGACACTATGAAAAGAAGAAATCATGGATAAAATTTTGCTGGGGGCTGTAAAAATGCATTGAATTCATCTGGAGAGAGAAAGAAAGAAGTGTGTGCAAGTTTTTCAGTCAACTCTTCCAATGCATTGGCATCGGGTCTCCAGTCGAATTGCGGTAAAATTTTACTTCTCCACATGGTCGAATTTCAAATTTTTTTCAATTCGAAATTCGACCAATAGTAAATCTGCCCCCTAATCTTTAAATGTAAACTATATAGTACACATTTGTATAGTATACACAAAGTTATGCTCAGTGCCACTTGTTTCTGCCTTTGGTTTTTCTTCCTTTCAAAAGTTTTTATTACACACTAAATAAGCATATCATTTATACATTGTGTACAGCAATGTAATCTCAATTTAAAATGTTCCAATAGCATCCTCTTATACCTTTGAAATGTTAATAGGTAAGTAGATAATCAAATCAAACTTCTAAATTACTTCCTAATAAAGACCCATATGCTATTAATCTTATTACATTCAATACTTTGTCAAATTTTTATAAACAATATACAAATCAAAATCCACAAATTATTGTAGTGCGCAGTTATTTACAATTATCAAAGATATCTACCAGATAGACTAGATAGCTCACAATATTTCTGTTCTCTTAAGGGTATAAGTATACATTTGCCTTCGATCACTGATTGACCTAACTTTATTCTGTCACCTGCTCTTGTAAGTAGTGATGGGCGAATCTCCCGAGATTCGCTTTGCCGAAAAATTGAAGAAGAATTGGTGAAAAACTCCCGAAACGAGTCGCAGCACGCTTTTGACGCGCGTCGCGTCAACTTTGGCGCGTCGCGTCGTCTCCGACGTGCGTCTCGTCATTTTCGGGGCATGTCGCTTCGTTTTCGGCCATCACTACTTGTAAGATCATTTTGTATCCATCACTGAAAGTCTGAGTTTATGATACCAGGGATAAAGGTTAGATTCTGAAACAAGGGAGTCATCAGGGTCCTTTTTTTATACTTCTCCTTATGTGCTGCCCATAGTTGTAAAGAGTGTGTTATACATGATGGAGCCTGTTTACTTTTACCTTCCACATAATATCAGCTAGTATAGATTTTGAATAAAACACCTGTTCTAATTTAACCTATTGTGATTAAAGATGGGTGAATTTATTCGCCAGATGCAAATTTGTGGCGAATTCCCGCCCGGGGTAAAAAAAAAAGAGACGTGCGTTGAAAAAAACGTGACGCAGCAAAAATGACGTGACGCACCGAAATGTGCAATCAAAACCGCGACGAGATTGGTTTCGAGAATTTTACACCAATTCAAGAATTTCGCTGGAAATTCGCTAATTTTTTGGCGAAACGGGATAGATTCGCCTATCACTAATTGTGATTGTTCTCCCTTTAGATGCCATATTTTAATTTGTATGAATTGGTCTGCTTTATAATAGGAATATAATTCTGGGGCTTCCATTTCTACCTCATATTTACTCTTTCTGTAATATTTTTCTCCTTTCTCTAGTTTTTTGCCCTTCATATATAAATTGATCTATTGCCCTTTGTAATACTCTACAGTCTGTCCTGGGATACTTCTAAACAAATATAAGATTATAGTTTTTTTTATACTATACCACAAAATGCTATGCCTTCAGTTTTTAATCAGGTGCTGTTGTGCCTATTGATGTAGGAGAACCTGAACAAGCGGTAGCTCCAGGGTTCCCTTTGTGCCCTGTTTTAATAGGTGCCTAAATAATTAGGTACTTGCACTAAATATGTAGGTGCAAATGTGTCTAGTTTACAAAGAAGAGCACACACAATTGTGTCCATTTTGGATGCAATTTGTATTAGTTGCAATGCAATTGCATCAAGGAATCACTCAATTGCTTCCACATTAGCACTGGAATTCTGGGAAAAAACACAAGGTAATTTCTATCAAAATTGTACTTTGTGAGTGAATGCACCCTATAGTTTATTGGGAAAATGTGAAAATTTTTACTAAGACATTTCCAAAAAAATTGGAGGTATAAAAAATGATCTACTCTGTACAGCTGAATGGAAACCTAAACTTCACAGCTTACAATCAGCAACGAGAAATCATTCACACAAGTTGCAATCATCATGTTAACTGATTCTCAAATATCACAATGTCACCCACAGATGCTGCAATCATTTATCAAGGGAGACACTTTATTGAGGTAACGGTTTTTGGAATTAAACTTGCAAAAAGTTCAAAAAGCCTTACCCTTTATAGACTTATTCAAAGAGCTTGCAATCATTTTATGAACCAGATATGCTGTGATTGCAATCAGTAGAAAATATAATCTGTTGTTTCTTAACAACTAAAGGAAATATGTTACAGTTACTACAGAATACACTATTCTAGCTTGTAACTAAACTTGAACTCAAGGACACAACAAAGGACCCAACCATATATTTTTTCACTAAAAAGTAACCTAAGTTATAAATAATATTAAAATTATCTTATGGGGTTAGCATCATCACAAACAATAGTATCCAGTCGTAATGAAATGTTTCATCATTCAAATGGCTTTTGCATTTCAGGCGGTTCCCAGGAATTTAAACCCTAAAGCAGTGATCCCCAACCAATAGCTCGTGAGCAACATGTTGCTCTCCAACCCCTTGGATGTTGCTCCTAGTGGTCTAAAAGCAGGTGCTTATTTTTTAGTTCTGGCTTGAAGGCATGTTTTGGTTCTATAAAAACCAGGTGTCCTGCCAAACAGAGTCTCAATGTATATTGACACAACCTAGGGGCTACCAAATGGCCAATCACAGTACTTGAATATGGCTGATATGTTGTGTTGCAGCTTTGCCCCTCTATTTATGGTCATTCCAGGTTGGCATAAAGGGCATCATTTACATCTCTAAAAAACCATTTTTCTTACTCCAAAATATGTACCTTGCTGTTCTCAAACTTAAGGTGTAGACAGACCTTGGAGTCATGTCCTGTGGAGTCAATCCTTTGCTACTCATTTTGGGAGAATTTTATCACACATAATTACAGTTTCTATTACCTTTTCTTTTTGCAGCATCAGCAGGGAAGATGGAAGCCATTCATTTGATATTAGCCATTATTACATATACAGATTAGGGCCAACCATTCCAGAACTAATATTTATCTTAAACATAGATCAGCGCGGCTCTGTGTGTTAAAATCTTATTTGCTTATATTTGGAAGTAATTTCGGTTGTAAAGAAAAGACATTAAGGAGTCAGCAGACAATGAAATTAACATTCTAGTTAATTGTGATATAGTTCCAAACAAATGCATCTCAGTTAAGTGTAAAGTGAAGACTAGCAGGACCTTATGCTATATTCTAGATAGCTTTATTAGTGCTTTGTGGAATCATGCATTTACATTTAACTCTGAGTCTAACTGCTCTACAGCACTTTTTATGAGCATACTCGGTCATACAGGGGCTCTGCAGGGTTACTGGGCCTTTGAAAACAGATTACAGCTGGGAGAGACAGAGTGGAAGAGTGACTTTTTTACTTTACCTATTGCTCATGCCTGGTGAGTGTTACTTACAAATATATGCAAATACTTTATATTTAGTACATATGTGTCTACAAAAACACACATGTATAGCAATATAGATACAGATAAGAGTAAGGCATTGGGATGCTGATTTTGTAATATATATATATATATATATATATATATATACATACATAAATATATGTGTGCTTGGATGCAGATTAAATATTATTTGTAGCAGGATGGGACATATTGAAATTAAGATCTCATTTCTTAACACTGAAATGCCAGATCAAGCTACAAATAATAAATGAATGCATCTTAAAATATTAAAATCACTGTGTAATTTATTTTTACAAATTTATGTTTTTGAAACCTCTATACTTCTAAGAAGCTTGCCAGGTTCTAGCTGGCAATTATTAAAAAAAAATGTGTTGAATTACAGAAAAAACACTATTTTAATGCATTTGACCCATAGGGTTTTTCTAAATCCAAATCCTGCTTAAAGTTCTGGCCAATTCTTAAAAAGATACTGACATCTGAAATTAAACTCTTTTTTTACATCTATTATAATATTGGCTTTGCAAGCTGCTTCTAACTTTGCCATAAAGTATGTGCATGATGCTTTTACATTACCTGTCTGATCCCGCATGTTCCTGTATGAGGGGGCTGCCATATTTGTGCAGCAGGAGTCCGTTAGCATTAGAAATTGTAACTAACAGGCTGAGATGGGACAGTCAGGTTGGCAAAGTGTCAGAGAGTCAGGCTTAGGAACTTCAACTAACAATTATATAAAAAAAAAAACATCGAAGACCATCAAATTTTTATCGAATTTTAACCCTTCCAATTCGCTATTCAAATTCGAAAGGGTTTGTAACGATATTCGATTAATCAAACGATAGAATAAAAAAATTCGACCGATCAATAAAATAATTTGAATCGAACGATTTTAACCATTTCAGCAAATTTTTTTTATTCAATCAAAAAAACTTGCCAAAATCCTATAGGAGCTTCCCGTAGGGATTTATAGCAATTCGGTAGGTTTAATCTGGCGAAATAGGCAATCAAATTAAAATTTAAAGGGCAAGTACTTCGACCATCAAATAGTCGAATGATCGGATAGATATTTATTCAATCTATTGAACACTATTCAAAAATTAAAAAATTTTAAAAAATTCAATCATTCACATAAATTTAGTAAATCTGCCCCTTAATGTACATTTATATGTTAAAATTTATTTTTTAGTGTCAGTACCACTTTAAAGTGAATCCTGGATCCAGTCATAGGTAATACCTATATAGATAGTAGCAGGCCCGGATTTGTGGCAGGCCAGTTCTTGAGAGCGCACTCACATGCACACAGGATTTTCACATATAAGGGGCCAGTGCTAGGACCATGCAGCCACGGGAGGGGGTGCATGCAAAGCATCTGGCGCTGGCCTCGGGGCGACATTTCCACTAATTTGGCCCTGGATAGCAGATTGATTTTTTAAGTGAGTACTGTGAGTGCTGAGTCATTGCTGTGGATGTGCTTCCTGAACTACCACTTGGCAACCAGGCATTTGGTGGACTTTTTGAATGTGCCCTCCATTACTAGTTTATAGATATATATATGGTTGGTAAGGCTCAGCAGTCACTTGTATTCTATTTAAAACAAAAACTATTTATTTCACATACAATTGTGCCCAAGTTTCCATCCACATTATGACCCTAATTAACAATAAGCATAATTAACCTTCCATACAACTCAACAAATCATTGGAGATGACTGCGAACACACTGACTTTAAGATATAGATGTATGCCAGAAAGACTTGTGTACAGGCCAAAATATTAGTCCCATATTTGTGCAATAAAAGTTTATATTTTTTCTTTAAGACCAGCAAGTGTGATTCCTTTCTATAAGTAGTGTATCGATGCAAACTCCTGCACACCCTACTTCCAATTGTATCACTGTTACCTGGTGCTTCAAGAGGTAGAGGCTCGGCCACCTCACATAAGTCCAACCAAAAAAGATACCAATGGCACACAGGATCCGTGCAAGCAAGTGCGTTGCGTGTTTATTCCTTTCTATAAGTAGGCATAAATGTAGGTGACAAAAGGAATTCTTCCGCTGTTTTTATGTCTGTGACATCATCCAGCCAAGTTACAAGCTGGAGAGTGACCCGATTGGCTGGGAACCCCAGAGCATTCCGGGGGAGAGAGGGTGTGCCTTTCTGTGGAGCCTTGTGTGCAGGGCCTGTGATAGAGTGGAACACAGGCTTTGTAGTGGAAGATCCAGCCAGAACCAAGTCCTGTAAAGCTGTTCAAGCTGTTAAATCAGTGGAAGTACAGAAAGAGACCATCCTGTTCCCTGACAAGCTGCTAGAGGCTCAGAAGGAGAAGGTGCAACTAGTGAGAATGATCCTGCTGCAGAGCTTCCTGTAATCTCCAGTGTGACTGCCTCTGAGATCCACCCAAGGGAGTATACTGGCATGGATACAAGCATGGACCCCTTCCAGAGGATTGAGACTTTGATAATAAAAAGGACTGTGCTGTAGAAAGAGGTCAAGGTACCTAATAGTGATTTAGGTAGTGTCCCATATGTTCCCAGTGCAGCAGTGAATTGTGTATTAGATTGGCCAAGTTCTTTATTACTGTTGTACAGTGTTCCCCAAACAGTAGCTCGTGAGCAACATGTTGCTCTCCAACCCCTTGGATGTTGCTCCCAGTGGCCTCGAAGCAGGTGCTTATTTTTAAATTCCTGGCTTGAAGGCAAGTTTTGGTTGTATAAAAACCATGTACGCAGCCAAACAGACCCTCACGTAGTCTGCCAGACCACATAGAGGCTACCAAATGGCCAATCGCAACCCTTATTTGACACCTCTAGGGACCTTTTTCATGCTTGTGTTGCTATCCAACTCTTTTTATACTTGAATGTGGCTCACAGAACAAAAAGGTTGGGGAATCCTGCTGTTGTATATAACGTTCATATTTCTTTCATCTGCAAACTGTGTTTTAGTATTCCTAGTGGAATCCCCCTTGAGGTGTGTTGCTTGGTGTTCCCTAGGTGGAGGCACTGTGCTGTAATTCCCAGTTCCCAGTACTTTTCATACGCGAAAGGAACTCAGGGCCCCTGGATTGCCATGGGTACGTTGCTATTTAAAGAGATAGTATCAAAATTAGGGTTACGGTATATACTGTATATATACGTCAGTAAAATGCAGAGCAGTTTTTTCTTTAAAAAGAAATTTAAAAAGTTTTTTTGTCCCTTTTATAAACTAATTTAGAAATCTTAGCTGTCAGTCATATTTTTACTCCCCCTCCTCTATGCCTCAAATGTATAAAGTGTAAGTAAAATTTGTTTTGCTTGACTTACAGATGCAGCCACTGGGATTTGTGAGTTAAATGCGTCATGAGTTAATTGAAGAAACTGTGTTATCTAAAGTTATCTTAACTCATTTAATGCATTTAACCTTTTCATTAGCATACCAAAGCACCATTGTTTTCAATGGTGAACTCTTTAATTGGATGGGATGCTGTGACACAATATTCTGTGCTAAATGGGATAAATGACTTAAGTTATTGCACAATCCAAAGTGGCTTCATCTGTACATGATAGCATAGGATTTGGAATTATTTCTTAGGGTGACAGGTCCCCTTTAATGGGGAACTAAAAATAACTGATTGATGCACCTGATATAGGGCTTTTTATCAGGACGCAGTCCCATCCTCATTCTTATTGATTTAATCAAATAGTTCATGCTGATACACAGAATGAAGTAGTGTAGGTGCTGAGAGTTAACACAAAATGTGCTGGAGCCATTCACACAGTATGAAGTTATGTCTGTAGGGGCTGTGTGACATTTACAGAAATGTAAGACTGAAATTCCAGGACACAATGATAAACTAAAACATGAAGATAAAATAAATAGTACAGCTTGTTGATTCTATCTTCACATTCTGGAATCTGCATCCTTAGTATCTATGAATGTTATGCAATTCATTCAGCTTCTTTACTGAACACCACATGCTGCAGTACGAATCATGAATTAATTAAACAAAAGAATCAAATAGGTTATGATGAGAAAGCATAAACTAATTTCAACATTGTACATTAAACACAGCAAGATATACATGCTTAGAAATAAATTAAGTTAAGGCAATGACAGAACAACACTCCATCAAAAGCTTGTCAGTCAGTGCTTTCATATCCCAAAGTGTGCAAGTGCAAATGGCAAACAAACAAGGGGTGCAATACAAGCCTACTCTAGAAAGGAAAAGGCCACATACTCGAATTCCACAGGCCAAAAAACACAGACAAAAAAATGAATCTTCATTCCCTTCTTCATGAAAGCTAGGGACAGGAGTAGTGATGGATGAATAAACTCAAGTTATGGATTTACTGAAAATTTCCATGTTTTGCCATCCACAAATGTTTTTGTGTCAAAAATTTTGCAGCAACAAAAAAAATCTTCGAGTCTCAGAATTGCCACGCACATAAAAATTGTTGTGCATCAATTATTCAGATATCCATTGACTTTAATGCATTTGGACAAAATAGTCGCGCATATAAAAATTGTTGCTCATTACCTTTTTTTTTTGCTATTTTTTTTGCCCGTTTCACAGATTTTTCAACGGAGATTTGTCCATCACAAACATTTAAAGAGCAAGGGCCTTCAAACCCTCCTTTACGTTATGGCTAGGGAGAGTCCTTTTCACATGGGTTTGGCTGAAGTTTCCCTCTTGGGCTTTTTCAAGGTCAAGAGGAAAAGAGGAAAAAAGTGAAGTAACACACAAAAGTGTGGAATAAATAAATTGTAAAAATTATAAAAGATTGTTGCAATACAGCCCCAACCGATGGCTGGAATTATTTAAAAAAATTCTTCAATTAAAGCCCAAGTACAAAAGAAGCAAGTGTAGCATAAAAACATTAAGAGCCATGTGCAAAAGTGCTGTGCTAATGCAGTCACCACCTGTCATGGCAATGTCAGGCACCCTGGAGTCACTCTCATAGCATGGGGCACTTTAGGCTTTGCCATTGGCCAGAGGATCAAGGTAGCAGCCAGAAGCTTATCGTATCAAATACTACACTTGATCTTATCCAAAAGGACATAATAAGCATCTTTTTTCTCATACACAATTACATGGTAGTCATAAAATGCTGCCAGGTCTAATACAACCTAGTAAGCAGTACACACGGCCTGATTATTATGGGAAGAGCATAAACACTATGCCATCATCTTTAAATGTGAACCATTTTGTAGCATAACCTGAGCTTCCATCCCAAGGCAGTCTTGGGAATCTTGTACCACACTAGTACAACTCAGTCCCTAGTGGACTCCATTTGGGGTTTTATATTTGTATCTTGAGTATGTAAAGTCAGTAGAAATTTGATTCACTCAGTCTCACTGTGTAGAAGCAGATACACATATGAAGAGAGGGTCATTTCAAGCAGTCTAGCGTTGATTTGCTTTTTCTAATAGTAAAGGAGACTTCATGTTTTTTTAACATAGTTTTGTGCCATGTTAAAATGTGTGTAGCACTATTATGAAAATATAAGGCCAGAATGGGATTAGCCCTCTCTCTCTCAGGAATGGCCCATTTGTTTAAATGTGGTGTTTAAAAGATACAAGGTTACTACAATAGAATTAGCAATTAGGTAAAATGATAGAACAGTGGAAAATAATTCATAACTGGAATCAAATTCAACTAAACTCTATTCGAGTTGTTTCTGTGAAAAAAACTCAGGAAGGCTACTAACATGTCCAAATTGGTCCTTGGACTACTCCCATTGACTTATGCATGAACTTGGCAGGTTTTAGGTGGAGAGTAGTCAAATTTGACTGTTTAAGGGACCAGAGTGTGGTAAATTCGAAATTTGGAATTTGAATAAAAACTCGAGTTTGCATAATTCAAAATACGAATTTGAGAGTTTTAACCATCAATTTTACCCATAATAAATCTGCCCCCACATGAAAAATATAGACCCTCTCTATAGAATAATACCCTCCTTATAACATAGGTAGATGTGCTATATTGCCAGGCATCTACTGTACCTGTGTACAGTAAGGGGTATAACCCAGTAAATTCCTTTTGGAGCTTTCAGTGAGTTGGCTACCCCAGACTGCCACTAAGAGGGTGCTGACCCATTTTTATAACACAAGCAAGTTGATGATAGTTTAGGAACATCAGGTAACAATTACAAAAGTAGACCTATCAGTGAAAAACATGACCTGTAGGTAACTTTAATGTAGAGCAGTGACCCCCAAAAAGTAGCTTGTGAGCAACATTGCTCTCCAACCACTTGGATGTTGCTCCCAGTGGCCTCAAAGCAGGGGCTACAAATTACAGAATTTATTTTTCACCCCAGGAACATTTTTCATGCTAGTGTTGCTCCCCAAATCCTTTTTCTTCTGAATGTTGCTCACAGGTTCAAAAGGTTGGGGATCCCTGCTGTAGAGTAATGATTTGAAGAGTAGTGTCAGTATCACTTTAAAGGAGCCGTTCACCTTCCAAACACGTTTTCAATTCAGTTGTTTTCAATTTGATGTAGACTCTAAACAGTTTTGCAACATTTATTTGATACATTTCTCAGCAGCATCTCTGAAATATCAGCTACTATTGTATCAGTTCAAGAGCTGCCTTTAATGAAACCCAGAGATTTGCTCAAGAGTGCCTATGATAATAAATGCATCAACTAGTGATTGACGAATTTATTTGCCTGGCTCAAATTCACGTGAAGTCCCACAATTCTCCGCCGTCACATAAATTTGTGAAACACCCGTTAAAATTTGTGAAAAATGTACCGGCATCAAAAAAAATGACGCCAGCGTCTGAACATGCACCGGCGTACAAAAACAGATGCCTGTGTCCAAAACGAGCCACCCACATCCAAAATGAGACACCAGCAGTGTTTCACAATTTTTTTGGCGCTTTGTGAATTTCCTGAGAAAATTCGGAGAAGCAAAACGCCCCAGATTCGCCCATCACTAGTATCAATTAAATTAATCAATTTAAAACAGTTTAGAGAGTTCGCTACCTCCCCTCCCCAGAGCTGCTTTATAAAGGAGAAAAATCTATGTTCACTATTTGTTCTATTTATATCATTGGTAACATGTTGTCCTGAAGTCATATGTATGATACAATATTTATTAAACGAATCTATCTGTAATTATGTTGATACAAATGGCAACACATTCGCAATAGCATTTGCATAACTGTTGTAGCGTTAACCTGCAAACACAGTTTCTAAGCATAATTTGAGATTATCTCAGTACGTGAACTATTATTAATATAGTTTATAAATGTATAAAGTAAGCATATTTAATATATTTATAAGAGAACCCAACTCTGAGGGGCTTATTTATCAAAGTCTGAATTTATCTCAACATTTTCTGGAAAAAAAAATCTGACTAAATCCACACAGGTTTTTTCAGGTTATTTATTAATGCAATTTCCCCAAAATTGTGTTTGAGGGGAAAAAAATCTGAAAAATTTCTGAATTTCCACCTGAAACCCCCAAATTTCACAAATTTCTCGTGTTTTCACACAAAAACTCAGAAAACTTCAGATTATTGCACAAAAGGCAGTGCAGAACAAAAAAGTCATTGGGACTTCTCCTTTTGACTTATATGCAACCTCAACAGGTCTGAGATGCCGGATTTTCAGATTCTGAATTTATCATCCTCGGGATTTAATACATTTCAAAACATTTGTGATTTTTTTAAAAGTCCTTAAAAACATTTTTCGTGATTTTTTTTTCATTCGGAGTTTGGTAAATAACCCCCTATATTCTTCTTCCCTATACATTTTGGATTTACCCATGTTGTAATACAGAATACAGAGAAAAGTACATTTTACATCACCTAATTTTGTGTTTTCCCTCATTTTACATTTTCCTGCATTTTAAACCATTTTTTCTGGTAAAAAGAAAAAACACAAATTGGGTGTTAACATGTAAAAAGAGGATTGTCTTCCTTTGTGAAGTCACATTTTTTTTGTTTTTAAATTGAACTCCAGCTTTGTTTGGTATTGTGCCATTAAATCCATGTCATTTGGACACAAAATGCGTCAGGCCAATGTTTGTTTCTAATTGTATGGAATAAAGATTGATTTTTATTATTAAGAAAAGTAATGAAAGAAGTGTTTGTGTGAAGAAAGCTTTACCTGGTGATCTAGAGGGCCGGCGGGGGACACCTGCCGCGCCGTTCGCGGGGACGCCCACTTAATG
The DNA here is from genome assembly GCA_024363595.1 of Xenopus borealis. Lineage (NCBI taxonomy): Eukaryota > Metazoa > Chordata > Amphibia > Anura > Pipidae > Xenopus > Xenopus borealis. The sequence continues at coordinate 46,332,432 of CM044433.1, read as the reverse complement.
CTGCTTCTCGCAGCGCCGCTTCCTCTCTTCCGGTTCCTAGGCACGCCTCTTCCTGATTTAAAGGCACATTCACGCTGGCGTCAGGGTGCAAGGGCGCCAAATTCAAAGGTACTTAAGGGGATGGTTTTGTGGGGATCATTGCCCGTGATAGGTCCTTGTACCTGGAGCTTTAACCTGTATCCTGCTTGCTATTTCTGTTCCTGATTACTGTGTTTGACCCCTGCCTGTTATTTGACTACTCTGATTTCTGTATCCTGACCCGTGCCTGTTATTTGACTACCGATTTTGCCTAATCCTCGATTGATTATCCAGTTTGACACATTGCCTGCCTGAAGTTCCTTGCTGTCTGCCTGTCTCGACCCAGCCTGTCTGATCTGAATCTGATTATTCCGCCTGTACCATGACCTTCGGCCTTTAAAGACTTTAACTACAGTTGTGCCCCACTGCTGGCCAGAACTCCTGCTCTGCACCTCTCGTTTAAGTCCAGGTGGCATCTGAGTAGCTGAGGGCTCCTCCCGAAGCCAAAGGCAGGCACACTACTGGTGAAGCACGAGCCTAGACCAGGGTGCTTGGCATTTGTTCTGGTATTGGGTGCCGACCGTGACATTTTGCTTCCTACATATGTTAGTATGAACCACCTCAAGCTACAAGTCACATGGGTCACTTAATGAAGTTTGATGAGTGCACCTCTTTTACATCTTCTACTGAATATTTTTGATCACCCTAAAGCATTAGGTCTGGGGTTTATACACTCAGAGCTTTACTAATATTAGATACGTGTATAAGGTTTCCTTTTAATGTGTCAAGTCCAGGGTCTAAGTACACCCAGGCTAACTGATTAATGTGGTTAGTTGTAAATAGCTTTAAGCCAGTCATCTTATTTATTTTGTGTTTGACACCACAGTGGCCAAATATGCGACCAAAAACATTAGTTTAAATGAACAGATAAAGCCTTAAAATTCATACATACATACATACATACATACATACATACATACATACATACATACATACATACCTACATCCAAACCTGCAGACAGGCCATTTAGTCTTGTTGGTTTCATCAGTTCAAGATATTGGAAGACAGCATTTGAGAGGTTGGACTTGGAGTACCAAAACTACTACTAAAAAGAGTTGGAGACCTGGACTGATTATTAAATCTAATGTAAACCTTCCTATTGTAATGCTGTGTAAGTAGCATGAGACAAATATCTTCTGTTAAAGGAAGGCTTTCTATTTGTGTACTTCTAGTTATTCCAGGAATTATGGAATGCTTATCTAATTAATCTAGTTACTAAAAGTATTCCCCATGATACCAAGTATGGATCAAGGTCTGCTGTAGTGAGTATGTTCTTGTGCTTTTAACAAAATTGAAATAAAATTTTTTTTGTAAAGCTCCTTTCCACTTAATTAATTTTTTTTTTTGGGGTGGGGGGAGTTTTTTCAATGAAACTAGGCAGCTTTAACTCTAAACTAGAGATGATGTTTACACCAATTGTATTTTCAATTAGTTAGCATGAACTCCCATGTGCCATGTTCACTGTAGTAGATCCATAAACTGAACAAAGTCAACAATTATTTTTAAAAACAGACAGAGAAAGAAAACAAAAAGCTTCCAGCTGAACAGTGCACATTGATCCTCCGTTATGCGTCTATGGCTCTGCTCATAATAAATCAGCTCTCTTGTGCAGAAAAACAAATTACATTTCCTCCACTATTAAATGGTGGAGTGGGAAGACAAATAAATCATTATTGTTGTTGTTTCTGTGGCAGCTTTGCGCTCATTCCATAGAACTGAATAGATGTCCGTGAGCGGTGAAGCATGCAATTTCCTTGCTCAAACTGCTTAGAAATCTCTCCTTGCCGGTCAGTTTTACAGCCTCCATTATGCAACAATTATAGTTTTTACTGCAGTAAAACATAAAATTTCATTAAATATCAAAAAACAGCTTTTCAACCCACAGAGAAGTGTAATAATGAATTCACAGTGAACTGCTGAAGTATAGAATCATATAGAATCATGGTATTGTTGGGCTTTGAAAGGATTTAATGTGCATGCATACACCCTGAAATGGATCCTTTTAGCACAAGAAGACAAATAAACATTCACATACAGCTTCCTCTTTCTCTTGTACTTCAATAATGGTTAAGAAACACACAAGAAATCAGTGCAGCAATGCGCAGAGTATTGTTAGTATGTGACCACCCAGACTCATGCACATTCTGACACATACAAAGTCCACACATACATTAGAGCATAGTGTCTTGTTGCCTCTCTATTTATGAATGCATGGTTATTTTGGTTGTTTCTACTGTTTCTGTCCCCTTAGGAAGCTGGTGCAATTGCAAACTTTTAGAAATTGTGGACAAAACAGGCTCCAAACTGCAGATACTTTGCTGCAAGGTTTATTCAATACGACATGTTTCGAGCAGTGTGGCTCTTTTTCAAGTGAGGCCTTCTACAAGGCTCCCTCAATGCTGGATCCCTTTGCTAAACCTGACAAAACTAAGCCAAGAATAAAAAGATGGACCAATTTGAAGGAGCCACTTCTTTCTCCATCCTCTCACAGCAGCTATCAGTGCTCACACAAGTTGTTCATTAACTCCAGGCTACAGTCAAATTCTGGAGCATTTGAAAACTCTGCATCCTTCTACTAGTCAAACTACATGAGCTGCTGCTTTTATGTCTTCCTCCTTGAATGTATTCCTCTTGCATTCCTGAGTCCTGTAAAGATCTTAATTTTCTCACCATTCAGTGAAAGAAGGGTAAAATAGTGCTGTTACCTTACAGTTGTAAGAGAGAACTGTGTATCTGAAAGCAATCCTTGATTATAGGGTGAGTGGATTTTTTTTGGATTCCAAAGTTGCCATGATCCTGCATGTCTTTACTATGCATGTTCAGTATGCTCTGGAATGCTGTTAGCATTGCTAAAACCGTAGGTTATAGTTGTCATAGAGGCTGAAGCCATTAGTTTTGCAGAATTCACTGATTTCAAAGCTGCCATCTCATGTGATGCTGTATTGATTACTAATTAACCTTGCAGTAGGATTCATATTCACATAGAAGGTGCTATACCTAGCCAATAAGTCAATATAAATGGAAAACTATAAAACCTTATTTCCAAGGATGACAAATTAGAAGTTAGTTCCATACTGTATATGTAGGGACTATAATAATTGAGCTGAATAAACTGATGAAATGAAATATAGCTAGTAACATAAATACACTATACAAGGACCCTTGTGGCCTAAAACAAGTAGCGCTATGCATCTCTAAATAAAGCCAACACTTTATTTCACTGATTAAGCACTCCAGTGGATTCTATTGTTTATGTCTATGAAAGCAGTGATCTCAATGATTGATGAGCATCTTAACACTTGAATACTGCAGTAGCTTAGCAGTAGTCTGGTATTCTGGATATAGATATATATATTACTTTGTGCTTATTGCATGTTCTTTTTCTACTAAACCCTCCTGACCATTTTGCCAAGGTATATTTTATGGTTTTATTTTTAAACACTATATAGTTCAGTCAGCACTCACCAGTTCCACAATTTTTTCAATTTGGTGCCTTGTGGTCCACTCATCAACTGGATTATAAGGTTCTGTTAGTCAACACAGCACTGCTAAAGAATATAGTTAAAAAGCCTTTATTTGAAAACACATGGCTTTTGTTCTGCGAAGAGTGCAACATTTCTGGCCTGCTCCCAGGCCTTTATCAAGCTACTGGTTTGCTCCATATCTTGCAATGTATACATATTTACACAGTTCCATCTATTGGCTACAATATTACATTATTTCAACAGATCCACAATAAAAGAAAAATTTTGCAGAATACGTCACATCGTCTTTGAGTATCTGTATTTTCTGACTTCTGACTTGTTATATGGTCCATAAAACCTGACTTGATATACTAGTCCATGCAATTCAGTCCACAATCTGCAAAATATAAAGGTACAACAACAGAAAATATTAAAAGATCAAAAGTGATTCAAAATCATTTAAATGTAGGGTGTAAATCATATTCAGGCTATGGGGTTTCTAATGTTTCAAGACAGAGTATCCACATTGCTTCCTTCTTTAGAAGTTCTTTAAATCGGTCACCACTTCTAGCGTAATTTTGGGACAATGTCTATTACTTGAAATCTAAGCTGTTGGACCCCATGGCAAAATGAGAGGAAACTGCCTGATCTGGCTTTTTAAGTTTTATTGGCGACTTACGTTCCTGTTTTCTTTCCTTGATAATTCTAGTGGTCTGTCTCACATATAGTTGCTCTCAGGGACATTTAAGTGGATGTGTATAGTACCCCCTGATTTTAATCGGGGTAACTTTCCGTGGATGATACACAGTATCTCCTTTTAAACAATTTCAGCAACAGCTGCAGGACAGACACTGGTAGGATCCATTGTTCCTTGGGCATAGCAGCGCTGTTTCATACAGTGGCGCACAACATCAGATCTACAATAACCAGCACTGATCCTATGGTTTTGTTTCTTTTATGTGACATTAATGGGGATGAAAGGAGCTATAGTGCACTATGGTATTTCTATCAGTTGTTTTCACAAGCAGATCTGCAGTCAACTGTTCCCCCTCTTTAATGACCTTGGGGGCAGATTTACTAAATTCACATGAAGGAATCGAAGTTCGATCTATCTTTCAAAAAGATTCGAATTTGAATGTTTTTAAAGACCACTTCGACCAGTGAATTTTGAAAATCCGATTGAATCAAATGATTTGAATAATTCGAATAAAAATCTATTCGACTATTTGACAGTCAAAGTACTTCCCCTTTAAATTTTTATTCGACTGCCTAGTTACCAGATCAAAGCAACCGAATTGGGTTTCATTATTTTTGCTCCAATAAAAAAATTTGATCGAATGGTTAAAATCGTTCGAATTTATTCTATTCGATCGTTCGACCAATTGAATTGTGGTAAAATCCTTTGAATTTGAAGGATTTTACTTCCCACAGTATTCCCATCTATTCCCATAGTCGAATTCGAGGGTTTTTTTAATCTGCCCCTTTGTGTCTAAAAATGCAATTTCTTGGAAATCAAACAAAGTACATTTAATATAAAGTAAAACCCCATTAATGCATTCATAAAAAAGCTTGTAGGCGTTTTGTAGGAGCATTAAAAAAACCCAATAATACTAGTCTTTGCTGTCCCACACTCTCCTTTAAAATCAGTTCTCTAACATTGAGAACAGATTGGAGTCAACAACCCTCCTTTTTTCCCAGAAATACCAAATACCTGTCTCTGGACACAAGCATGCTCGGTAGAATCATTAAAAACTAAATGCTAAGTACTCCTCCTAAATGCTAAAGCTAAGTACTCCTCGTTCCCTTTGAATGTATTTTCAAACAGGGAAATAAATCATTCAGAATTGCCAATAAGTATTTGTTTATTTTTAGTTAATGAGACTAGATAGATAAGTAAAGGAAATGTGAAGCTATTTAATTTCTTTTTCTTTTTCTTTTCATTTTACAAAGAAGAAACAATCAACAAATCTAAATTGTAGTTATATGCAGCCATATGTTTCAGTGGTTTCTCAACGCTTCTAACAATGTCATTTTTGGAGTCTCTCAAGTGCATGCAATGATTCCTACAATTACACCGTTGGAAGATGTTCCAAGCTCAGATTGTATAGTGTAGTTCCCAGCACTTACACATCTGAATTACACATAAACAATAGGCAGAACTGGACATGAATCCACTGGACAATGAATCCACTTGGATAGCTTGTACATTTTCTATATTTATATATTTCATGGTTTTTATCTGTAGCGGATATTCCGTAAAATCATAGGATGCATTTGTTCTGCAACATAATTATCAGGTCATTTGCCTCAGGTAATGACAATTACACACAGTATGGAGGGAACTGAGTGCCATATGGAGGAAGTTATCATTCCTTTTAGACCCATCTAATGTGTTATGCTCTCCGAACTGAAGCTATTAGTTTACCAGCTGCACAGGGCCAACGATGTGCCAGTATAGCAGTTACATGCTTAAAATTCTGAATATCAGTCATATCAGCCCTAATTATGTAAAAGAAGAGAGACAATTTTCTATTCTAATCTAAATATCTTTTTTCTTATGGCATTTCACAGTTTTTTCAGATTGAAACATGTTGTTTATTTGTTCCCCATTATGCAGTTAGAAACCAAATATTTCCATTCAGAAAACCTTGAATAATATTTAAAATGGCACACAGGCATTGGATCAGTTATTTGGAAAAACTCACTGTTCAGAACAGTGCTCTGAATTATGGGATGGCTGTCACCCATAGACTCCATTATAAAATAAATAACACTTTTAAAAATTATTTCCTTTTCCTTTGTAATAATAAAACAGTAGCTCGTACTTGATCCCAACTAAGATATAATTAATTCTTATTGGAATCCTAGACTTATTTAATGTTTAATTTTATAGTAGGTATGAAGACCCAAATTATGGTAATTTGGAAATACCAGATCCAGAGCATTCTGGATAACAGTTCCCACACCTGTACTAAACAGAGATTTATAAATAGAAAAAGACAAAAAAGGACAAAAGCTTGAACCCTGTCATTTCATTGTTAAAGCAGTGCCTTTACCAAAGACACACACACAAAGCTGCCTTTAAGATGTTCAAAATTAGTGATGGGCGAATCTGGGGTGTTTTGCTACTAGAAATTCGCGAAACAGTGAGAAAATTCACAAAACGCTGCCACGTCTCGCTTGGGACGCGGGCATCCATTTTTTCGATGTCTGCAATGGGCGTCAGCGTCCAAACGAGATGCCGACAATTTTTGCCCAGGTGAAAATTTTCTGGCGTTTCGCGAATTCACAGCAGGAGAATAAATTCACCCATCACTAGTTACTATGAAAGGCTAATGTTAAAGGCAACAATTAAAGGTTTACTTTCCAGTTTTACACATTTATTCCCTTCATATTGCGCCTGAAATTTTCAGCTGGACTTCATTTGCACAGCAAAACACTTCAAGGGACTCCAGCAATCCACCACAGGAATCTTATTGTATACATAAAAAAAGTGATTTACATTTATTACACAACTTATGTTGTGTCTGTTATTGTAATTCCTTATGGTTTTTAAGTAGTTCTGTGCCTCTATTTTCAATCAGATCATTATACATGTTGAGCATGCTGAGTAAGAATTGCAAAAAGATGGAATTATGCCCCTTCATTGCATTAGCATCAGCAGTGCTCATAACTCGTACACGTCTTTAACCACTCCCATATTTTGTATTGCAATATAATAAACTGACATAGGCCCCTTTCCTTCAATAAAACCTAATTGTCTATAAAATGAACCCAGCACAGATGCAGTTCCACAACTCTTACCACAGCAGTCCTGCAACCCATCAATTTGCAACATGTCTGTCTAGAGAGACATTCAGTGATGAGTTGCAGGATGGTTCCTGCATATTGAAGAAATCCCCAGTAAATAGCGTAGGACTGGAGAGCAAATGTGGAATGGGCTTGGGAAGCTTTTTGTTAAAATGGTACCATAGGCACACACACTTATGTTATTTCAAACTTGCTTTTTTAACTTTCTATAAATTTTATTAAATCACATTTCTGGAAATGTACTAAGAGAATGTATGGTTTGTCCAATTCTGCGTACAATGGAATATATGCTTTGTTTTAATTCTTCAGTGTCTCTCCTTTTCAAATATATTTGACATATATATCTACATATATACATATATATATCTATATATATTTAACAGATATATCTACAGCTTATATGGGTCCCCTGTAATTGTTGGATATCCATTTGCTCCCAAGAGCTTGTTGTAGATGTCAGAAATTGCACTTTTGACAAACAGTTTGTGTAGCTTTACTTCTGTAGTAAGTCTGTGGTTCTAATATCTATAATGACTGGGACCTGAGGTTTTCTGGATAAGGGATCTGTCTATAATGTGCGAGAATGAAACAGAATTTTGTTAAAATAAATGATGAAATGTGAGTTATCTCTAGCAAGAAGAATCACATCTTTCCATTTTGCACTGTTTCAGAAGATTTCATTTCAACCCGTTCTTAGTTGCAGTACAGAGATTTCCTTAGCATTTTAATAGCAATCGCTGCCGGCAAATGAATTCGCGAAACACCCACGGAAATTTTCCAGCATTGGAAAAATGGACGGCTGCATCCAAAACTAGACGCCGGCAGCGTTTTGCTAATTTTTTGCCGTTTCGTGGATTTCTCAAAAAATTCACAAAGAATTCTGCAAAGAGAAATGCCCCAGATTGGCCCATCACTGATAGAACTTATAACACCTACATGGGCGTTAGATGTGAGTGCCCCCAATATGGGCTGGGCCTCCTTTCACTTGCTAATTTACATATGCAAATGATAAGCAAGTTAGGGGCATGAAGGGAAGGATGCCTAAATGCCCTCACCCTCGCTCCTTTTAGAATTGAGCAGGGCTTGATGCAGTGGCCTTGTTAGATGTTTGTAAGCAAATTAATGTCTACCTAAAAAGTAGCTTATCACCAACTTAAAATAAGTATTAAAAATTACATGTGTTATATTGCTTTCAGTGGTAAAAGTTTAGGCTAAAATATCTTACAGATCATTATCTGATAGCAGATAAAACCTCAGTCTTGATAATAACTTGTGCTGTAATGAATTGATGAATTGTGAGATGAGATTTTATCTTAGTAGGTAATGTATTACTTCAAGTTATTTCGTTACAACACCCCTACATAGCTAAAAATTTGAATATGAAAAAATATAGACATAAGTAATAATGTTTTTGGGGATGAAAATATAACTGACTTAGATAGCATCATAATTCCTGAGCGAGCCAATATTGAAAATGTTAAAGGATAGGCATTTCTATAAAACTGCATCCATTTATTAGTATGGTCTATGCGACCTGAACCATTATATATATATGTAGCTAGATATAGAGAGATATGTCTTTAAAATTCGCCACCTTATTTGATTTATCGCTGTCTGAATTAATAAAGTTAATTTAGCCCTGCAGTCACAATCAAGAACAATCATCATGAGTCCAGTGTGCATGCAATGGCCAACACCTGGGGGCAAATTTATTAACCAGTAGTGATGGGCGAATTTATCCCGTTTGCCGAAAAATTAAAAAATTCACGAAACAGTACTTTGGACGCCAGCGACAATTATGACACTAGTGACTTGCATCTATTTTGTCCTATTGCTGGCGTCAACATTTTTACTGGCAGCGAAACATGGGAACTCACCGCAAATTACTGGCTGGCGAATAAGTTCGGCCATTACTATTAACCAGCTAAAATTCGCCAGTGACGGCTTCACACCAATCACAACAATTCCCAAGGTGAAAATTCGCGGGGACAACACTAATTTACTAAAATTCAAAGCTTCCTCCTGGCCAACAGACTCTGGCAAATGTTTGCTATACAAGCAAATCAAAGTGAAGATGAGCTAGCATTCAAATTTGTTATACTGTAGGTCTTGAGCTCAAGCTAATTTGCATAAAGCTGGAAATTTAAAGTTGAATGGACCTCTTTATGTTACAAGTTGCTTTAAATACATTACATTTACACTAATAAGTAGACATATCCAGGGAACCTTAATAAAATCAATAGAGCTGTTATAATGCCCTACACATGAGACCACTGTGTAGTTAATGTTCCATATGTTAGGTTAGGAAATGTATGGGGGAAACTGGTTACACAACAAAAATTTTGGACTTTTTCAAGCTGAAAAAAGGTAAAGTCGCCAGTGTTTTTTGAACTTAGATTTTTTTTCCATTCAGAATATGATGTAAATATCTGGTAAAAAGAGGAAGATCTATGAACTTCCCCTGGTCTGAGCTGGAGAAGGCAAGTCTGGCGAAATAGGTAACGCTCAGTAAAATCCGAATCTTAGTGAATTTGCGGAGTAACGTCTATTTGCCAGAGCGAAAAGTTAAATCGGTGAAGTTACTGCGGGGGGGGTTCTAACGCTGGGAATTGTCACCAGCATTAGTCACTTCTCCCTTTAGTAAATCTGTCCCATGGAAAGGAAACTGTGTGGCCCCAAAGCAGGTTTTTTATGTCATAGCAATAGTTTGTGATATTGCAGGCAAACTCAAGAGTGCTTAGCAGCACTGGGTGGGATATGATAATCTACATATAATGACTGCCCTGTATAAATTATAATGTTCACAGTTCTTTCTTTCCGTGACTATTCCTCACAGGAGCACAATACCAAATTCTGAAAGAGCTAAAATGTAAAACTTAAATGAATAACTAAGAACTGTTCCCTTATCAGTTTTACAATTAAGGGATAAAGTTATCCCAGAATAAAAATTACATGCTTCGCTGAAACTGTAAAACAGCAGTTGCTCAATGTTGTGGTATATTTG
>CM044433.1:46197449-46235998 GCA_024363595.1 Xenopus borealis | reverse complement strand
CTGGGGGCGGGGATGGGAGGATCCTCCCAATTGTAATGCTGATATGGAGTGGCCAGGAAAGAGGGATTGTAGTATAGGAAGAAAAGAGGGATTTTACTAATGGAAAGAAAATGGGTTTGTAAATGGAAAGAAAATTTGTTCTGTTCAGTACCTTGGACAGCAAGACAACTTTGTTCTGTTTAGCATCTGAAGCTAGCCATAGATGTAAAGATCAACTTGTTGGTGAGGTCTTTCCTAATTTGGTCACCCACCTTTTTATCTTGCAGGAAAATGCATTGGAGTCAAGGGGCATTTTTTTTTCTTCCACATTAAATATTGTTCCCACAGCAAAATAAAACACATGGTGAAATTCTAACATGGATTCTCAAACATTTTTGCCAATCCCAAAACTGTGAATTGCATCACAAATCTGTATCAGCTGAAAAACATCTGCTCATCCCTTGACTCTGGGACTTCTGTCAGACCCAAGCAGTATAGGGGCACAAGTAGGACACTGACTAATAAGTGGTTATGTATAAGTACTGTAATTGTCTTGTTCCCAAACTTAACTGGGTTCATGATTTTGTTGTGTAGCTTGTTTTCCAAGCTCAATATCATATGTCCAGTAATTCTAAACCAACAGTAACTAACAGTAGGAGTAGGTAACATTGGTGTTTCCTTAAATGTCATAGAATTATTTAGAAAAGCATTTAAATGCAATGTCTTATTCCATACTTCATAAATCTTAATTTAAGACTTTCATGTCCTGGGAGTTCCTGGCATTCAAAAACCCTAAGCAATGTTTGCTTTAATTAAATGGGAAAATGTCTGAATACATAGGAGTAATAAGGTACAATGGACTGAAAATGTCATTCTGAAAAATAAACAAAGGAGAGCATAAAATGTAAGGCACGCTATACACTGATAGCTCAAAGGTTATTTTTATTTGGTTAGATGTAGAAAAGTCTGCCTGTCTTTCGAATAACACACAGATTTTTTTTCACTTGAGAAGAAGGTCTATAAAAATGTGTATTTATTTGGCACACAAAATTATGTAAGTGGGGCTGTCAAATGTAATTGGCAATGTATGAAGAGCAAGGACTTCAGGAAATGCAGGGAGTAGTAAAAGCTGTTGGACCGGGCCTCCACCGTGCACATACGCACTCAAACCTGAGCACACACATGCGCACTGCCCAGACGCACCATGAGTAAGCGCACTTGCGCGCAGATGAGTGCTACAACCAGGACTGCAGACCTGACTGGGATAGGCAGCAGAAAAAGGTACGTGCCCTCAAGATTTGCACCCTAGGCATGTGCCTACTCTGCCTACCCCTAGTTCCGATCTGTATTCAACTGTGCATAAATAGAAAAATATTTAGTCCAATATTTAAAGTCTAAAAATCCCTGCATAGTAATAGTCCAATATTATGGAAGCGTAATTTGGAGCCTTCTGGACAATTGGTTTCCGGATAACGGATCCCATACCTGTAGTAGTAACACAAATGTATTTATGAACTGTTCATTTAGCTAATTTATTTATAAAAAGATTTTTAAAAAGCTACCATTTCTCACTTGGTTCACAGACCATAAAAGTGATTATACTGGTTCAGAGAAATAGACAGAACAGTGATCATGGCAGCACGTGCTGAGAAACCATTAAACCATGAACCCATTTGCCTTGTGTGAAAGCTTGATTATTGTCTTTATTACTAACAGCCAGATTGCATATAGCTATCACTTGAGTTAACATTTGTGATCACAGTTACGAGAAAAGGTCTCTGAGGTGAGACCAACACAGCCTTTACCCATACAATATTCATTAACACAGCAGATGTCATTGCAATCATGAAGTATGCCCACAAGAAAAATACACAACTTCAAAGCTTTTTAACAAATTTTTACTTGCCTAATAATTAGTGGGGCCCACAATGTTCATTACACAGTACAGGTTTGGGATGTACTAACCGGAATGCTTGAAACCTGGGGTTCTCCCGATAAGGAGTGTTTCTTTAATAAAATAATTTAAACTTTAAATAAACCAAACAGGATTTTTTTTGCCACCAATCTGGGTTCATACAGTTACCATCAAGTACAAAGTACTGTTTTAATATTACAGACAATTTCAAAATATTAGAATTACTCACTTAGAATTAACATTATAGGACCTGACCTTCCCTTAATATGCAACTTTCTTTTATGGTGGTGCAAACAGTAATTAACCTGGGCCCAGACAGAGTTTGAGGCTTCATGCAGCTGCAGCATGTAGAAGTGGTATAAAAACAATTATAATTGCATACCGAGCCTCCTGGCTGCAGGGCTTTCCTCTACCTGCATCCAAGACGCTTGGTATGCAATGATATAAATACTATATATAATGTATAATAATATAAATAATGGCAGACTAATAGCAAAATTATAAGTATTCTAGAGGTTAGGGGAGAGGTAGATCAAAAATAGACAGACAGCCAAAACTTGAATATCCCTAATTTATACCCATAAGGACAACATTGAATCAAAAGTTTTTCCATACTATGCTTGCTGTGTGTGCCATACTCTGCCTGCCCTATACTCCTTGTGAGCCCCTTCATTTCCAACCTGTGTGTGTGTGCCATTCTATGCTCAATGTGTGCCATCCTATGTTCCCTGTGTGTGCCATACTCTGCCTGTGTATGCCATACTCTGCCTGCCCTTAACTCCCAGTGTGCCATACTCTGCCTGTCCTGCTCTGCCTGTGTGTGCCATACTCTGCCTGCCCTAAACTCCCTGTGTGTGCTGTACTATGCCTGCCCTAAACTTCCTTTGTGTTCCATAATCTGACTGTCCTAGTCTGCCTGTGTGTGACATACTCTGCCTGTGGGAGGTGAACCTTGTAGGGCTTTGTTAGCATTTGGATTTGTTGTTAGGGTCCCTAAGGTTTTTAATTATGTGCTGGTCTTTGCTTTGTGATCCACAGGGTATTAGGAAGCATATAGTTTTAAGGGTATGCATTAATATAACAAAAAAATTTTCACATACGTATGAGTGTGGAGTGATATCCCTGTGAACAAAATGTTTTGTGGTAACATGGGTGTCATTTAAAGTGGGTGTGGTTTAAAACAGGGAGCTATCAACACTGGCTTCCATTATTGGCCCTCCAACATATGGGCCAGAAAAATTTCAGCTCTCGGTACCACAGAAGTTGGACAGCACTGTCTTTGAGGAATGTTAGTCCTCCATTTTGTTCACCTATATATAAAGAAGAAAGTCTGCCTGTGGATTTGTTTCTACAGTATTGCAGAGAGATAAACAAAAGAAACACCAAGAGCCCCAATAGTGTAATATATATTGGTAAAGGATATTGAAATAATAATAAATAACTTATACTCACAAACCAGGGTTACCAATAGACAACCGCTGTAAAGGCAGGTGGGGAGAATGTCCTGACCCCACTCAGGATTATGAAGTCGCTCTCTGTAGATAGGAAAAGTGTATCACCCTCCACCGAAGGTGGACTTAGTATTGTATAGAAAGAACAGAGGCGCCAAAAGGATAAAAGGATCTGAACGAATTTAAAAGCCAAAACTTGGTAATCAGAGGAGGCAGTGGTGGACTTACCTCCTCCGAGCAGACACAAAATGACTGTAATTAGGCAGTCAAAATTTATTAACGAACTCCAATCAGTACAACGCGTTTCACGGGCTCAGACCCGCTTCTTGAGGCAATAAACATAGGAGCTACAGCATCTGGCAGTAGTATACACACTCAGCTCCTTTTGGCGCCTCTGTTCTTTCCATACAATGTTTCTACAGTATGTTCTTTATTCATTTGGACACTGTATTACAGAATGCAACAAAACTATTCAGATGTTGGAATTCTATATGATACAAGCAAATGCAAGGGTCATAATCCCAGAAGAAGTAGTCAACTACTAAAAAAAACAACAGCAATCCCACACCTGCAATACAACCACCGATCTAACTGACCAATGACTGTGCCATTTTAAAGTATTGTAAAACTATTCAGCACCCCAATGTGTTATGTATATATGTACCTAGGAAATCTTCAAGTTGCTGAGCATCAATTTACCCCAAACTCTTGCCCAGCTGACCAAAGACTTTGCAACTTTCCATGGTATCAAATAACTATTTAGCAGTGTATTATAGCAAAGAAGAAGGCATTGTTGGCTGTTGATCTTGTTTATACAGGGCATTTACCTGGCAGACCCTCTGTGCCAGTCCATAGTATTGGTAAACAACTAAAAATGCATTTTGTCAAATACAAAACATATACCACAGCTTTATTTTGTATAGAATAATAGATCAAAGCTCCATTAGAAATAGAATTACATAGCACTGAATAGTACAACCAAGCCTCATGTTACTGATAATTGAAAATCTTGGAACTTATACCAAAGTATTCATTGAGCATATATGCACGATTCCTACAGATATGCCTTTTTTTTCAGTTAAAATGCTTGCAATTTCCAGTGCGTTTTGCCTTTGCTGTATTTCCTTAACTCAAGGATATGGATTCAATCTCTTAAGGCTGGTAACATTCACCTAGTGATAGTGACTGCTTTTCTTTTTTTTTTCTCGATCAACTTTATATGTATTATCTGTTAGAACTGGAAATAATTACTGTATAACTGTCTCTGATTTGAAAACTAGACACTATATACAGTATAGTAATAAATTCAGAGTGCTTTTTAAAAATACATTCAATTATTTTAAAGATGTAACATGACATTTTATGGGCAACACCAGTTTCCCTTATAACAAGTATTTACACTGTATATACAGGCATCAGACCAGAATGCTTGGGACCTGGGGTTTTCAACATAAGGGATCTCGCTATACCTTAAATCTGCTAAAAATCATTTAAACATTAAATAAACCCAATAGGCTGGGTTTGCTTCCAGTAAGGTTTATTTATATCTTTGTTGGGATCAAGTACAAACGCTAGGTCTGGGGCTCACTGCTCCTGGACACTGGGTCACTTAGGTGAACCTAGCCATCACTGCTGTATGTTCAGGGTGTTTTTCCTTAAGGCATTTTAAGCCCACCACTAGTCTGGGGCCTAGTGCACCCGGACATTTTTGTTATCAGGTCATTTTTTTCCACTTGTCACATGTGACTTACAGAAGTATCAGCACTGATAACTGCTCTGCTTTTTTTGAATAATATTGTCACAGTCGCCACCCAACACCAGAACAAACACCAAGCACCCTGGTCTCCGCTCGTGTTTCACCAGTAGTGTGACCGCCTTTGGGCCCGAGAGGAGCCCTCGGCTTACTTGGATGCCACCTGGACTTAAACGAGAGATGCAAAATAATGGTTCTGAATAGGCAGAGGGGCACGACTGTAGTTTAGAGTTTATAAGGCCAAAGGTCATGGCAGCGGAAGAGAGGAGCGATGTGGCAGAATTTGCTGGTTCAGGGCAAAATGTTCCACCCAAACCCACAAAAATGGTCTTTGACAGGGTGGCTCTTGAGCGGCAGGAGTTGACAGAGCAAGGTCTTGAAGATAATACTATTGACATGCTCTTGTGTTTTTGCACAACTTACTAGTAACATTTAGTAAAAAGAGACGATTTTAGTTAGAAAATTTGTACAAAGTATGCATAAGCTGAGTGCCCCATCAAGGCAGTATCCATGCATCAGTCGTAACTAAGTAGCACTGACGCATCGACATTGCCTTGACAGGGTGCTTCAGCATATACATACTTTGTACAAACTTTCTAACCAAAGTGTCTCTTTTTATGAAATGATACGAAGTTGTGCAAAAACACAAGAGTGTGTCAATAGTATTATCTTCAAGACCTTGTTCTGTCAACTCCTGCCGCTCAAGAGCCACCCTGTCAAAGGCCATTTTTGTGGGTTTGGGTGGAACATTTTGCCCTGAACCAGCAAATTCTGGTGATAAGGTAGTCTGAGAGGATTGTCCATTTTCATTGAAAACAATTGTGCGAACAAATGCCTTCTTGGTCACCAAGGAAAAACTGATATGACTGGTCCTTCCGGATTTTGTTCAACACTCTCAAAATAAGAGGGATTGGCGGAAAAAATGTAGGCCAGCCTGAATTCCCATTTCAGACTGAAAGCATCCTGACACAACACTTGCCTCTCTGGGTACCAGGAACAGTATGTTTTCACTTTCCTGTTCCTGGACGTAGCCGTGAGATCTACCCGGGGAAGCCCCCAATGATTCACCAATGCGGTGAAAACTTCTTTAGTTAACTTCCACTCCCCTGGGTGAAATATCTCCCTACTGAACAGATCCGCTAAAATATTCTGATGGCCTGGAATATACTGTAGGTTGCTGACAAATTCAAGAGATTGCACTCCGCCCAAGTAAAGATTTCCAAAGTCAACTTCAACATCTTCTTGCTGCGAGTCTCTCGTTGTTTTTTGATATAGTTTACCATTGTTATGTAGTCGGACTGAATGAGAACTGCCGACTTCCAAAGGTGGCTCTGGAAACTCACCAGAGCTTGAAACACAGCTTTCAGTTCTCTGAAATTCGAGGACCATTTTCACTGCTTCTGGCGGCCAGAGACCCTGGGCTGTCAAGTATAGGGTATGAGACCCCCAACCTATGCTGCTGGCATCTCTAGTCACTATTTGCCAAGATGGGCACCCTATTGGCTTGCTATGGGAAAGGTTGATGGATTTGGACCACCATGTCAGACTTTTAAACGTCTGTTGATATAGAAGTATAACTTGGTTTTGTTTTCTACTTCCCCATTGTTGCAAGAACTCGAATTGAAGCTGTCGAAGATGAATCATCACCCACTTGACCACTTCCTTCGTTGCCACCAGTTTTCCCAGGACTTCCTGACAGGCCTGAGCTGTGGTACAAGGAAATTTCTACAGAGCTTAGACTCTGCAAACAATATCTTTTACTTTGCCAGAGGAAAGGTACAACTGTAACTGGTATGTTGGTATCTACCAACACCCCTAGGAACACCATTTGTTGTGAAGGAGTCAGCCTTGAACTCATACTCTGCAAGAGAGGAGTCAAAATAAGTAGACATAGGAGAAGACCCTTAGAAAGACTTAAACTACTTACATATAGGCTCCCCAATCGGCTCAGGTTGTAATCCCAAATGCGGCAGAAACCAACAGTACACTCTCTGTTCCAGCTCTTTAAGACGCGACTGATGATGACGTCACAGCACCGTCTCTCCACTTGCTTTTTATGGCATCTAACCACAGACCCACAATCAGATTTCTTCAGATTCCCTGCACTAAGGGGTGCAATTAAGTGTTCATGTACTCGCCCCTTGACATCTCTATGCTTTCTCCCCTCACAGGATTAAAAAACACAATCCTGTGTTTTGTAGTTTGCACCTTGTCTACTATTTGTAAATGATCCTGTAAATGTTCAGCCAAATTAAATAAATTAAACACTAAAGATTTGTCGAAATCCAAATGCTGGGATTTGTAGCCACAAAGCAACCCATTCAATGTATTTAAAGGGCAGTTAAATCTAAAAAAAAAAAAAAAGAGAGAATAAAATGTATATTAGATGTTATTTGAGCATAAGGGGGAATATGCAGTTGCATGCTTAGTACCTGGGGTCAGAGACTTTCATAGCTATTAATCTGCAAAGACCCTGGCTGCTACAGCCCTAGCTTTGATATACCAGTTCTTCCCATTCTAAATACTATTCAGTGGAAACTAAAACATAAATGATGACAAAAATAAAATAACTATGAGAATAAATCAGATATTTTAATTCTTACAGTCCCGTGCTATTTCACGAGCTGCCCCTTTAAGTGTTTCCTATGGAAATAAATCTGATGTTCTGCTCTATTTAAAACCAATAGATCATCTCATGGGCACCAGGCAATTGATCACATAATTCATCTGCAATGAACAGGGATGTTAGAATGTACCACATACTCATCCACTACATTGTTTTTCCATACCTGAAGTGCACTGAAATACTGTCGAAATCTACATTCCTGTCAGATAATATTTTACAGTCAGTGAAAATGCCTCCCTTGGGGAGTTGTTATTTCTATGATAGTTTCCATTCATCCTAGAAGATGACTAACCCTTCTTATGAAATCTTTCACATACGTATTATTTATTGCCTGTGATTTTGCACCGTGTCTTTCTCTCTGTATGAGACTGTAACCCAGTAACTTAGATATATGTGCATCGACAGAGGTAACTCATAGGCTACAGGGGTGCACAGCAGGCACCGAATCCATCTTTCCTGTCTTTGTATTAGTTATGATTGAGACAGAGAAAGAAATAGACTCTGATTTACAGTGTCGGCTCTGCAAGCTAATGTAGAAATTTATATTTCTTGTCCTTTTGAAACTCAGTATCCTTAGATCAACCCTACTGGCGACCCAAATGCCATTTAGCTTTTCAGCTGTCACGATATCCAACAAATTTCAGTTTTGAAGAACCAGAGTGTCAGTTCTCAAGATTTTCTAATGTAATTGCTTTACAATGATTTAAAGAAACACGGTGCTCCAGAATAAATTGTAAATGACTCACTGAATAGTGAAAGTAGGCCGAGTGCACCAGCCCCAGACCCCCAGTTTTAGGGAGCGGTACGGCAGACAATGTGTAGAAGAAATAAGGCCAAACAGCACTTAAACGGATCCACAGGACCAGAAATATTCAAAATATTTTTATTTATACAAATTTAAAAAATGTATAATTGCATTTATTTGATTTTATTTTAACCTTGTAGAAATAAAAATATTTTTAAACTAATTATCTCTGGTGGATTCGTTTGAGTACTGGTCGGCCCTGTTTCTTCTACACTAATGTAATTGCTGCCCATTAGAAACATCATTTTACAAAGTACAATTATACTTATGGGTGTCTGCAAACAGTGTCAGACTGGGATGCCAGGGGCCCACCAGAAAACCTTAGATCAGGGGCCCAACTTTCCAAACTATTATTCCTTCTCTCCTCACTTAACCACTTTATCGTTTTATATCTACTTACTATACTCTATTCTTCCAATAATAAGCCTCTTTTTTTCCACATAAAGAAATAGGGAATGAACATGAAATAGGCCAAATTGTTAGAAGCAAGGGGTTCACTGACACCTGGGCCCACTGGGAGTTTTCCTGGTATCCCTGTGGGCCAGTCCAACACTGTCTGCAAACATACATATTTGGGTTCAGACATAAAGTAGGCTCAAGATTCAGGCATTTCACATGCATTTTTATAAACGCATTAGCGATGAGCGAAATTTCACCAGCAGAGTATTTTTGGCAAAGAGAAACAGGTTAAATTCACCCATCCCTAAAACGCATAAATACAATGGTGCTGCATTTGCTTCATGTTCTAATGAATATTGGGGCAAGAGCATTGTGGTCATGTTTGTGTTCATATGCACTGATACATATGTTTTTGCATTCCTGTCTTCAAATGTGCTTATATGTTCCGACATGTAGTCTATAATTTAAATTTTTTTATAAAGATAAAAAGATTGGGGTGTGATATAATGGATTTTTATTTTGGCTCTGTGGATAAAGAAAAGCAATAAGTAGGATTATAAACCAGGCAGATGATATAATTGTTGCAAATAGAGGGAATATCAATATCAAATGTTGAACTAGAGCGATATTTTAAGAGATATTAAGACATGATGTATTTCAGAATACATTTGTCATCTGCAAATGAAGTGTGCAATGCAGTACTTGCTTCCCTTAATTCCAACATCACTGCAGTCACCAGGGAGAGTTGAAACTAGGGATGCATTGAATCCAGGGTTCGGTTTGGGATTCGGCCTTTTCCAGCAGGATTTGGATTCGGCTGAATCCTTGTGACTTGTTAACCAAATCCGAATCCTAATTTGCATATGCAAAGTAGGGGGAGGAAGGGAAATCACTTAACTTTTTGTCACAAAACAAGGAACTAAAAAAAAATTCCCACTTTTTCCCTTCATGTCACTAATTAGAATATGCTATTTTGGATTCTGAGTCGGTTCTGTATTTGCCCAAATCTTTCATGAAGGATTCAGGGATTCACCTGAATCCTAAATAGTGGATTTGGTGTGTTCCCAATTAACTGACAGACAGTTGTAGCAAATGCATTAATATTGGCTCAACTGTGCTTGCAATTTGATGCAAAATAGATGCTATTGCACTAAAAATCTAAATGATTTCTGTGTTCTAATCTTTAGGCACAAGTCTGCTGCATCTACTGATGTATCCCTCAGTGGGAATCTGTGGGACCTATGGCTTTCCCTGTGTCAAAAAGGCTTATTTGCATCCTATGCAACAGGAGGCAGGTTGTGGTGGCAAGCAAAAATATAAATGCAAGAAGCACCTTTTTATGCAAGTACCCTTAATGAACTGGATGTTTTACACAATTTACTGCAGCACATTACGCATTTGTGGTTGAAAGTTACAAAAATTATGGGTTTCTTGCCTTCAATGATACAGGGAGCAGAAACATATACGTACTACAGGGTTGCAGTGGATCTGATTTACTTAGGTTTCAATCAATTTAAAGTATTGCACAGAGGATTACTAATAAAATTAAGAAATTAATTAAGAAATATCGGCCTGCATATTGGTCCATAATATTTGTACCTGAATAAAACAACTGGACTGAAGGATAGATTACAAAAAGTGGTGGTAATTGGAATAATTTCTGATTGGACCAGTGTTATTAGGGGACTACCGCAGCAGTCTGTCCTTGGCTCTTTGCTTTTTATTTATTCATAATTGGCACTGAGGTGGGCATTGTAAGTACTGTCTCTATTTTTGCTGATGATACTTAATTATGTAGCACAATAAGTTCTATGCTGGATGTTTCCATGTTCAAAAGTGATCTCAGTAAACTGAGGGACAGGGAAGGAAACTGGTGGTTCAATATCGGTGAATGCATCATTATGCATTTGGGTAATAGCATAAATTTTTATGGATAACAGACTGTGCAGCTCTAGGCGCTGTTTGTTAGTAAGCTTTACAGTATTTACAAAAACAAAGCAAGGTGCATAGTGCAAAACACAGATACAAAAAATGCATACACATGCAAGTAAACTGGCAAAACATAAGGACAATTAAGTTAGTAGGAATGCTTGCTTTCTTTGGAGATAAGGCTGTGATAACTTTTCATATCGTTTTTTACATATCACAAGTTAGTGATCATTATAAGAAGACCAAATACAGTAGCTGGATATTTTTTACACAAAAAAGGACAAGAGGCCACACCCCTTTAGACTAGAAGAAAGGCATTCTTATTTAAGGCAAAACAATTGGTTCATTATAGTGGGTATGACAAGGCTGTGAAGTGAGCTGCCTGGTGATGTTGTGATGCCAGATATTTGTGAAGAGCAGCAGAATATTTTAGATTCATACTGCTTTTACATGGATTTCAGATAAATATTGATATTTCATCAAATACCCTTCAAATGTGTGGGGCAACCCACAACTACAATCCCCTTCATTCTTCAAGATATTAAAGGAGAAGAAGGCAGCCAAAACACTGCACATTATGTTATGAGGTTCTGTACCAGCCCAAGCAACCACAGCCACTTAGCAGTGAAGTTCCAAGCCTCTGAAGGGTTTTCTATTAGCTCCCCATCTTCTTTTCTTCTTTTCTGCTGATTCACTGAACATGCTCCATGTCACCGTCAGTTACCTGAGCTTAGGGACTGATTCATACTGAAATATACTGTATCAATGGAATGCAAAATTCAGGAAACTTGTTTATGTTAATTAGTTATTAATTTCGATTCCAATTACATGGCAGCATGTAATTACAAGCAGGTAATCTCAAAGTACCACACACAAACATTAAATAAAATGAACAAAATACCTAAACTGTATTCTACAACATTTTGTCTAGACTGATACTTTATACAAATACTGAATATTTAAATAGTAAACAAACACCGGGAAGGGAGTTTTTGTGCAGGAGAGACAGTGGAGGGGCACTGCAGATTTGCAATATGAGACTTGTAAAAACCAATTACAAATGAACACTGTTATGTCCTTTTGCTTTCTACTATAATAGACATGATATTGTAGCTGATACAAGGACCACACAGTTGCTTGCCTCTCCCAGTTAAAGAAATGCAGCTTTGGATTTGCTGCTCTCTGCTGGACATAGGATGAAAATAATGGATATTCTGTAAAACATAAGATTTCTAAGTAAGGTTGCTATATTTAAAATGTATCACTTTATTCAACATTCTAGCTTTGTTGTAACTTTTCTTATTTCAGTTTTAAGGCTCTCTTTTGTAAGGCCTTAATATGCAGAATATGTCAGCTATGCAAGAAGAGTTTCATGAAAGTGCACAGGTTTGTCATACTTCCCATATTATAGGTATTGGACCGTTTTATCAAGAATGCTCAGAACCTGGAGTTTTCCGCATAAGGGATGTTTCCATAATTTGGATATTCATTTTTAAACATTTTAGTTGTTTGATTATAATGTATGTAGGATGGATTTCCTGTAATTTGGAGCTTTTTTGGACAAGGGTTTCAGGATAACTGATCCCATAACTGTACCAAAAGAGGGTGAAATACAATTGATTTATAAAATAATTAAATGAAAACTAGACAGTGATTATTTCATTCCCCAGATGCATTAAAAGCATAAGTTCCACAAGGGATGCCTCCTTTGTACACGTCTGCCATGAGGAGCATTTCAGTAGTGAAAACACAGATATTAAAGGAACAGTAGCACAAAAAAAATGAAAGCATTTTACAGCAATTAACATCAAATATACTGCTGCCCTGCACAGGTGTTTGCTTCAGAAAGACTACTATTGTTTACATAAACAAGCGGCATGGGGCAGCCATGCAAATCTGAAAGAGGAGAAAATACACAGGATACACAGCACATAACAGATAAGCTCTGTAGTATACAATGGAATTTTTCATAACTTATCTGTTATCTACTGAGTGTCCTGTGCTTGAATGGTTATCCCCATGGCTACAGTTCCCTTAAAAGTTGCCTACCAGAAAATGATGGTTTAGGTCAGAATTATGTATGCACAATGCTGTAGTGTACACCTGCCCATTAACTCCAGTCCTCTAATGGCACATATTTTAGCCCTCTTACTGCCAAGGGTGCTGTAGTGTAGCTGCAAAAGATATTATTCATGCAACATACTCAATGTGGTGTAATATATGGAAACCAACCCCTTGTCCAACATCTCCATGGTCCACTCTTCTCCATTTCCTGCTATAATAGCCTCTTCTGGAGAGACTTGGTATTTAGGATGTGCTTCCATTCAGGTCTGGCTTACATTAAGCATTTGGGGATCTGTGCAGGACAGTCAAATTCTTTCACCTCAGTCTCTGCAAATGCCTTCTATACAGACTCCTGTGTGTGAGAGCCTTCCTCTAAACTGGGGATCTCCAACCATGAGCAGCTTTCAAATATAAAAAGATCTGGAGAGCAACACAAACATGTAAAATGTTTCTGGAGGTGCCAAATATGGGCTGTGATTGGTACTGGAAGCCCCTATGTGGGCTTGCAGCCTACATACTGTAATGCTCTGTCTGGCAGTACATCTGGTTTTATACAACCGAAACTTGCCTACAAGCCTGGTATTAAAGTTAACTTCAAGTTAACTTTTAGTATATTATAGAAGGGCCAATTCTAAGAAACTTTTCAATTTCTTCATTATTTCTTTTTCATAGTTTTTTAATAATGTGCAATTTTCTCCTGTTTCTTTGCAGCTTTCAAATGGAGGTCACTGACACCATATAAAAACAAATGCTCTGTAAGGCTACAAATGTATTGCTATTGACACTTTTTATTACTAATCATTCTATTCAGTCCATCTCCTATTCATATTCCAGTCTCTTATTCAAATCAATGCAGGGTTGCTAGGGTAATTTGTACCCTAGAAACCAAATTGCTGACACTGCAAACTAGAGAGCTGCTGAATAAAAAGCTAAATAACTCAAAAACCATAAACAATAAAAAATGAAAACCAATTGCAAATTGTCTCAGAATATCACTCTCTACATTATACTATAAATTAACTCAAAGGTGAACAACTCCTTTAAACATAATCACCTCCTGTGAAGCTGTTTAGAAGTAACATGCCAATCAGCTTTTCAGGGGCTGCTGTCACCTGAGGCAGCATCCCAGAAGTCGCCCTCCCTCTGCGCTTTCCACTTTTAGCGTCGGAGTGGGTCCAGGAGGGGCAACATCATTAGTTTAGTGAGCACTTTGTGCTTGCTGCACTAGCAGAGCTGAATTTCTGTGTTAAAAAGTGGAAATGCAGCTCTTAAAATTACCAGAGGTGGCTTTTTGCCATCCCTGGTAACTGGCCACTCTATGCTGCTTGAGGTTCTCACCTTGCCTCATGGCAGGAATAACCCTAAACCACTGGTTGAGAATCACTTCCCTAAACTGTATTACAGAACTGTCATGAAACGATATTTAAAAATCCAAAGGATGCATTTTAACTACACCTAAGTGTGGGTAGGCTTATAAATTCTACACATAATCAATGAGTTAGATAAACACACAAAAAGTCCATCCCTTAGCAAAAGTGTTTTAAGAAACTGATGTTCCAATAATAACCTTACCCTTTATTTTTCCTAAGCAATATCTCCCATTAATATAATGGTCTTCCACTGCACTAATCCCTCTGATGAGCTTCCCTTATTACCTAATTTTTTTGGAATCAGCACATACATCAACAAATGTTTCAAGCTCTGTCAAAGTTACTACTTTAAAACCTAGATTATGATATCTTTAGGGGCAGATTTATCAAGTGTAAAATTTTGAATTTATGGGAATTTATAAAAAAATTAAAAATTTTTAACTCGAAATTTGAATTTCGAGTTTTCACTTTCGACCCTTGATAAGTCTGCCCCTTAATGTAAGCTTTAATTAATTGGAGAATGTTCCATGTACTTGTACAACAAAGCAAAAACAGCTTTCTGGGCATAACATTCATGTCAGCATTATTCATCCTTTGTGCTTCTTTATATGAGAACAGAGAACATCCTAAGATTCAGTCACACTTGGCTTGGTAGGAATAAAACTGTTTTTATGGTGTTTATGGATAGAGCACACATTTGTATACAGAGTAACTGGACTCCTTTAATGGGTATTCTGACGAACAAGTAACGGAACACTGTTGTACATTTTTCCTAAAGTCATATAAAGTTGATGCATTGGGTTATCATCAACTATCCTTCATAAAATCTTAATGATTTATACTGATAATTCATTAGCATTTGCAGATATACCATATCAGCATTCTGTGCCACTTTACCTTTTAATTTAGATCCTATTATATGAAATATTAAAGAAAACTGCATTTTTAATGTTCAGATACAAGTGAATGACCTAGTGCCATACAATAGAGGGAAAACACACAAAAATGGATACATGGATTTATGCATGTTCTTTATATAGTTTCATACATGTGCACAGAGCCAATACTAAAAAAGTATTAATGGATAATTATAGCAATAAACGCAAAGAAAAGAAACTGCAACATTTCAAAAGACATTGATAGTGGAAGCTCTATAGGATTATAACTTGGAAGGTAATCTCTGATGGCATATAGTTAAGTGCATTTGTGCAGGAATGTTTAATTTGACTCAAGAGATTTAGCGCTGTATAAGTACCTTGGTAAAAAAGGAATAACAAGCTACTAGGTGTATTGATATTTATTAAAATCTATACTGTACATGGTCAGTTCCGAAATCCCCATAATGGAATAACAATCATAAGAATATTTTAAAGAGCAAATTTGTTGTACACAGGGTTTGTTTTCTACTTATTGTTAAAGATATACAGAAATGATAGAATATTTAAAGAGTCAGATGCCAAACTACAGCTGTGATAAAGTTGTTTGGAGTTGCATTTATAGTAAGCTTAGGAGTACTAGACATGCCCTATGAAGTATCTATGAAGTATACCAAAACAATCAGTTTATTTTGTGCTCCAACATTCTGTTTCTGTTCCTACCTGGAAAAGAAATATTGCAGAATCAAGCATTTTGTATTGTGCTCTACAATATTCATAAAACACAAATGAATACTTGAAAATACAAACACATACTAAAACACACTGAAGGTGTGTTTCACTCATATGAGAATGGAAACCTGGAGCAATAATAGTGATGCCTGTTCTTCTCATTGCAAAGACTTAAGGCCCTCCATACACGGGCCGATAAAAGCTGCCTACAGAGTGTGGCCAGTGTGTGGGGCCTTCCGATGGGCTTCCCTGATCGATATCTGACTGAAAGTAGTCCAGATGTCAATCGGGAAGATAAAAAATCCAGCCGGATTGCAGCCACGTCTGTTCATTGATGATTCGACCACCCGTATTGCCTCAATTCTGATCCAATCATTGGGCCCTAGGGTCCATGATTGGATCCGCCCTATATTGCCCACCTCAATGTGAGCATATTGGGGAGAGATCTGCCCATTTGACGATGTATGTATGTTTGATGTGTATATTGCCACCTTTACGGTAGAGTTAATTTTTGTATACAGTCAGCCATACACAGTCCGAGTCGGCAGTTTATAGGGCCCTCCGATGGGCTTCTCCAATAGATACATATCTGGCCGAAAGTTGGACAGATGTTTATCGTATGGGACTGAAAACCCAGTTGAATCACGGCCGCATCTGTTCGTTGATGAGGTCCCACAATCTGACCCCCTGTATCGCCTCCGTTCTGATACGATCGTTGGACCCTAGGGCCCACAATCGGATCAGCCTGATATCGCCCACCTCAAAGTGTGAGAGATTCCCTCGTTTGGTGATGTTGCCGTGTATGACCACCTTAACACTATAACTTCCCAGAGTAAAATTCTACTGCTCTCTATTCATTCCTATAGGATTTTTAGAGGTGTATTTTTCAAACACCTCTAAAAATCTGGAATATTACTGTGGTGAGCTCTGATTTTCACACTTTTCCTAAACAGGTAAAGGAAATGACTGCTTTTCAACAATACCAATGGCATTCTAACGGGTGATAAAAGTGTTTTTATTGCTGCTCTCTTTGATAGCTGCGTTAGCTGTGGCAAGCTATATAGAATCCCTTAAATTATATGTTTAAAAGTACTTATTCTTCGAAATAATTTACAAGATTACTATCTTATCATATCACAGACTAAATGAACCCCATATTCCATACATGACTAGGGTTACCACCTGGCTGGTATTTTACCGGCCTGGCCGGTATTTTTGATGGTTGATCCCAATGGTATTAATAGGCAAAAAAGAGAATATATAGGAAGGTCGGTATTTTGGTATTTTGGTCGGTATAGGGTGGCAACCCTATATATGACAAGGCATAGAAATAACCCACTATACATACAAGCAGGGCTATATTCACCATGAAGCAACTCAAGTGGACTTTGCTAAAGAAGCTTTAGGATAGTAACCCTTGGGTGCCTTTATAGTAAATTAAAAATCACTCTAAGAAAAATTGAAAAATGTTATTTCATCAGCCTTTATCTGGCTACTTTGGCTAAATCTGGGGAGTGAAGCTGAGAAGAGCTAACATATAGGAAAAGCATACTAGCATACCATGTCCCTGTAATTTATCACACAATAGAAAACCATCAAATTCAGTGCTTATGACATTCCATAAATGTGATAAAAAATGTATGGACTTTATGTTTTTTTTTTCATGTTTTTTTTTTCAGTGCTTATGACATTCCATAAATGTGATAACAAATGTGTGGACTTTATGTATTTTTTTTCATGTTTTTTTTTTTGGTTTTAGCATTTTGTTGAGGTGTTCCCCACTGCAATCAGTCGAGCAGTTAAAATGTTGGAATCAAACAGAGCAAACTATTACAAATAAATTCCATTTCATATGCAATCAGGCTACACCCAGCTACATTGCTCTTGACCACATAATACAAGTTTGTTACTAATCACCCTTCACCATTTGTCTCAGTTTTGTATTTGGTTACATATTATGCTGGCTAGTAAACAATGCTGAATGAGCAATCTGAAGGATCACTATTTTCTTTTATATTAGTTTCTGGCCAGTTAAGAGAAAAGGTTCTTATATTTCAGTTTTTCCTCTTCTTCCTTTTCTTGCATTCTACACTCCAGGATTCGAATTTCCTTCTTCACGATTTTACTCATCGATGGGTCCATTTCCAGGACTTTTTCAAAATCTTTCTTAGCTTCTGCCTCATTCCACACTTCTGCGTTTGCTTTTCCTCGAATAAAATATGCCTTTGTCAGACCTATGGGCACGAAATAACTAGGTCAGGTTAAAATCATGCAGAAATATAAAACAAAAATAAAATTAGCCTGGGTTGTGGGGCCTATCCTGACAGAATGAAGCATTTGGCACAGAAAGTATATATAAGATTTATTTATGTATATATTTATTTACTTCTATTTAAATATTTCAGTCTGAGGGAAATGTCAAAATCATAACTGTTTCAATTTTATCTGTGGTTAATGGAATTTATGCCTTCTGTGGACTATAAGAAACAAGTCTGTTAATACATGTGAACAAATCCCATAGAATAATGGAATATCCTGTTGGATTCGTCAGACTTCCAGACATCTTTGCTGACAAACCAGAGCTGAGTTTAGGACAGAGCAGAGAGAACATTAGCCTTGGGCCCCCCAGCAGCACAATGGAAACCTGCTGATAAAAGCACAACTGCTTGATAGTAAGCTGTCTGACGATGAGAGATTCTGGGAGTTGTAAGCTAGCATGATCACAGGCTGGACAAACATCATTTTTCTGTTACATACAAAAACTTAAAAAAAAAAACACAAAATTTAGCTAACGGGATGGTTTTGCCTCAAATATGGATTCATGCAGTTTAGTTGCAGTTTAGTTTAGTTGGGATCAAGTACAAGACACTGTTATGACAGATAAAAAGAAATAATGTGGGATTATTTGCTTAAAATGCAATGGCAGATGGCCATCCTGTAATTCAGAGCTTTCTTGATAATGGTTTTCTGTACAAGACATCCATTACCTGTATTTTCAAAATAAGAGCTAACATGTTAAATAACACTGATGTCTGAATAGTTCATTCTTACAGGAACTGAACATATAGACCTATAAAGGTAGCGCCTGAAGTCTTTTGTTGAACCTTTTTTTTCTATATTTCATTCATCTCCTGCACTGAACAGAGATTGGCTTTTGGCAGAGAGCCCAGAACAGCCACCAGGTGCACTTAGAGACTTTTGTAATAATTTTGAGATAAGCAAATAAGTAATTGTAACAATTATGATAAACATGTCTCTTGGGAGAAGTTAGACTCACAGCTTAAAGGGCAATTTACATTCATTAGCAAAACTGTAATAACTGAAAAAAAACCAGAAATGTGTTCAAACTTTCATAACCATAATTAAAAATGTATTCATTGTTTTCTGTTTCTATTATTTTTGTACCTGCTTTTCTTCAAAATCTGCAAATATACTACAGAGTTGTAAGAGTTCCTGCTAATTTTCGCCTGCGTTGGGTTGGGCGCAGGCGTGAACTCGCCGGTGCGCATCCGAACGGGCGCGTGCGTGAAAACGCCGGCACGCGTCTTCAGGTCATCACGCCAGCGCCTGTATGGCGCCAATTTGGGCCTATTTAAGGGCGCCTGGGACTCTGGACTCTTGCCCGATTATAGGTTCAAGTTTGTGACTCCTGGGTGTGCCTATCCTGACCTTTCTACAGCTTCTGTTCTTGTATGACCCTGCTTCGTTCCTGGACTTACGATTCTTCGCTGCCTGAACCTAACCTTTGCCTGGATTTCGATTACGTCTTGCTTCCTGATCCTTGTCTGTACCGAGCACCTTGGAATGGTTTTCGGGCTTTTGTTTCCTCCTTGGTCCGCTACTTCACCGGAGCCTTCGGCCATTACAAGAGTATCCTACTACATAGCCTCCAAATTTTTTTGTCCCTTCATCTGTTTTTATGACCTTTTAATTAACTGTACTGAATGGCCTGTACAATGTTTAATCCAAGAAAGCAAAGTGTTAAAAATACATTTTCTTCTGATAAACAGACCACATTTGTCAAGGCAGAAGAACATTGTGTTTCACTGCCCCACAAGGGAGGCAGCAGGTCATGAAATCATTCAGATCTGCTTTAGTGTCAAAGCCTAGTTTGTTTTGCAGTGTCAGATTTCATTAAGGTGTTGAGAATCAAGCCCTCCTGGGAGACCCAGGAACTAAATCTGGATACAGAAAGTGGGGATAATTGAAAGAGAATAAGGTGGAAGGGCACAAAGTAAAGGTAATGTTAACAAGAAAAACAGATACGCATTGCAAACAGGAAGTTATAACGAATGAACAAAATTGCACTTTGGGGATATACAAAAAAATACGTTTGGATTTCTGCTCTGGGTTGTACTTTCTAAACAAACGATGTAGAAAATAAACCAGCAGTAGTATCTGACTGTTGCAGAAGAAGCAAATTGTAAATCACCAGAAGGCATACATAGGAGTCCTATGGGGCTATGCAGTTAGAACAAATAAAGGACAATGTCATGTAAACTTGTAGTCACAGCAAGAAATCTAGTACCATATGTCTAGATCTAGATCTACATGAACGACACCAGCAACTGATGTTTATGCAATTAAATGCATGAAGGTGAAATAAGTATGAAATTGGAAGACTATACCAAGTAGATCCACAAATTGATTTGTACCAAAAAAAGTAGCCATTTTCAGCTTTCTTATTTATTCTATAAGTAACAATAGCCACTTGCCTAGCCTAAAAAGCACTTACTGGAGACATCTACTAGAGGAACCAACCATAAAGCATAAGGCAGAGGCATCTCTTTAGCATGTTACCCAGTTTCACCCTGCAGGGTTACCAACAACACAGTCAGTGGAGCTGACACATAAAAATTTTAGAAATGTGCTTCTGTCCCATGTTATTACCTGGATGGTGTTGAATTAGGTCATTTGTTTGTTCTAATACTTCATAGTACTCTTCCTGACGGAGCAGGCATTGACAGTAGTTCAAAACCAAAGTGTTAATCATCTTTTCCAGTTTCATCCAAGGCACCTCCCATGGCTTCTCCTGTAAACACAATTTGCAGTGACAGTCCAGGCATTTAAAAAAAGCAGTTATTACAGCTGTTCCTGTCCCTAAATTAGGTAATTAAAAAAAAAAAATTCTGTGACCTCCCGAGGCCATGTTCTAAGATCATCTGTACTAAATCTAAAAACTTGCGACTGCCTGTCAGATAATTGTAGGAGAAATGTTGCAATGAATTCTGGTGCCAAGCCAAGTATTTGAATCTATTCCAGTAGTCAAAGGGAAAAGGCAATCAATCTACATAATTCAGCTATTTGGCATTTATATGTAAATCTATATATATTTTATAACCTACAGGAATCTTCCCTTTATTTTGGTACCTTAATAACCATTCACCCACAGTCTTGATGATCGGCATTATTCTTAATAATATGTATCTGTTGAATATCCTCCAAAGAATACTGTTGTTTGTATATACATTTGCAGTGTTTTCTGAAGATGTCCTTCTTTCTTAAATATCCTGCATTATATATATATATATTTATTTATAGAGATATATAGATAGATAGATAGATAGATAGATAGATAGATAGATAGATAGATATATGAACTATATGAATGGTTCTACCTTTGTCTGGAGATTCTTCAAGCAAATAACCCCTTCTTTATATTTGTTGATTGCATCTTCATAGCGTCCAAGCTTAAACAGCCTGTTGCCTTCTCCATGCAGGATTGGCACTGCTTTCAGTTTTTCATCATTATTCAGAGCCCACGTTTCTCTTTTGTATGCACTAGGAGATTCCACCTGTAAGTTACATATTGATTTTATTAGTTTTTAGGTTTTCAGTATATGTCAAGCCATGAAGAAGCTTTGACAAACAAGAATCCCCCTGAAAGCTTTGCAGAGGTCAACAACCTCTAGGCAAGGAAAAGAGTTTTAGTTTTAAGTGATAATAAGAAGTAACCAAAAAGCCTATTAGACAAAACAGGGATTGTGGGTTTTAAGCAAGTAGTTAGGAGGAATTAGACTCTTTGTCCTCCAACTTGACAGTTTTGAAAAGTAACCATTATTCTGGTTACAAGGCTGTCACAGTGGCTGAAAAACTCCATACCTGACATTTACAGCAGAATAAAATGGGCAACTAAGGGATATTTTAGGCAAGAAATGACTGTATCTTCTGTGAAGGAAATGCATTTAGGGCATTTTTTCAATATGTGCAGCAGTCCTGTCACAGTAAAAGAATAATAATGTATTCTGCTGCCTGTTAGCTATACTGGACCTTAAAATTTCTAGGTTGTTGATTGAGGAACATAACCAAATATGTTTTTAATGGTTATCACACCAGGTTTTCTTGTATGCAACTAAGATTGGAATGGTCCTTTACCTTCAATAGTTCAAGCACAAATATAAGAGGCTGGGGCTCCTTCTGCAGCTCATCTAGGTCTTCATAGCCCAGAGTATGGTAGGCAAACATATTGGCCAACCCACAAGTGTGAATGTGCCAGTCTGTTGGATCTTTTCCTTCAGCAATGCGTCGCAGGCTCTTGGAAACTATTGGGTATAACCCAGTATGCTGCAAGAAAATAACAAAAATGTTATTCTAGATAACTTGTATAACTATAGTTTTAGATGTAGTTACTGTATGTATAGATGTAGCAAAGTAGCTTTAGTGAGGGAGGGTTCACCCTCCTCTGGAGTAAAAGGCAGTCTGGTGGTCAAAGTTAAGTATGATAACTGAAACGATAAACTGTGGGATGATATTCATAAAGGTAGTTCACTGCTGAAATAGTTGCTCTATTTTTTAATAACAAACTTCAGTTAATCTACAGTTTGGGCTAGTGACCTAAAGAAACCAGAACATCATTTGCCACATAACCTTTTGGGGATTGTACAGAGGACATAACTCAGTGGAAACTGCATTAGAATGCATCATATCTAAAATGCATTGAAGTATAAGAGTACAACCATTGACTAATGTCAGAATTAAGGAGGGGACCATACATATACTGGATATTGCTTTAACAGAATGCAACCATAGGCTAATGTCTCATATCAGAATTGAGATGGGGCCAAAGAGTATTGTATATTATACATTGCATTAACAGAGTACAAGGCCAGGGCTGACAATCTAGATTCTGGCAAATGCCAGAGAGGCAAGATGCCATAGACAGACACTATTTCTCAGGCCCAGTGGACTAACTACCTATACAGCTATCCCCCACAGTCACAGGGGGGCCTAGACAGCGAGGTCTGCTGTATCATAGTCCCCCTCCCCAACCCATCATGTACCTTTAAAATAGTTTGGGCC
Organism: Xenopus borealis; assembly: GCA_024363595.1. Taxonomy (NCBI): domain Eukaryota; kingdom Metazoa; phylum Chordata; class Amphibia; order Anura; family Pipidae; genus Xenopus; species Xenopus borealis. The sequence continues at coordinate 46,212,801 of CM044433.1, read as the reverse complement.
AGAGGCACAGTTAAATAGGGATGGCGCGAACTGTTCGCGCGAACATCCGCTGTTCGCGCTCGCAGAATATTCGCGAACGTCGCGCGACGTTCGCCATTTTGGGTTCGCGCATAGTCGCCGCTTTTTTTTGCCCTCTCACCCCAGACCAGCAGATACATGGCAGCCAATCAGGAAGCTCTCCCTCCTGGACCACCCCCCACCCCCTGGACTACTCCCCTTCCATATATAAACTGAAGCCCTGCAGCATTTTTTCATTCTGTCTGTGTGTGCTGCTTGGAAGAGTTAGTGTAGGGAGAGAGCTGTTAGTGATTTCAGGGACAGTTGAAAGTTTGCTGGCTAGTAATCTACTTGATACTGCTCTGTATTGGAGGGACAGAAGTCTGCAGGGATTTGAGGGACATTTTAGGTTAGGTAGCTTTGCTGGCTAGTAATCTACTGTTCTTCAAACAACTGCCATACATTGACCTGTATTTTTTCTGTGCTTCAGTGGCTGCGACTATTTTCAGCATTTATATGGCATATTTTTTCTGTGTTTCAGTGGCTGCGACTATTTTCAGCATTTATATGGCATATTTTTTCTGTGCTTCAGTGGCTGCGACTATTGGATTTTTCAGATACATTTTTGCCCTTGATCCCCCTCTGGCATGCCACTGTCCAGGTCGTTGCACCCTTTAAACAACTTTAAAATCATTTTTCTGGCCAGAAATGTCTTTTTTAGCTTTTAAAGTTCGCCTTCCCATTGAAGTCTATGGGGTTCGCAATGTTAGCGAACTGTTCGTGCGTTTTGTCGCAAGTTCGCGAATATGTTCGCAAACATTTTTTCCGCGGTTCGCGCCATCCCTACAGTTAAATGGCTACAACAAATTCCATATCTCACAAGATACAAACTATTTACAGTACTTTACATGTTAAATCGTTACCATTTCTAAATTCAAGTCACTACCCCCTGTTAGACATGAGAAATCACCTATGTCTTTCGATTCTCTACTTGGTATATGTCTGAGGAACTAGCCTATTAATGTCCCAATAGTTTTTCATATGACACAACTCTTGGTGAAATGGTGTGGGCATCAAGGGTGGGAAAAAGTGTAACTTGTTCAAGGTCCAGGGTAATACAGTGCTTACTCTACATTTTGGAAGAATGTGTAGGCCTACCCCAGTTTATATTTGTGGCCCTACATATGGTTGTATTGGCATGTTACATGGATCTGCTTGGTGCAAACAATAAAAATAGTCTGGGTCCAGGAGGTGAACAGTGAACAGGTTGGGGGGTTGGGGGAGGAGGGACTGTTCATGCCAGGTCCCTTCTGTATAGTTTTTTGGCAGTGGGGCCTGATGCTCCCAAGTTAGACCACTGATCTGGCCAGTGGGGGCTGTTTTCCCATCTTTGTACCTTAATGAACAGCGCCTATTTTGAATCTCAGTCAGGACCAACCAACCATAGGCTAATATCTCTCATCAGAAAAGAGGTTGGGACCAAAGAGTAAACTATTACACTTATGGGTCCTGTTATCCAAAATGCTTGGGACCTACATTAATAATTTGGGTCTCCATGCCATAAGCCTACAAAAAATTATTCAAACAAAGTCAGCCTAACTCCGATCCACAAATTTAACAAATTTATCAAAAAATCAGCTTGAAAAAGTTGGTGCAAAAAATGTTTGTGCGTCTTTTTTTAATTTAAACTCGACTTTATGGAATTGTCACCATGACAACTCAAATCTATCGGATTATAGTACATTGCTAAAAATTCAAGATTTGTTTATTTTTTTTTTTATTTTAGTTTTCCCCTTTAAAAACTGAACCAAAAAAATTTGAGGTTTAATAAATAAGCCCCTAAATCGACCCAATAGGATACTTTATCCTCCATAGTTAATTATATCTTAGTTAGGATTAACAGCAAGGTTATGGTTTATTATTACAGAGAAGAAATAAATAATATTTAAAAATCAGAATTATTTACTTAAAATTTAGTCTATGGGAGATGGCCTTTCCAGCAATTTTGAGCTTTCGGGATAATGAGTTTGCAGATAATGGATCCCATATCTGTTTTGGCAAAGTCTGTGACTTCACTGTGCCTGCTAAAACACTAAAGTAAAAAAACTGTAGAACATACGAAAAGTAAAGGGAACTTTATCTTAAATTACATATTTTTTATCTTAATTACATTTTTTTTCTCATAAAAGTTTCATGCAATCAGCAGCAAAGCAAAGGCTAAAATTAAACAAACTGCTAATATTCATATAAAATGTCAACAAGTCTCAGAAGGCAATAATACCCTATATGGGAATAATTAAAGTTCCCATCAAACTCAACTATCTTTGTGAATACTTTAAAAGAAAAATAATATTGCTGATTGTAAAGCACAACACAACAAGTAGTAATTATAATGTGCAGGCCGTATGCAACCATCAATCAGAGAAACATAACAAAGGTGGAAATGTATTCTCTAGCCTTTGAAGAGCAACTGTTATTTATAGAAGGCAATTTTCAGTATTAATCAAAATCCTGATGTTGATATTGTATAACATAGATCCGTGACAATACAGTATGTGCAACAATCCTCAGGCTTTTATTTCTGGGTTGAATATGGAAAATACATTTTGCAAATTGACAATGGAAAGCAGGGCCTTGATGTGTTTTATCTACAAACAAGGAACCATATTAGAATGCAGGAATCCCAGTATTGAGGGCTCACACAGGTGGTCATTTGTCAAAAAGCTCATTTTCTTATTACCACATTAAAAACATACATAGTCTTAAAACATTATTACAAAAAGATCAGTGACAAATGAGTTCTAATATAAAGGACTAAAGATCCCCCATTCACACTGGTGGTCCAGTATCACCCTTTAGGGGGTTATTTATCAAAAATCAGAATTTTTCTAATATTTGAAATAAAAAAAGACCGACCAAACTACAATCCACGATTTACCCTCATTAAATAACCACCCAAAAAATCAGGGGAAACCTTGTTTTTTTTTTTGGATTGTTGCACAAAAACAGCAACTTTTTCAGATTGTCGTGTGAAAAATCAGAAAATTTCAAAACCCCAAAATGTTCGGATTATTGTACAAAACCCGGTGCAGACCATAATATCTTCAAATTGAAAATAGGACCTCTGCCTTTGACCTCAAGAGGTTGAAAATAGAGTATTTTTAGATTCTGACTTTTTGCATCCTCGGGGTACAATACATTTTAGTTTTTCCACTAAAACTATGGATTTCATAGTAAAAAATTTGATTTTGAGTTCAGACTATAATAAAGGAGGCACACAATGTGTAACAAAGATTGTCACCTACCAACGATCAACCCCAATGCGCATTTCGACCAATTAGACTTCATCACAGGGGACTATCCCCCATATGCAATAAAAGGCACTAAGTTTGCCCAGGAACAGTAACCTACAGCAACCAATAGGATCTTTGCTTTTAAACAGGTGACCAGTAAATTCTACCTTCTGATTGGTTGCTATGGGTTACTGCTCCTGGGCAAACTTAGTGCTTTTTACTACATAACCCCCTTTGTGTGTTTTCTCAATAATTCAGAACGATACCACAGTGGTTTGCTAAATGCTTCTAGGAATCCCAGCCTGAATCCCAATTAGGGTTAAACTGGGGAGAATGCCAATTTGCTCTGTTAGGTAATCCTGGAAGCCCAGCCTGAAGCCCTAGTTATTCTGGGAGCTATGGCCGAAAAGCCGATACAAAAAAGTGTCTATATATGTAAATACAGTATGCTATGCACTAACTAAGTCCTGATCAAATGCGTAACTATGAAGGACAGGGCCTTATACAGTATGTATTGCAGATGCCCTTAGGCCGCGGGGTCCCAACCTGCCGTCCGCACCTCCAGCAAGTGCAAACGTTGGAGCACTGGTGCTCCTCAGCAAGCAGATAGGCAGAATGCCATCCCTAATAGTTTGCCGCCCTAGACCCGGGACTTTGTGGTCTCTCCACATACCCAGCCTGATGAAGGAGCACTAAAAAAATAGAGCAGAAACATGTTTTAACGTTCAACCACAGTCATTTAGCAGTAAAGATCTGTGCCTCCAAATATACCCTCTGTAGCTCCCCATGTTCTACTGATTCCCAGCACAATCTCTGTGCTACTGTCAGTTACTGGAGCTTAATTGGCAGGTCACAATATATGGTAATAATAAAATATTAAAGTAATGAAGCAAGGCTGATTAGTAAATAATATAGACTCTCATTCAGCCCTGAAACCAGTGCTATTTGCATTAGAATTGAATAAGCAGCCCTACAGCATCAGTTTCTACTTGATGATTTTTGACAACCCTTAAGATGGCCATAGACATAACAATTACGATCGTCAGATATACAGGTAGAAACAATAGAACTCTACCTGTATCTGACGATTCAGCACTAACAATGGCCGATGTTAAGGGTGCCTTCAAAGGCACTGATCAAATTTTTCCGTCCAGCCTGATCAACCAGCCGACCGATATCTAAATCTGACGATAATCTGTCAGCTCATTTCCCAACATACACGCACCGAATATTGTACGAAAATTATTTTTGTACGAAATTATCTGTGCGTGTATGGCCACCTTTACACTTAGGGGCAGATTTACAAAGGGCAGAATTTCAAAGTTAAAAAACTGCGATATTCAACCATCAAATTTTTAAAAAAAATTTTCCTAATTTTTGATCGAATAGGTCCATTTTTGATTGCATAAAAATCATTTAAATTGTTCAAATGTATCATTTGAGGAGGTCACCCATAGGCTAAAATGGCAATTCGGCAGGTTTAAGGTGGCGAAGGGTCTAATTCAAATTTTTTAAAGAGACAGTACTTCGAATGGTCGAATTTTAAAGTTATATTAAAAAAATTTTCAGTACAAATTATGGCCTATTCGAAGTACTGTCGAAGTACCCAAAAATTACATTGATATTTTAATTTTTTTAAATTGAATTTTCACTTCAACCCTTAGGGGCAGATTTACTATTGGTTGAATTTGAAATAAAAAAAAATTAGAATTTCGAGCATGTGATGTAAACTCCTTCGAATTTGAATATCGAATTCGAAAGGATTTTACTGCAATTCGATCGATCGAATAGAAAAAATGTGATTAATCGTTTGAATTGATCAATTTGAATGATTTTATCGGTCAATCAAATTTTTTTTATTCGATCAAATATAATGGTCCCCAATTCGGCAGCTTGGATCTGGCGAACTAGGTGGTCGAATAGGGGAAGTACTTCAACCATCGAATAGTCGAATATTCAAATGAAATTTTATTTAGAATATTCGAATTATTCGAATTCAAATATTCAATGGTCAAATTTGCCTAATTTGCATATTTGAAGATTCAAATTCGAATTTTATGCAAATTCAATCGAACTTCAAATTCTTCACATGAATTTTGTAAATCTGCCCCTTAGTATATCTGCCCCTTAGCATCTCATGAGCTGCCACAGTGAGCATGCCACTGACGCTCCTAACCAAATCGAAGATTGTGAGCACCTGTGCACAACTTTGAAGGCCTGGATTCAGAACTACTGAACCTCTGGGTTGGTACAGTAGGTTCAGTTTATAAAATACAGAGTTGGGACCTGTTATTCAGAATGCTTGGGACCTGGGATTTTCTGGAATTTGGCTCTTCATACCTTCGGTCTACTAGTAAATCATGTAAACAAGTTAATGTTTTACTGTTACAGAAAAAAAGGATATCAGTTTTAAAAAATTGGATTATGATTAAATGGAGTCTATGGGATAACTAGGGATGCACCGAATCCAGGATTCGGTTCGGGATTCGGCCAGGATTCGGCCTTTATCAGCAGGATTCGGATTCGGGCGAATCCTTCTGCCTGGCCGAACCGAATCCGAATCCTAATTTGCATATGCAAATTAGGGCCAGGGAGCTAAATCACGTGACTTTTTGGCACAAAACAAGGAAGTAAAAAATGTTTTCCCCTTCCCACCCATAATTTGCATATGCAATTTAGGGTTCGGATTCGGTTCTGTATTCGGCCAAATCTTTCGGGAAGGATTCGGGGTTTCGGCCGAATCCAAAATAGTGGATTTGGTGCATCCCTACGGATAACGGATCCTTTACCTGTGCTGCATTTAATTTCATTAACTTATTTTTTGTGGCTTTAGAAACATTGAAAGCAATGTTCTTTTTCTGCTTCGACTTTGCAAAATACGTTTTCCCAAATACATTACTGCATCAAAAATGGGTCCTTCTATTATTAATAATTATAATTGACTCTATAATAATAACACAGATCACCAGTGGGTCCAGTTCCCACTAATTCACTATCACAGTGGTGATCCTATTGACAGTGACAAATGGACTGGCAAGCAAAGTACAACTTAAAGTCACTTACTTATACTATACCATTTTTTTAGACTCTATTATACAGTTCAGTCCTCAATAACTGTTCATGCCTCTAAGCCGAGACTCTCAGAAATAAAATATCACTTTTCAGTAATAAGCCATCTGACATGTTTTTGATTGACATATGCATCACTATGTAAAATAACCCGATATTTATCAAGTTGTGTATTCATTTCAAGCATTTACACCCAATGTACAAAATGATGTCATTTTTACACTCTTTTTACTCTGTTATTTATGCTATTTATGTTATTAATGGGACACCTGCCGTTTTCTCATTAATATTAATGTTTTAGTCTAGGTCTGAAGTAGTAAAAATGAATGCAGCAAAATACAGCAACTAGGCTTTTATACATATGATATTTGACATCACCTTTGACACCATTTTTCTGGTGGAAATAATTTTACACATTTAGACTTATAGGTCCCCTAGTGTCACCTCATTAACAAATTCTGAATTGGTTTTCCTGGAGCATATTCTCTCAATGATACTGGGCAATCCACTCACAACTGTTGGTATTTACTGATTATTTTGCCTAAATGGCTTAAATAGAATATCAGTTAAACAGTATAAATATAAATGAGCTGGAGAGAGTGCAGAGACGTGCAATTAAGCTGGTTAGAGGGATGGAAGACAAATTATGAGGGTAGATTGTTACGGTTGGGGTTTGTTTTCACTGGAAAAAAGGAGCTTGCGGGGGGGACATGATTGCACTTTACAAGTACTTTAGAACGGTAGTGAAGTTGCGCTAACGTTACTTCGTCAGGCAAAGCACATTCACGCTAGCGATGCCTAATTTGCTAACGGCACGAAGTTAAACGTTTAATAGAAGTATATGTTACAGCCACTACATTCCACTACACAAGCCCAGGAAACCTTTAATAAATAAAATAAAGTTGTCCTATTGCCCTAAACATGTGTCCGCTGTATAGTTGACTTTCCATATGTTAGGAAATGTAGTGGGAGAAGGAGGGTAACCCCCCAAAAAATTACGCTATTTTTGAAACTATCACCCTAAAAAACGTAAAAGACGGCAGCGTTTTTTTGGGACTTAAAAAAAAGTTTTTTTTTTAAAACTCCTATCTATTGTATTGAACTTCGCCAGGTCTGACTTTGCGAACTAAAGTCTAGCGCAAGAGGTGTAACGTTCAGTAAAATGGGCATCTTAGTGAATTAGCGTAGTTACGTCCCATCGTCAGTGCGCAACTTCGCCTGGAGTAAGGGTGCGAAGTTGTGCTAGTCTATCTACTTCGCTAGCGAATTTTCATCAGGGACACTGTTAGTAAATTGGCGAAGTTGTGAAATGACGTCATGCTGGCGAATTAGCTCTAGCGTTAGACGTTTTGCGCTTTAGTGCTTTTCTACTATCATTCCTCTGTGCAGCACAAAGCATGATACTCTACTGCAGCCTATAGAAGATCTGCAAATATATATTTTACTATCCCAATTTCTCTTTAAAGGTGTACACTGTGTATGTTACAAGCTACAGCAGATAACAAGCTGACACCAGATATACAATGTATTTGATCCTTAAAGACAGTTTCTCTTACAGGCACCTTTGCCAGCACATTACTACCAAGTAAACTGAAGAAAATAATTAGCCAGAGAACTTTTCAGTTTTAATGGTCTTTGCCTTGCAGCCTCAGAGTCCTGCAATTTTAGATCTCCACTGTGACTTGTCGTATATTTACTATACACAGCAGGAGATAGGCTATCTTTCCTTATTATGATCTCCCGAGTAGTAAAGTCACACTATTAATGAAGAGAGATTGCTGATATTGATTCTGGTTTCTGCTTTATTTTATTCTCGTCCATTGAGTGTGTTTTTCAATTCATAATCCCATTCCAAATGATACACTCTAAGAAACAAGAGTAGCTTTATAATAAAAGATGTGAATGGGTCAAGAAAGAAATGCTATGAAAGACAAAATGATTTCTAAAGCTCCTGGGAAAGATAAACGTATTATGTATGGATGCTAATGCATTATTCACAGGTTAGAAGGCTGCAGGTAGTTCTCTGGTTCTCAGAAGTTCATTTTTTTTTCCTACGGCTTAACTGCACCTTTACACTTTACAGCTTGCAGCTTGCCAGAGGAGGCTAGGGAAAGCACTGCCATATGCTATGCATCTTATATTCACAATCACTCAAGGACTATTGTAATCTTCTTTTGGAAATGATGAGCCTGCAGTTAAATGGATTTTGAAAAGGGCCCTAAAATAAACAGTCGACAGAACTTTCTCATAAACAAGATGCAGTAGAGTTTGAAAGGGAATAAAAGACTTTTTCTTTCCTTTTACATCGGCAGTTTTAACAAATCAACATAGAGGTTTTGTATTCAGTCTCGGCTTTAGGATTTTTTTATTCCCTGTATTATGTATTTGTAGTGCTGACGCTAGTATTTGTTAAAACTTCTACTACTTTTCCAGTGTTAAATGCCATCACAAGGTAAGCATACAGTATGTGGCTATTTCTGCCTTATATAAATATAGTACCCCTAATCTGGTCAGGGGCAACCAAGCTTGCCTGATCTGACAATTCATGGAAAGCCAGAATGAGTAGGTCCTCCGAGAGGCCAATGTGGAAGACCAACTCATTACCTGAACCTCGTTGAAACTGGATACAACTGTGCAATTTATTTTTGTTTCTTTAGGGGTCAGACATACTTTTATATGCATATGCAAAACTGAGGGTGCACTACCATCTATATTACACAAGATACAAACCATGACTACAGGTTTTATCGCATTATCGTTATACGTGGTTAATATCACAGCGACTGCAACTGTGTTAATTACACAAGAGACAACATGAAACATCAGCGTTATTTTTTGGATGAATGTTTATCCAGTCAACATGTCTATAAGCGTATCTGACTTATTATTTTTGTATTTTTATATTATTATATCTATATTAAGGGGATCTAAAACTCAAATTTATCTCATATTATATTTAAAGGGATATTGTCTGCATTTTCAGAATGCATCATTTAATACTGCCGCTCCAGCAGAATTCTGCATTGAAATCAATTTCTCAAAAGAGCAAATAGATTTCATTTTGAAATCTGACATGGGGCTAGACATATTGTCAATTTCCCAGCTGTCCCAAGTCATGTGACCTGTGCTCTGATAAACTTCAATCACTCTTTACTGCTGTACTGCAAGTTGGCGCCCCCAGCAGCCTAACAACAGAACAATGAGAAAGTAACCAGATAACAAGGGCCGCTCCGGCCACGATGCAAGGTGAGACCCTTGCCTCAGGTGGCACGGAGCGGCCTGTTACCAGGGGCGGCAAAAAGCCGTTTGTTAATATCTTTGCCACCAGGCAAACATTTTTCGTTCATCATTATTTTGTTGCTACAAACTGCTTGTGCCAAAATTTTAGGCTGGCCAAGTTTCTGCATACAGTATTTTATGTTTACAAATCGCATAATAATGCCCCATAAACTCTGTTCCTTATTAATGTTCCTTATCCCTTTAATTAAATGGGATTACATTAACACATTAATGTTCTATTAAAAAGTCTGTTTTTTTTTAAAAAGGCACAATAGTCCTGGTGCACTTGCAGAGTCAGCAAGCAGTAGAACTGCAATACTAGGTTCCTGTCATCCTCCCCTCCATCGCTCACCCCCTCCCTCCTCTCCCTTTTTCTCCATCGCTCTAACCTCCCTCCTCTCCATCACTCTTGCTTCCTTTGATCTCACCTTTGTCGCAGTCAAGCGAACACGCATGCGCACACGTGGGGGCTTTGGGTCGCCTGGTTCAGTAGAGAGCCTGACCAGCCTGGCCCGACCCTGAGTCTGTGTTCCAAATAATTCAAATCAGAATACAAGTGAGCTGCATGACGGTACTATTTATTTGCAGGGTTTACTATATTTTAAATATTCATTCATTATTTGAACATATGCTGATGTAAGGTAAAGTTTCCTGATGTTTCAGGTTTGGTTATCTTGCGTTCAGCTATCACACCTTGCACTGCTGAAACAGAAACACACACACTGCATGACGTGAATTGGATTTGTTTTCGACTGATGATGATGATGGGAATTTGCCTAGTGCAGTAACCCATAGTGACCAACCAGCGAAGAGTTTTTACCGTTAAATCAACTGGTTGCTTCTACATGACATTATCCAGTGTTAGTATATCAAAAAAGCACCAACACAATCTAGACTTTTATTGGTTCAACAATTAATGCAATAAATATGGAAAACATGTACAAATAAAATACTGTAGTACTAACTGGTACTAATATTCAATGTTTTTTACTCACTGTGACATCACACCAGAATTCAGCCACCTCTCCAATCCGCATGGATGAGAGCAACATCTCCCAGACTTCCAGTTTAAACATGTTTCCAATAATGATTTCCATAGGTACGCCAACTTTCTTGCTGTCATCAATCACAGTCCTCTCGTCATCACACTTTAACGTGCGAAAATGGAAAGTGACCTAAAATCACAGACAATTTATTACCGCTGTTTGCTGAAAACAGTGCTTAACATATAAATGCCACCACAAAGCAAGGCTAACATTTATCATAGGGCTTTGGGGCACTATATATCACAGAAACAGTAGAACCTTTTTTACCCAGAGAAAATAACCCTTATCAACAACTTATCAAATAAAATCAGACATATCAGGTTTTATTTAGAAGTAAAATTATAAAAAAAAAAAACTAAACTAAATAACTATGTACATTATGCTCAGGCATGGGGGAAAACCTCAGTGAAATATGGAGCTAGGGAAAATTATCAGGCATTGATCTTCTATGGCAAACCTCTGCTATTGGCAAGACAAGGGATCCTGTAATTTTTTCCCATGACAGGATCCCTTTAAAAAAAATGTTGCTGTTTTCAGTCTGTATATGTATATAAAGGGTTAGAAGGAGCACACCCAAAATTGATCCGAGGTGATGATCCAGTGGGAGGCTGCCCAATATTCATTGGAAAAGGCACTTATTTTCCAATCTATGTGCCCCTGATGAAGACTTGTTTCGCGATCGAAACATGTTTTCATTTTGTAACCTTTTCTTTTTCTCTGTTAATAAACCTTTTTCATATAGAGTGTGCAATCCGGTTCTTCATTTTTTTTGTCTGAATATGTGTTATATCTATTGTGTTGTACATTTTAATCTCTCTCTTTCTCTCTCTATATATATAATTCACTTTGAGCCTTTCTCCCTGTTAAGGCCTCAGCATCCATTGCTGCCATAAAGCATCTTTAAAAGATGAGACAAATCATTTTTATCCTGTCTCATGATAAGCCAGCTGCAAGATTACGACAGGGAAGGGAGAATGAAAAGAGACAGAGGGTAATCAAGGGAGAAATAAAGTGGAGATTGGTGTATGGAAATAAAGCAGGTAGTAACAGGGACCAACAGCAGACACAGGCAACAGGGACATGTTAACAGTTGAAGAGCTCTGAGAAGGGAAAGTAAGAGCACAGACCTGTTAGACACATAACACAGATAGTACTGCTCTATGCCCAGCCTGTCTCATGTTATCCTGCCTATTCTTGCAATCAATTAAATCATTTGTGGCCGGAATGACACTTGAGTTTTCAGTTTCTGCCTGAAACAGGCAGTGTTAGCCAGAACTGCACAATAAAACAGCCTCTGACTAATACTGAGACAAGCAGACATGTGCTGTGACATAGCAAAAGCGTATAGTAACGTTCCACAAACTGATTGGAGAAAGGTATTGAGATCCTAAGATGATTTACCAAAGCCGTAAGAGCGAGTGGCAAGGCTATCAAATTTTAGAACCATAACCCAGGTGCCTAATACTGTGCTTCCAGTGATACACAGCAAAGCATTGATTCAATATCTTTTATCTACTTTCAGGGAACACTGTGCCAGGTTATTTTCCATTTTCACATATAGTACGTCATAAAAGTGTTTTATTCCAGCATTTTGTAAAGCAGTTTATTTGGGAATCCCATCATATCTCTCTGTTCTAATATGATTTTCACAAATTGACAGAATTACTTTCTCTGAAAAATAACAAGGCTAATCTTCATGCTCTGTTGCATTATATTATATTAAAGGCATGCAGCCATGACATAATTACTGCCTTTATAATAAATAGTAATATGGTTTATTAGTATAATACATCTGTCATACCTAAGCCTACATTTTATTTACGCCAATTGTTAACCCAGCCACAGGCACTGCAAGGATATTTTGCATTTTGGGCAGTGGAGCAGATCAAAGAGGATCCTGGAACCATAGAATGTGCAGCTTCTGTGAAATGGTAGAGTCTACCATTCTACATATTCTACAGTGGGTGGCACACAAAGGGTTAACTCAAAGGAAACATTCATCTCTAAAGTAAGGATTTCTATATTGTTGGTAATATCATCTCAATAATGTTAGGGACCTGGGGGAAAATTCCCTAAGCGGTGAAAATACGCATAGCGAATTTTCGCCAGCCCGCTGCTAATTCACTAAAATGCGAAGTTGAGCTCAGGGAGGCGAACAGTAGCGAAGTTGCGCTACCGTTACTTCACCAGGCACAGCGCATTTACACTAGTGATGCCTAATTTGCATACGGCACAAAGTTAAACGTATAATAGAAGTATATGTTACAGCCACTACATTCCACTACACAAGCCCAGGAAACATTTATTCAATAAAATAAAGTTGTCCTATTGCCCTAAACATGTGCCCACTGTATAGTTGCCATATGTTAGGAAATTTAGGGGGGGGGAAGAGGGTAACCCCCCAAAAAAATTACACTATTTTCAAGACTATCACCCTAAAAAAAATAAAAGACGCCAGCATTTTTTTGGGACAAGTTTTTTTTTTCAAACTCCTATCTATTGTATTGAACTTCACCAGGTCTGACCTGGTGAAGTAAAGTCTAGCGTAAGAGGTAACATTCAGTAAAATGGGCATCTTAGTGAATTAGCGTAGTTATGTCCCTTAGTCAGTGCGCAACTTCGCCTGGCGTAAGGGTGCGCTAGTCTATATACTTCGCTAGTGAATTTTCGCTAGGGACACTGTTAGTGAATTGGCAAAGTTGCAAAATGACATCACGCTGGCGAATAAGCGCTAGCATTAGACGATTCACGCTTTAGTGACTTTGCCCCCTGGAGTCTACTAAACGGTCATTTCAACATTAATTAAACCCAATAGGATTGTTTTGCCTCCAACATGGATTACTTATATCTTAGTTGAGTCAAGTTCAAGGTACGAGTCAACTTCGAGGTACAGGTATGCGACTTGTTATCCAGAATGCTTGGAACTTTCCTGATCATGGGTATTTCCATAATTCTGATCTCCATACTTTTACTAAAACTCAAATATATCTAATCTGTTTATTAAACCAAGTTTGACAAACTCCCATCCACGATTTTATCTTATTTATCAATAAAATAACTTGTTAAAGTCGGGCAGGAACAGACTCAATAAAATTAAGCGAAAACTCAAATTGTACAAATTTTTCAGATTTGAAGCCCCCCGTATCGCTCAATTTTTTTTTTAGGTTATCGCCAGAAAATCCAGAATTTTTCGGATTACAATACCAAATCCCGGAAAGATCACAATATCGTCAAATTGTAAAAGGGATTCCTGCCATTGACTTCTACATGACCTTGGCAGGTTTGAGATGACACATTTATGGATTTGGACTTTTAGCATCTTTGGGGTATAATAACTGAAGAAAATTAGGTTTATTAAATAACCCCATAAGTCTAATCATTTAAATATTAAACATTAAATATTAAATAGGATTGTTATGCCTCCGATAAGAATGAATTATATCTTCCTTGGAATCAGGTACAATGTACTGTAAATGCTATCTGCTGATTGGTTGCTATGGGTTACTGCTCCTGGGCAAACTTGGTGCCTTTTATTACATAACCTCCTAAATGTTTTCTCTATCTTATGGGCCTCAGGCCACAAGCATTCCAAATAATAATTCCTTGCCAGCAATACGTAATGTCTTCAACCATTAGGCTTAACTTTCTGTATTTAAATGTAATTTTTCACACACATTAATATTCTTATTTGTTTGACCTGTATCCCCAGCTAAGTTTTGTTACATTTATTGCTTTTTCTGCTTCCAACATATTATATCTCTGTAAAGGGCAGAAATGGAAAGTATAGAGATCAGTGATGTGTAATAAACATGTTCCAACCATAACCTTCATCTGTTAAATCAACAGCATTCCCATGACAGCTACAGTATATTCATATTGTAGCCAATTAATGCTGAAAATTGAAGCTGAAAAGCAGATGGACTGCAGCAAGTTTGACAAAAACACAAAGTAAATCTAATGAGTATGAAATCATCAAAACTATTTCTTGTCATTAGGCTTCCTGGGTTCCCAGGGTAATTGCCCCTTGTTTTTTTGTCCTATAAAAGATCCTGGCATTCATGTTGACCAGCTTGTTAATGGTAAAATCACATTCTATAACACAATACCATGCCTAGATTCTGATGCAGCACTAGAGCCGCAATACTCTCTGAAGCCCGAGTTCAATTTCCTTGAAATTTACTTTAAAGCACAATTACCAAGCGGTAATGTTAAAGCACTTGTCATAAGCTTAAGCCGCCATCTGTTATAATGTGTAATCCCCCAGATCCATGTGATAATCACAGTGAAGCCAAGAGCTCCCTAATGAGCAAAGTCTATAAAAATGTAGTAAATGTAACCTCACTGTACAGAAAGTAAAATAGTGGATTGCATTTGCCAAGAATATGCTATTATATTATTATCCCAAAACTCTGGATTTATCTCCATTTCCCTCCAGCTACATGGGATTCATGGGAAGCAACTACTGAGATTATGGCACACTGGTAATGCCACGATTCCCTTAATTTTTCTGATGAATTGGCAGATTTCTGTAGAATTTGTGAAGCATTTTACAGTCAAACATTCGCCAGTCTATTTAGGCAGGGGCACTCGCCAATGAGACGAGTTGAGACACTCGCCGACAAAAATGCCGCTCCAGGTAACCAAGAGCCGAATTTCCGGTTTTCAACG
>CM044433.1:46134055-46154313 GCA_024363595.1 Xenopus borealis | reverse complement strand
AAATGGGGTTTGGAATAGTGTAAGAAACTGTTCTGACCGGCCTCAGAATCATTCCATGGCAGGCATTTCCAATAAACAGCGCTGTGAATGAGTCTTTTAATTAAAGGTACTTGCAATAGTGATCTGTTTACTTTCTCCCTGGAGAGGAGGGTTGAAATAGACACAGGAGTTTTTCTCTAATTTTAATTTGTCTTTCTTTTATTCTACATCTGCTCTACTCTCCTGCTGTTCAGTTCTCTGTGAGCCCTTTTATCTGTCTTGCTTGCGGATAACCAGTAACAACTATTGAACAAAATCTTTAGCTGTTGAGAGTTTAGCAATGTCTGGAGAGCCCTGGTTTGCCAATACCTGCTGTAATGCAAGGATTTTTATATGATCCTTACAGAAATTCCCTAGTGCAACATGGGTTTGTGAATACCTCCCACAGATCTGCCTGTTGATCGGAGAAGGCCCCCTATAATATTTCCTTTGATAAAATTTGGATTTTTTTCATACATTTTAAAGTTTCGAATATGTTAGAAGAACACTGCCTGTAGTTTTCTGTCTCTGTTAATCAAGTTCCATCCCACTGAGGCTGTGCCAGAGCATCACTTCATTACAGTTACACTACAGAAAAGTCTGTTAAATTGTTCCCGCTGGGACAAAGGGCGGGAAAATGTAAAACATCTCCGGAATGTCCATTATTTAGATAAGAGATTGAAAACATATCTCCTCCTTCCACAGCACTGCATAAAAATCCTGTTAAAGCCCTTGTCTCAAGTAGAATGCTTATCTGTTCTGTCCACTTGTCTCAAGTGTTTCAAGGATTTGCCAGGCAATTTTAAACGACTTTTAAAATCGCGCCGCTGCGTGTGAACAAGCGCAGGCGATTTTACGCCTAGTGGGTGCGCAGCGCTGACTAGCGATTGGGGGAGATTCGTCGTGGTGAGAAGTCGCCAGGCGACAGATCTCCCCCCGAATCTCTCCGTCTGGCCTTAGCCTTAAAGTTTTAAAACTCCTTTAGGCCAGATCCCATTCAGCCCCCAACCCCCTCCCACCATATTCATAGATACACAGAAACATTGCCATTTGTCCAAGGTCCATACAGCTCATAACCAGGTCAAATTGATTCTCCAAAATTCACAGCAGAATGACTGATATGTCCAATAACCTGTGTAAGGGTACACATAGTGCAGGGGTTGGTTCACATCTGGAGCTGGACAACTGTGTCCAAATTAGAATTTGTCTGCTGTGTGTACAAATAAGTGATAGCTGCCAGACCAATGCTTACAATCTGGCATCTTCCCAAAGCTCCAGCTTGATCTCCTTTTGTTCTGTTCATTCAGTGGGACATGCCTTTAGTTTTAAAGGTGGTAGTTCATCTTTAAGTCATATTTAATATGTTATAGGATATACCATTTAATTGTTCATAATTTATTATAGTTTTATTTGGTATAGTATAGCACTTTGTTTTCTTCAGAGAAGCACACAGAGTGCCATCCCACTGGCGATCTCGATTCTAGCCAGCGGGAAGGCAGTTCCGGGACATTAGTCGCCCGAAGAAGAGATGATTTGTCGCCAGGCGACTTAATCTCCCTGAATCTTCCCATTTGTCTCTGCCCTAAATGGTAGATTTGTATCTGTTTTAGCATAACCACAAAACATAAAGCCTATACATTATATCAAATGTCCAGGTCATAGTCAGGCAAGTGATAACCATTGCATGAAAGTAACGATTAAATAAAGGTCACAACATGTACATTTCAAATACAAAAAGAGGGGGTTGTGGGTGCACTCCTAAGGCTAAAGGTGGCCATACGTTGAGAGATCCGCTCGTTTGGCGATGTTGCTGTCCCTATGTCCACCTTGAGGTGGGCGATATCGGGTTGATCTGATCGTGGGCCCTAGGGCCCAACAATCGAATCATAACTGGGGCCATATGGGCGGTCGGATCGCGGGACCGCATCAACAAACAGATGCGGCCGCGATCCGACGGAATTTTTAGTGTATTTGTGTGAGTATAGATTTGAGTATAGGTAACCGTATAGGTATGAGCAAAAATAAGTAAAAAAGACAAAGGAACTAAAGGTGTAATAAGTATAAATAGGGCGCTTACTACACCTATTACACACCTAATTAGTGTCCACAAAATGGCTCCTGCCTGCTTGCTATAATGATGAATTCCCAGACTGAAGTAGAACGGTTTCAAATTATTTATGTAGTGTAGTTAAAGCTTATTTTACTTGACTTATGTGATAAAATAGGATTTGGAGTTGTTTTTTTGGGTGACGCTTTAAATCTACATCTAAAATTATATATAAAGGACACACAACTACCTCTGAAAACTTCAGTTGCTGTATCTTTATTCTCAAAATCCTAAAATCAGAATATCTTTATCTTTTGCGTTTTCTACCTTGATACTTATTTTGCTGTTGACAAACCTTATTCTGAGAGATGGATAAAAGCCGCAATAGAATAAGCTGTAAAAATGCATTCCTTTCTTAATATTCTTGAATGTTTTATATGCTAATCTGCACACAATTTTTCTTCTGGCACACAGTCCTATCTATATTCTAATTTTAGCATGCCTCGGGTGCACCTTATATTTAACCTTCGAGCGATGATATCTACCGTGTGTCTAACACTGACATTTCTGCAACAAGGGGCCGCTTAAGAAGTAATCCTTTAAGATGCACAGACCAGTAATACTTTAGCAGACAGATGTAATGACGGGGAGATGTACAAATTGCTCTCCAGGCCAAAAGCAGCCAACCGAGGTACAGCAGCGCGGAATTATGTGATCCGACTCCATAGTCTTAGCTGCATAGACAGAAATGACAATGCCTTCTCTCTTGTGCTAAAGAACAGATAGACATTGTTAGAAACCTATTCCAGTTTGTGCTACAGACAAAATGGTTTTTCTAGTCTTTCTGGGCTAAACCGTGAGGAATTTCCTGCATTCATTGCTCACAAAAGAATAAGCCTGTTCATAAGCCTGTTTTACTTTTTGACAGTAGGAAAATATCATTCATTTTAAAGTTTAGAGGAAGTAACACAAACTGTAAACAGCCCATATAAACCTCAACTTGGAGGTTTTGTTCCTTTTTAAATACAACTGACCCACATCAAGTATCGCCACCTGTATAAAGTTTAACTAACCTGCATCAAGTTTTGCCACCTGCATCAAGTTTAACAAACCCCAAAAAAATAAAAGCGGTTTAAAGTAATTAAAATATATTGTACTGTTGCTACACACTGGTTTAAAAGTCATGTTTTGCTTTAGGAAGACGACTACAGTTTATTTAAATAGGCTGCTGGAGGCAGCCAATCAAGCTGTAAGCTGAAGTTCCCTTTAAACTTTGCGAAGATTAGTTTCATTATTGTTGCACTAGCTAGGATATGGTTTTATGACAGAGAGGGGGGCACTGCTATCCTAAAATTGTAAAACTTTCCTGCAATGTAGAAATGTAGCTGTATATCCATGTGGTTTGCAGTCTCCTCTTCCACCTGATTGGTCAGGACAACACTAAAATCGCATTTCCCATGACCGCAATAGACCGCAATCCCGTTATGTCTCTTGCATTCCAACTTGTGGAACACTGTTCAAAACAAATGATTTATTGGTTGCGGTTGGCAAAGTTAGTGCCTATATTCTAGCATGGGTCACAAGGATGATCTCATTCATGATTTGTCCCTCTTATGATGTGATGGTGGGCACAGGTAAAGTTAGGGAGCACTGCTGGTGTTGTTAGCATGAGAGGGTGATAGTGATCGCCCATTAGTAAAGATGTGCGCAAGCTGGTGTCAGTCCCTGTGTGGCATATTGGCTGTAGTTGGAGTTTGTGTTTCAAGGAGAAGGAAAGGCTAAAATGAAGTGAGGTCTCTATAAATACACCAGTAAACCCTCAAAGTAATGCTGCTTTGAGTCCTCTGCCAAAAGAAACACCATATTTCTTTCCTGTTATGTTGTATACATTGACTTCTGTATCAGACTTCCTGTTTTCAGCGTAAACCTCCTGGGATAGGGCTTGAGCATGCTCAGTTTGCCCCTCGATCCCTTTTCTCCCTCCTTGCTGTAATCTGAGCCCAGAACTATGAGTGAGCAGGGAGAGACTCAGGCAGGAAGTTATGTCACACCAAGCTAATATGGCAGCTACTATCCTAAACAAGCCTAGAGAGAATTTAGAGCTGCTTACTCGGGTATGGTAAAGCATTCTGCAGAATAAATATAGTGTTCTAGCTTCCACTATTGTGGCAAATCTATTGGCGATAAACCTTGGTAACTTTCCTTCTCCCTTAATGTGTGCAATGGGTTAGAGAGTGGAGTGAATAATACAATGTCATATAGAACACTACTCATTTCTAGTAATCATGTTTGTTTGTCAAAACAATGTGCCAAATTTTTATGTCCTTTTTATTTCCATTACTGCAAGAGAAATTGATAGTGTTTACTGAACATTTTAAAACGCTGTCAGTGTTCACACTATATTAATATATGAATGATGCTTGCATTTAGTTAGAGAGCTGAGGTTTCTCTGTCCAATACGTCTGGATCCTGTTTTATAAGCATTTTTTTTTTTTTTTTTTTTAAAGGGTTTCTTTTTTGTTAATAACCTGTACCAATTGTTATCCTTATTCCTTTACAGAAAATAACAAAGACTAGACAAACCAAAACGCCTTACTTACTGGCCTCTCCAGAGCAAGTCAAAGCCTCTAAGAAACAGAATCGGACACCTGGAAGTGGTAGGAAGGGTTGCACGCCAAGGAAATCTAACACGCCAAAGAAACGTGGCACACCAAGACGTTCCCTTCACAGGTTGAGAGAGGATGCCAGCCCCAGCGTCCAGTTCACCCCAAAATCCAGCAAGATCTCTCCCCGCTCTAGCCGGAGGGCAAGCTGTTCACAGTGGAAAAGCTTTTCCAACTTGGTTGGGAAAGACAAGCTGCCACTAAGGAGGTCTTCAAGAGCTGCAGCATTAAGAAGCCCATATTCCTCCCCAGTTGCTGTCATCACAAGGAGGTATCTATTCATGTATCGGTGGATAAATGACTCCCTGCCCATATAACTAAACTCCGATCTTGCATAAGGTGGGGAGGATGTAGGGCTTCAATAAATCATCACTGATTTTCATTGAAGGTTCTCCAGTTTATCTTACTACAGGGGAAGATCTGTTTTTGTTTTTTTTTAAATGGTAGCACACCAGAGCCATTGTGTTTGACATGGACTGCACCACAACTCCCTGTGGCAGATTTACTAAATTCACATATATTCACATGAGGGATTCGCATATTTGATCGAATTTTAAAAAAGATTCAATTTCGAATAGGCAAATTCAACCATCGAATCTTAGAATTCTAATATTCAAATTTAATTTTATTCAAAAATTCGATGGTCAAATACTTCCCCTTTAAATTTAAATTCGATCGCCTACTTCCCCGGATTAAACCTACCGAAATGGGGATCATTCCCTAAGATCGAATTTGAAAAATTCGATCGCTAAAAATCGTTCGAATATTCGATCGATCGAATTTTCCCGCTAAAAAAATTTGAATTAACATTTTTTTAATTCCCCACTATTCCCTGTTAGAATTTCGAATTTTTTTTTCCATTCGAAATTCGACCCTTGGTAAATCTGCCCTTCTGTGTTGATATTTCTTTCACTCCAGTGCCCATAACCCATTCTGTCATTTAAACCTACCATTGAAAAAAATGTAATACTGTGCAATTAAATAATAAGACACTGTATTTGTATCTAGTTATAACTGTGAATTTCATATCTGAATTACCATTTGAGCCCATACCGGTTTCAGTTTGCATGCTGTTAGACATACGAATAGGCTTTTATGTCAGACTTTATAGAGCTCTGTGTAAAGTGCAGTTCTCAATAAATGCTGAAAATGATCCAGGAGGTTTTTATTTTTATTTTCCAGGCAATTTGACAAAGACCTTGAAGCTATCTCCACAGGAATCCGGCAGCTCAAGCGCCTCTCAAGGGTCTTTGATAATGCCATTTTGAAGGAAGAAAGGTAAGCTGGATCTGTCTGTTGTGTTCTCTTAAGTCTGTCACTATTCCAAGCAAATATCTGATATCTAGGATTGTATGAGGCAGACACCGCAGCCTGCACCAGCCTTCTCTCACGCCTTGGAACACACACATTGTTTACTTGTACATCAGACTTTCCTTTCTTAAAACAATATTTAGCAATGGGGTTGTCAGAGCTCAAGGAACTCTGGGTTACCCAAGACTGCACCTGTGGAGAACAAGGATACTGACAAGTGCACTGTTTCTTTTTATTTCAGTAATGCACAAAAGAATACTTGGGGGCAGATTTACTAAACTCACACGAATGATTCGAAATTCGATCGAATTTTCAAAAAGATTCTAATTTTCGAAGGCCACTTTTTGAATTTTGAAAATTCACCCTCGAATTCGACCAATAGTAAATCTGCCCCTTTTTCTAATTTAATGGTATTCTGTACAGGTTATTAAAAAAGGAAGCAAATTCAAGCTAAAAGTGAATGGATTGTCAATTGTCCAGTGTTGTAGTCTTCTTTAAATCTTTGTTCAGCATTACTTTTGCACATATAGGAATTGGAGGTTGGACTCATTTAACACATAAACTATAGAATTGTTTTGCTTTCCCAGGACAACTTTCAGTTGAGTCACTTATAAAATGTACAATATATAATATGGTTTCTTGCTGCCCTCCTGCTGTTGGACAATCTGTGTCCATCATTCCTAGACATTGAGCTGCTGGGAGGTACAGGTGTTGCAGCAACAGGAGGTGGGCATCCCTTCCTTAAACTATTGATACAATAGTTGCAAAACCTCAACCTCATGACACTTATTCTTCCATCTATTATCAGCGACATGTCCCTTCTTCTCATTGATAACTGAAGATAAATTTCAGGTAAATTTTGGACTTCCCTAACCCGTATTGTATAAATGTGCATGTGCTGGATTTGATACACTAACAAAATGCTTCCAGTCTGTGTGCATTATGGTATTTGTAATGTGATAATAACATGATCCGTTAATGTTGTATTATTTGTGTATGTTATGCTGGGCCACTGATACCTACATTTGGTTGACCAAATAATATTAATATTCATAATTAAGCATGTACAACCTTAGCATGGGGTTGGGTGACTGAGCAATGTATCGCAATAAATCACACAAACTGGTGCCTGTGAATATCCAATGATCTCCTCCTCACGCAACTACAATTTCATATCTGTGTGTCCTATAACCTTCCTTCTGTTTTCAGTAAAGCCTAGTATTCTGTTCAGGAGGCATATTAAACTTGTGATTTGCTAGCTGTTTTGAACTACAACTTCCAGCATACTTCTATTAGGCTGTACAAACAACTCGGAGACGTCACAAATTTTTTTTTTAGCATTTTGCCACCAAACTAATTAAAAGAACAGTGCCAATCTAGTCGAGCAGTTTTCCTTCTCTGATAACTTTTTAATCTCTATTTTATAATGTAGTTGAAATATCCGTTTTCAGTTAATATTCCTAGAAAGCTTTTGTCTTTCCCTTTTTAAAATCGTAAACACTAAGGAGACTTTGTATTCGACAAAGTCCTATTATACCACCCATACAGGGCTACTCGGGTTATTGGCCCATCTGTAGCCTGCTGCTAGGAACATATCCATAATATGATTAGGTCCTTGTCCATCAGGAATTTTCCAGCCTGCTTAAATGGGTTGTTCACCTGTATGTAAACTTTTAGTATGTTACAGAATGGCCTATTCTAAGCAACGTTTCAATCCATTGCTCTGCATTATTTATTTCATATAGCTCCCCGATTTGTTGTATGGGGGCTCTGAAACAGAACAGCTGTCTGTAGCTGGGCAAGTTTCAGTTGGCACAGCTTTATGATCCCAAGCTTTAGCTAAAAACTGTTAGATGGAATTAGGCCTACCATTTTCTGCCATGTTTTTTTAAGCACTTAAAGTGATACTGACACTAAAAAACTACTTTTTAAAGTATGAATGTATATTAAGGAATTTGTAAAAAGAGTGGAATTTCTGGTGTTAGTATCTCCTTAAGCTCCAACATCAAATGGCAAATATTGCCCCCCCCCCCGTGTCCTGTTATGTTAATTATCTGCCAGGTGGGGGCTTGGGGTTTTTTTTTAGCTAGGAATTATTGTGTCAGGCCAAATACCCTAGATCTCCGTATAAGCCATTACACTAAAGGTTCCTTTTGAAGTGATCTTGCCTAGGCTCATAAGCAACAGCAGCATTAAACATAACCATGCCTAAAATACCGAACTGAAAGAGACATTATAGTTATATAACTAAAGCTATAGTTATAACTATAGTGAAATAATTCTTTAGTTTCAGTTAACTCGGGCTTTGTATTTATAGCATTTTTTTCCTCTGGACTGATACTGTTCTGGCTGTGTTTCCCTATGGGAGTGCTCAGGGGAGGCTTGTTTATTACTAATCCCCATGTATTGGTCTCTCTGAACTTTTCTCTCAGTATAACCAACATTCTCTTTTATCGAGTAATGAAGGGAGAATGCCACAAGCAGTCACACTTGGCAGAGTTCCTACGTTTTGCTTTCTCTATGAAAATCACCTGTCGTGGCTGAAATTATTTCCATGAAGTTCTTTTTAAAATGTTCAAGGCAACTACACACACAAACCGAGAATGGATACTTTTATCTTTCTTTGCCTCCACAAATAATGTGCTGCTTTTGCGATACCCTTCATGCTACTCCCACTGGGGCTGTGGGGTTCAGTTCTAACACCCCAAGAACTATCAACAATGTCCTTTAGCTGTCAACTTGCCTTCCCACACTTTGCTTAACAGTGTAAAGCCCTTCATGTGAGATTCATTCATCTGGATTTAGCATTAACTTCATGAATCTCTGCCCTTTTCACATCTAAAGCTATATTGTGCTTTATTTGCTCAATTGATATTGAAATGTGCACAAATGCATTTCTTTTCTTTGCTGATGGGTCTTCTCTGTGGAATTACTTGTTCAAACAAAAAAGCAAATTCCTTTTTTTTTTTATAAAATAGCCAGTAGTACAATGAAGTACTCCTATAATCTAACCCTTGCCATCCAACTAGCAGGTGGAATTAACTAGCTGGCAAAAATCTGATTGGTTGTTGTTGGTTCCTAGATGCATACATTACCCCCTCGGAGAAAAGCAGTGGCCAAACTGTTAATCTCCTTCTTCACAGCTCCAAATATAAAGCTCCCACTCTAAAACATACACAGATCAGTGACACCAAAACACTCAAGGGAGCATTTTGGTGCTTAGGTCCTCATGCCATCGGAGTGACAGGGGCATAGGGGCCTTTTGTCTTCTGCTTCTCTGCCTTTGTAGGAGAACTAAACCCTAACCATGAATACGTCTAAAAATGGCATATTTTATATATTGAACTTATTGCACCAGCCTAAAGTTTCTGCTTCTCAACAGCAGCAATGATCCAAGAACTCAACCTTTTCACATGAGGTCACCATCCTATCTTGGAAAGTGTCTGACACTCGCATGCTTAGTCGGCTCCGAGCAGCTAAGCTTAGGAGTTGTTGTGAATTATAAGGAGAAAATGAGGTTGGCCTCTAATATAAGCTGATGCTACAAGGCTGATTATTAAATTCTGATGCTAATTGCACTGGTTTCTGTGCTGCCATGTAGTAATTATCGATATTAATTACTTATCAGCCTTCTATTTTTGACATTTCTATTCTGTATATACAGTATATTGTGAGTGGGTCCCTAAGCTCAGTAAGCGACAGCAGCACAGAGCAGCAGAAAAGAAGATGGGGAGCTACTGGGGCATCTTTGGAGGCACAGATATTCCCTGGTAAAAGGATTTGGTTGCCTTAGACCAGGGGTACCCAACCTTTTTCAACCGTGAGCCACATTCAAATGTACAAAGAGTTGGGGAGCAACACAAGCATTAAAAAATCCCTTGGGGTGTCAAAGAAGTGGTGTAATTGATTATTTGGTAGCCCCTATGTGGACTGAGCCTACAGGAGACTCTACTTGGCACTATACTTAATGTTTATGCAATTAAAACTTGCTTCCAAGCCTGGAATTTAAAAATAAACACATGCTTTGAGGTCATGGAGAGCAACATCCAAGGGGCTGGAGAGCAACATGTTGCTCACAAGCTACTGGTTGAGGAGCACTGCCATAGACTGTATAAAAGCCCAAACCTTATGTACAACATTTCTAGCCTGCTTCTTGAGTGAAGCTTTAGTTCTCCTTTGAGGGCAGTAGCAAATATGTGCCCCATACGCTTTTGGAATACTAAATCACTGTGCAGAGTATTTTCCGAAGCCTAAAATGACTTGCTGTGCCATATTGTAAGTATGAATGTTGAGTAAATATGGTACCAGAATTATTTGGAGCTCTTATTTAAATATCCGGAGTTTAGTCTAGTCTGGTTACTATGACTATGAATATTTTCATTCATCCAGGTCATGGTATATCTTTTACTGTTTAAGGATCATCTGATCAGGTTACCCTGGATACTGCCTATATCAAATAATTTTCCCTCCTAAGTAATGTCTCGCTTCCGTAATTAAATCTAATCTTCACCTTCTCCTTTCATTGCCTCCAGAAAAGAAGCCATTTTGAACTATCACAGTTTAATGGCTAACAATTTACGTTGTGCGGGTGGCTCTCGGCCGTCTTGGAGAAAAAGCACAAGGAGACTTCAGCATACTCTTGGAGGCTGGACAGAAATGACTTTAACCAGTATAGGCAACATTGGTGCCCGATGATTATCTGCTTCTTTGTGAATTTCTCTTGACTTTTATATCCTGCCAATTTTATTCTGACTTCTGCTCACTGTACTAAAGACCATACTTAGTTTTGTAGCGTTTTCCAGGAAACATTTTCTGTGTTCTCATCTGGGTATATTTTTCCAAACCATCGGTGATGTGCAATGCATTATACATGTAATTGCTTTCTCATGCTCTCTATAATTTCTCATAATGCAGCCTTTGTTTTCATCAGCAACCTGTTCCTGTTGGAAGGAAACACGGATCTGCTTCAGGACAAAGCAATCCAAGAATTTAGGCAAAAGTAGAACAATGTGCAGTGTCACATGGTCCTCAATGGTTGCTTTGTGCTGTGACCTATATAATGTTATGGTTATGCTATTTTTATATATCTCCTTTCTAGATATAGACCTATATAAATCATGTATTTAACTCTTCCTGTACCAAATGATTAAAGAAAATTATGAGATAGCTGATAGACATCCCTGTAACTGATATTCTTAGATTTCCGCAGAAGTAGAAACATACCAGGAATTGCCAATGCTCAGTCTGCAGTCTTCCTTTATTGTTGTTTATCACATGTTTTTGGAGCAAGTCCCTTTTTGAAGTGATAAGAAAATCAATTAGAAACACTTTAAATAGCATGCAGTCCACAAATCCCCTACTGCTTGATTAACCACGTGATTAACGTTTGATTGAAGGGACAAGTCCACCTTTCAAGTCCATGTGAAAAGTGCTTTGTGTTGACTGTTAAATCCAATAATTTCCTGTTGTTGCAAATTCGATCACATACATTGGACATTTCCAATGGCCTCTCTAAGTTAAACAAAAATACACTGCAGGAACTTGTCTGTCTAGAACCAAGGCAACAAAACGTGTCACTTAGAATTAAGAATCTAATTTGACAAAACCTTAAGATGTTTTGCCTTTGCTCACTTTTTCAGTAGGGTTTCTAAATTTTGAAGAGATGTTTTATCCCATCCTTTACTAGAACTACCGAATCCTTGTAGGCTTCCGACAGGGAGAATTTAGAAAATTCCATGAAATCCATGGTTTATTGGTAAACATCACCCCAAACCTAGACCTCTGTATCTTTGAAGAGTCTCAAATATATATAATTGGATGTAATGAGAAGACCTCTCCATGTGTTCCTTGGACTGATGTACTACTGCTTGGATTTTTGAAATGCACCTAAAGTCAACCCTTCCTCCCTGAATGGGGTGGGGGCAATTTTGGGCAGTTTTTATTAAAACAAAACTACTCTGGTGTTTTCAACCTTCTACTTTTCTATCCACAGTTTTAAACAGAACAGTACCAATACACTATCTTAAACCCTGAGTCACTAGAGGAATTAACAAGTGGTGTATCAAGGAGCTAGAGATGGGTCTGCATAACCACACTAGATCAGGGCAATGTTGCAAGGTGATAAAAAAAAAAAAAAAAAGATTCTACTTCAGACAAGAAGCAAGTAAGCTTTGCAATCTTTTCTACATATATATGCCTGTTAAGTTTGTCTCGTTAACACTAATTATGAAGGAAAATGTTTGCACCTTTTTATATAAGCTAATGCATTTTATGAAATCTTTGTGATTTTTAAATGTGATTAAAATCTTTTATATACACTTAAGATGCTTGTGTATTTTTGTCACACCATGAAGCAGAACCACACACAAGTTCTTACATTAGTCACTGAAATCTCACATAAGGTTATTTTGCATAAAGGGAGTTTTTCACTTGAATTGTTAAAGGGCAAGTAAAGGCATACACTAAAATCCCATTTTTACTTTCTTTAATGAAAAAGATCCTATTTCCAATATACCTTAATTAAAAAATGTGTAACATTTTTATAAGAAACCTGACTGTATTCAGTGAAATTCTCCCTTAATTTACTTCTGTGGATAGGAATTGTTAAGGAATTGAAGAAGGCAGCTCAGGGATATTGTGGACAGGCTGGAGGAGGCGATTAGTCGCCTGGCGACTAAATGTCCCCAGAATCTGTTTATCTGCCCCCTACCCTTACTGTTTCCAGCTGCAAAGACAAACCTCATGTATCCAGATTCAAACAGATAAACTGGGATTCTATTTGGAGGATATTTTTGTGCAGCCACTGGTTCTGCAGATTTGGAGAAAGTTTGTATAAAACAATACAAAAACTATAAAATCTACATTCAAAAACACAGGACCCAGTGGGGTCTGTATATTCTGATTATTAATCAGTCTTGCTGTATCTGCTTCTGGCAGATATTATTTGACTTGTGCTGTTTTGATCATTTATGACGATCCCTAAGCAGCCCAAACCACACTGAGCATGTGCACAGTCTTGGTCTTGCAAAGGTGTATAACAAAGTTACAAGATGACAGCCCCCTGTGGCCAAGTTTGAAAGCATAAATCATTTGTTTGATTAGGCTTGTGGTGCAGTAAGTAATTGTTTAAGTCTAGTATACAAAATACACCATTTCTAGCCTTATTCTATTTTACTTTTATTGTCCTTTAAACCAAAAATAATTTTTACCCATGTATTTTTAAACGCTAAACCCAATGCGTAGAAAAAGGCACAAAGTGTGCCCAGGAGCAGTAACCAATAAGATGTTTGCTATTAATTGTGGCTTCAAAAAGCTCTAATACCACTAAAATTTGACATTATATAAATAAATTATGCAGAGCAACCCATCAGCACATGGCATTTACTGGTGACCAGTTATATTGCATGACCCCTATTAAATGTCGAATTTTAGTGGTATTAGAGCTTTTTGAAGCCACAGTTAAACTCTTTCTCTAAAATTATAAATGCCAAAAAAATATCCGAAAGCCTTTAAAAGTCTGAATGGCTAAATAAAAGTCCGATAGGAACAGTGCAGTTTCCATTGATCCCTATGGGGCCTTGGCTGCTTTTA
Source organism: Xenopus borealis (assembly GCA_024363595.1). Lineage (NCBI taxonomy): Eukaryota > Metazoa > Chordata > Amphibia > Anura > Pipidae > Xenopus > Xenopus borealis. The sequence continues at coordinate 46,140,684 of CM044433.1, read as the reverse complement.
CTTCAAGTTTTGTATTTGAGTTTTTCACTTTTTACACTTAAAGGGATACTGTTGTGGGAAAACTTTTCAAAATGCACCAGTTTATAGTGATGCTCCACTTAAATCCATTTTTAAAAGACCAAATTGATTGCTCTGAATTTAATTTTGAAATCTGACATGGGGCTAGACATATTGTTAGTTTCCCAGCAGCCCTCAGGTCATGTGACTTGTGCTCTGATTAACTTCAGTCACTCTTTACTACTCTTTCCAGCTATTGAGGACGGCATTGACTAGTTGATTCGGTCCTACAACCAGTCTGATGTCCCACTTTGGCATAATTGTGTGGCCCCAATTAGTATCAGCCTGTCAGTGCTGGGCTCTTCATTTCTAGCGTTTGTATGTTCTGCCTTTTGTCTGAGTTTCCTCCAGGTGCTCAGAGTTCCTTCCACATTCCAACACATATATATTCAGGTTAGTGAGTCTAGCGTGCTGTACTATAGTAGTGAGTGTAGGCCCCACTGATGTTAATAATTAAACATGCCTCTGCATACTATATTGGCTTGACATTAAAGGTATACTGTCATGGGAAAAAATGTTTTTTTCAAATTACATTAGTTAATAGTGCTGCTCCAGCAGAATTCTGCAGTGAAATCCATTTTTCAAAAGGGGTAAACATATATTTTTTTATATTTCATTTTGAAATCTGATGGGCTAGACATATTGTCAATTTCCAGCTGCCCCAATTCATGTGACTTGTGTTCTGATAAACTTCAGTCACTCTTTACTGCTGTACTGTAAGTTGGAGTGATATCACCCCTACCTTTTTCCCTCCCAGCAGCCTAACAACAGAACAATGGGAAGGAAACCAGATAACAGCTCCATAACACAAGATAACAGCTGCCTGGTAGATCTAAGAACAGCACTCAGTTGAAAAACCCATGTCCCACTGCCTACTATTCAGTTACATTGAGAAGTAAAAACAACAGCCTGCCAGAAAGCAGTTCCCTCCTGAAGTGTTGGCACAAGTCACATGACCAGGGGCAGCTGGGAAATTGACAAAATGTCTAGCCCCATGTCAGATTTCAAAACTGAATATAAAAAAATCTGTTTGCTCTTTTGAGAAATGGATTTCAGTGCGGAAGTCTACTGGAGCAGCTCTATTAACTGATGCGTTTTGCAAAAAACATGTTTTCCTATGACAGTATCCCTTTAATAAAGCGTAACAAGGGTGAGTACCAAATTCTTTATTTTGGGAAAAGCAAGCAGACCAGAAATGCCTTTTAATTCTTTTATTTGTTTAAAAACAAGCTGACATCCAAAAAATGTATACTGCCTGTAAAAATCTTAACATTTTGATCTTAGAAATACATACTTCTAATGTACAATCTGGATATATCACAGAGCATCCATACGAAATATAAACATTTTGTCACCATAAATAACTTTCAACAGACAAGCAACTCATCTCTTTTATTGGAAAACTTGAAGCATTGGTAAAACGCTAGACCTAAAGACCAGTCTTTGCACAGAAATTCATAGACAAAATAAAACTCTAAAAAAAAAAAAACGTTAGAGAGGGTTTCATGAATCTGGGGGAGGGGGGGCCAAATGCCACGTTTTCTATTAATGCACTAAGTGCACCTACAGGATAGTGTATATTGCTCTGGCTCTTTTTAGTGGATTGTTTCAAGCTGGATATTGCATGACTGTTTCCCATCTAAGAAATGGTTGGATGCATCCATCCTATGAACTCCATTTATTTTGTTGCGCGATTGTTCTCTTCCTTAATGTGGATTGCACACTTGGCTGGTTACGTGTTGCTGCAATAATGTTGAGGATGAACAAAAAATGGAAAACCTTAAGATGCCAAGAAAGTTTTTCACTTTATAACAGGACATTCTTCTTTATTTGTTGCTCCTCCCCCACCCAAATTAAAATAATTTGACCAACCAAAGAATCCATGGATCTTTACTGTGAAGGCTTTAAGATCAGTCAACAGTATGACCAGTCCCCCTTCCCCCACCCCACCACACACACACATTTGTTAAATTAATTTAGATCTAAAGCCCAAAACCTAAGGTTTGAAACTAGTGATGGGCGAATTTATTCGCCTGCAGCGAATTCCCGCGAAAAAAAATTCACGAAATGCCAGAAAAATTTCACCTGGGCAAAAAATGGACGCTGGCGTCCAAAAAGAGACGCGGCAGCTTTCACTCTTTTTTTTTTTATTCACCCATCACTATTTGAAACTAAATATATCCTCCCCATCTGCTTGATGATTTGCGACAACCCCTAAGTTAGCTTCTCATAAGCTGCCTGGAGCACACTGAGCATGTGCAGTGTCACTGACACGCCTAACAAAATCCAAGATTAGGAACTCCTCTATATAGCATTTCTAGCCGTTTTTAAGGTTTAGTTGTTTCCTAAGATGGGCCATATGTATCTGGTAATGCATATGGCTTTGCTAAAAAAACTAAAAAAGAAAACCCTGAAATAGAATATGAATAAATAGAATATAAACTGGGGCACATTACGGACACTTACACTCAGCAGCTCTGCTAAACTGGGGGAGTAATACAGCAGCCATATGAAAAGATCCAGCAAACAATTTTACTATATGCCATGCTGGTACCAAAACTGCAATAAAGCACAGTTACTGGATGGCTGCAATTTAGGTATTACTCCAAAGATCTATGCAGGTATGGGAAATGTTATCCAGAAAGCTCAGGATCTGGGGGTTTTAGGACAAAGGATATTTCCGTAATTTGGACCATCATACCTTAGAGGGGTTGTAAACCCAACTGTAATTCTGCTGCACAGCGCCCCCTAGTTTTCTACAGAAGTTACTGAAAACCCATAACTATAGATGCAAGAAAATTCACTAGAGAATTCTACTGATCAAAAACTTCATTACAGCTTTGGACTCGGGGGCTGGGGCCCACCGGTGCTGCTTTCCAGGGCCCCATTGCTGGGGTGTCTGCACCACAAGCTCCCTTGTTGCCGCACACGCTGGAGCACACGCACAGACGCAGATGGCGTAGTGCGCCAGCAGTTTTTTTTTTTTTTTTTCAAATATTATCACAATTGGGGGTTTGGCCCAGTGAGGGACCATGAGGATTGAGGCCCACCGGGTTTTGTCCCAGTGTCCCACCAATAATAATTATGATTCCCAGCACCATGTCACTGATAACTAGACATGCCAAGGGAACCTTAATAAAGTCAATAGAATAGTTCTAATGCCCTACACATGAGCCCACTGTACAATAATGTGCCATATGTTAGAAAATGTATGGGGGGGGGGAACCGGGTGCCTGAAAACAATTTTATGCTTTTTGCAGCCTATCACCCTGAAAAAATGAAAAGACGCCAGCGTTTTTTGGACTTAGAATATATTCCACTCAAAAATGATGATGTAAAAGATTGAGGAAGATCTATGCACTCCAATGCACTTCGCCAGGTCAGAACTGGTAAAGGCAAGTCTGGCGAAAGAGCTAAAGTTCAGTAAAATCCGCATCTTAGTGAATTTGCAGAGTTATGTCCATTCGCCAGAGTGAAAATTCGCCCCGTCGTTAGAGTACGAAGCAACGATATCATCTTTTGTTGCTATTGATTGTTCTGCAGAAATGGAAGCTGCTCTAGATACTAATGACTTGCAAGTGCTTTTATTTTTTGTATCTAACATCTTGCAAAAATGTCGGACTGCGCTGTATAGCGTGAATAATATTTGGCTTTAGGCAACGCATTCAGTGGAAACAGGCGAGTGCTGAACATTTTGATCACCAGTATTACATGAGATCCTCGCACAATGACTCTGCTGCTCAATAAAACTACTGGAACTGATAATACCATCACTGGATGCTGCACCAGAAGTCATGCTTATCTATAGGCAGACCCATGAAACCCTCTCTCTTTCAAAATAAAATATCAATAGATAACTTGACATCAATCAACACTTGTTACTGAGAACATGCCACACAATAACACAGTTCAGCTTTGGTCAAGCAATAAGAAATCTTTTCCAGTACCAGACTCAAACAGTAGGTAGACCTCTTTTCTATTATGTTCATTGAAGTAGTTGTTTCATTACAGTCTGATTGCTTGCAAGAGGCCATTAAAGGGAAACTGTCATGGGAAAACATGTTTTTTTTCCAAAACACATCAGGTAATAGTGCTGCTCCAGTAGACCTCTGCACTGAAATCCATTTCTCAAAAGAGCAAACAGATCTTTTTATATTCAGTTTTGAAATCTGACATGGGGCTAGACATTTAATCAATTTCCCAGCTGCCCCTGGTCATGTGAATTGTGCCAGCACTTTAGGAGGGAACTGCTTTCTGGCAGGCTGTTGTTTTTCCTTCTCAATGTAACTGAATGGAATGCAGTGGGGCATGGGTTTTTACTATTGAGTTCTGTTCTTAGATCTACCAGGGAGCTGTTATCTTGTGTTAGGGAGCTGTTATCTGGTTACCTTCTCATTTTTCTGTTGTTAGGCTGCTGGGGGGAAGGAAGGGGGTGATATCACTCCGACTTGCAGTACAGAGTGATTGAAGTTTATCAGAGCACAAGTCACATGACTTGTTGCAGCTGGGAAATTGACAATGTGTCTAGCCGCATGTCAGATTTCAAAATAAAATATAAAAAAAAATCTGTTTGCTCTTTTGAGAAATGGATTTCGATGCAGAACTCTGCTGGAGCAGCACTATTAACTGAGGGATTTTGAAAAATTTTTTTTTTCCCCATGACAGTATCCCTTTAAATAAAAGCACTGGGACAAATCGGAGATGTCTTTTAAGGGACCATATGATGATCAGTAGAGATGAGCAAAATGTTTCGACATTTAAAATAAGGACATAGTGTCTAATGGGTGAAAAAAAATTGTTGCATGTGAAAGACTGACGCATTTCGGGGAATTTTCACTGCTTCTTTAATTTTTGGCAACGCGTCAGATTCGCTCATCACTAATGACCAGGAATACATATAAAAAACTGTACCTTTCATTGCTAGCAAAAAGTGCAGAATGACTATTAAAGTCAAGTAAGTTATACAGTGTATAACATTTATGGGACCTGTTATTCAGAATGCTCGGGACCTGAGGTTTTCTGGATAATGATCTTTTAATTAATGATAATTTAAGTCTACCAAGAAATCATATATGTCTCCAATAGGGATTCATTCTAGTTTAGCTGGGATCAAGCACCAGGCACTGTTTTATTATTACAGAGAAAAAAATTAATCATTTTTAAAAATTAGGATTGTTTAGATAAAATGGAGTCTATGGGAGAAGGCATTCTGGTAATTCGGAGCTTTCTGGATAATGGATCCCATACGTGTATCTTCTTGTAGTGAGATTATCCTGCTGAAGGACACATTACTGTATGTACCAGTAAGGCAGCATCTGCTGAAACCAAGAAATGAAGTGGGATAAACTAATACTCGCTGTACTGAATTCTAAATGCCTATTGCCAACATATATTTACTTAATACAAATACAGTAAGTGAAGGCAATTCATCTCTAGGGTCGATCTGTATTGCTCATAGCACCCTGATTTTCTTGCTACATTAATACTGGTGTATAAAGGAGTAGAATTACGGTGTATAAAGTTGGTATATATACAGTAGATGCACTAGATGCCTTCAGGAAATATAGTATAAATGCCTCTCTTTCATGGAATGGGAATAAGGGAGATTCAAAAATTTCTATTGTTCCATCTGTAGTTGCACAGGGTTTAGAATCCCTTACGGGACTGCAGACCGGACATTCCAATGGAATTTGACATATTTTATAAATGAGTATGCAATCAAAATACATATTATAGTTCTATGCAAATGTCACATGGTGTATGTTTTCCACCAATGGAGAAACCGATGCTTCTGCTCAGTGCTGCCTCATGTGTACAGGCATTGGACCTGTTATCCAGAATGTTCGGGACCTGGGGTTTTCCAGATAATGGATCTTTTGGATCTTAATACTTTGTCTACCAGAAAATCATTTAAACATTAAATAAACCCAACAGACTGGTTTTGCTTCCATTAAAGGGCACTTATCGTGAAAAACAGAGCCAGAATTCCGGTTGGGGGTATGGTGGGTTTTTTAAAATAAAAAAAAATAGCACTCGCACTGGGAGAGAGCTCCCGGTGCGAGCCGCCATGACAGTCTCTGCGCATGCGTGATGTCATACGCATGCACATTAAGAACAGAGGTCAGTGTTGGGGATGCTTTTCTTAATGCGAATACGCATGACGTCACACGCGTACAAATGTGCATGCGCATAAACTGTCATGGCTGCTCGCACCGGGAGGGGGCGTTTTTTTTTTTTTTTTTTTTAAAACCCACCAGTACCCCCAACCGCAATGAGGGCTCTATCAGCCCGCACATTTGGTTGGGGGTAACTGTTTTTCACAATAGTTGCCCTTTAAGGATTAATCACATCTTAGTTTTATCAAACACAGGTATGGATCTGTTATCGAGAATGCTCGGGACCTGGGGTTTTTCAGATAACAGATCTTTCCGTAATTTTGATCTTTATACCTTAAAAATCACATAAACATTAAATAAACCCAACAGACTGGATTTGCTTCCATTAAAGGGCACCTATGGCTATAAAAAGTTACCCCCAACCAAAGGTGCGGGCTGATAGAGCCTGCATTCTGG
>CM044433.1:46106488-46133957 GCA_024363595.1 Xenopus borealis | reverse complement strand
CTGCCACTGTGTCGAATCAGTCTGGAATTCGACAACACCAACAATGTGAAGGGTTTCTAGGTAATAATAAGGATATACTGTATGCACAATGCAAAAGATGACTTCAGTTCTGGCTTACTAGTATTGTTACAATTATGAATGGCCACTAGGTGGCAGTGTTGCGATACTAACAAAACAATACACATCATCTAAACCAGTAAACCTAGAAGTACATGGGTGTGATGCTTCCTATGTCTTTCTTTTCACAAGCTAACATTTGTCCCCAGTGTTTAATATTACGTTTATTTAAAATAAAGTAGATGAGGCTCTATAGGGAAAGTTAAGTCTATTAAAATCCTTTGTATTCGCTTTCAATGGGTTGTTCACCTTCAAATTAACTTTTACTATGATGTAGGGAGTGATATTCTGAAAAAAAAAAAATGTGCGACTTGTTTATTATTTGAGGTTTTTCGGTTATTTTTTTTCAGCAGCTCTCCAGTTTGCAATTTCAGCCGTCTGGGTGCTAGGATCGTAGCCGCCATCTATTGACCCCCCCCCCCCTGTTTGAAAGTTGGAAAGAGTCAGACGAACAAAGCAAATACTTAAAATGCTGTAAAAAATAATGAAGACCAATTGAAAGGTTGCCTAGAATGGGCCATTCTTTAACATGCTAACATTTAAAATTACAGGTGAACCACCCCTTTTAGTGATGGGCGAATTTATTCGCATGGGGCGAATTCGTGGCGAATTCCCGAGATTCGCAAAACGCCAGCAAAAATACGCATGGCGAAAAAAAAACGAGTCGCGAGTCGTTTTTGACACGCCGAAAACGACGCGACGCCCGACGAAAACTATGAAACGCGCGTCGAAAACGGCGCAACGTGTCATAAACGTGCCACGACTCGTTTCGCTAATTTTTTCGCCGATTCGCGAATTTCGATATAAATTCACTAATTTTTTCGGCGAAGCGAAACTGGGTAGATTCGCCCATCAACTAGATTGCCATTGGTGTTGGCCTGATATTCATAAGCAGACTGATGCATTTAGTCTGCACTGCTTGGCTTGTATAACATTTGCAAAGAAGCCTCAAATAATCTGTTGCTGCTTCCATGCAAAGTACCTTCATGACTTTGTATTCCTGTCCCGGTGTATTTCTGTGTTTAGGAGGGATATTTGTATGCAGAATTGCCCTGCTACAATCTATAGGAAGCGTTCCTTTTGTAACAAATCATAAACTTTTTGCCATTGTAAATCGTGTTACTATATATATATTTTCGAACCTGGAAATTCATGCAGTGAAAAGGAAATGCAAAATGTAGGTTAAACTGTAATGTGGAAGGAAAACCAAATACAGGCAACAGAGCCTTAATCACCTGTGATTGGAACTTAATCATCGGGTGATTAGCGGGAATCATTCGAGGCTCGTGTTTGCCATCCGTGTGAATGGATAAGTCATTTGTAAATGTTCATTATTTCCCAGGGTATACACAATGGCGTGGTGAAGAGACAGATAATGTAAATAATGACAGCAGCTGTTCCATTTCATCTGCACTTTTGATAATGTCCATATTGTCTTGCTGCTGTGTCTGAAGGTAAAGGATATCTTATTATTATTAATAATAATACTACTAATAATAATAATCAAACCAGTTTGTGTTTGGTGGGGTCCCAAAAAGGGAGTGAGGTTGAAAAGGAGAGAGCCCGCGTTGCACTTTATATGTCAACCCCTGCTTCACTCCTAGTGTCAGTGCTGTTCGCTCTAGATTCTGGTGGCATTTATACTCGGTATTAAAGAAGGAGGAAAGCTACAATAAGATTACTAGCCTCACTAGTGCAACCTATAACACTATATTTATTCTGTAGAATGCTTTACCACTGTCATGAACGATGCCCAGAGCCTTACCAGGAGCTCCGGGCGGCGCGCGTTCTTCCTTAGGCGTTACTCCCAAAATGGCGGGGCCCAGAGCCGCCACGTGGGTAGCGACGCTGGCGCAGTGACATCACTGCTCCTCGACAGACGCGCTGCACAGTGACGTCAGTGCGCTTGTTTTTGGGGCAAAATTTAAAAATTAAAAGGACTCCATGGACCCAGGTTCAATGTCCAAGTAAAGGAATTGCTAACTTTGTTCCTGGGTGTTCCTAATTACTTCCTGAATTGATCCCTGAACTTTGACCTTGCCTGGACTTCGACTTTGCTGTTTTCTGCCTGCCTTTCTGCCTGGACTTGACCTTGAGATTTGCCTGAACCCTGCCTGTACCCTGTATCTGGACTTTAACCCTTTAGATTCCTTCTTGGTCCTGACTTCTCTCCGCTGGGAGCCACTAGGCCCCCTGACAATCATACCTGAGTAAACAGCTCTTGACAATGTCTCTGTTTGTTCAGGTTAGCAGCTGCCATATTAGTTTGGTGGGACATCACTTCCTGCCTGAGTATTATTTACTTAATATATATTCTAGTTTGGTAAGATTCTTTAATATGCCACTTAATATGATATAAACTACCTGCTGCTCAAGTGTTCATTTTGTGGGTATAGTTTTCATTTCACTGTCTGCTTGAAGGAGATGCGAATCCTGTCGCTTACCTGCTTATTAACTCAGCATAAAGATAGGTAAATGGTGGATTAGTTTATGAGCATGATTTCGATGGAATTTTCTAAGCAGCTTTACTTCATACAGTATATATAGAATATTAAACATGACATCCCCAAACAAACAACTATTAAAGCATATTTACTAGACCTGCCGTTACAGTGTCAATATACACACACACGTTGCCTATGTCAGGATGAATGATAGAAGTCGTTTTACTCACTGAACCTCCCCACAATTGCACAAAGTCTATCAGCAGCCACTTCTATAACAATGATGAAACGAGCAGTGGTTTGCCCTGATCCCTTGGGAACGGTTATAAAGATCCAAGCTGATGTCTTACAAACCCATTGCAATATCGGATTTATAATTAAAAATATTCTAGTGTTCGTATCATATGGAATGTATTATTTTAATATACAGAGCATTAAACTGAGATTCAAGAATAGGTCTTACACACAACAAATGTGCATACAGGTGTTAAATATGGATCCCTAAAGTACAACACATCAATATATATATATAATACACAAAAGCCGTAAATATCTTGTAAATTATATCCTTATAAACGGTGAGTTCTGATGTCATCAGTTATAAACGGTGAGTTCTGATGTCATCAGTTATAAACGGTGAGTTCTGATGTCATTTCTGTCACATGACTCTCTGAAACTTGTGTATTATAATAAATAAAGTACCCCCAGTTGCAAAATATGAGGATATTAGAAGTTACCTCGGAGTTCCATGACCTGTATAAAATATGGTCATTAAACTCCTTGGTAACTTATAATATCCTTATATTTTACAAGAGGGGTACTTTATTCACTATATATACACACACACATATATTGAAGAGAATACAAATAGACTTTGGGTGTCAAAGTATCATTATACATATCTGACAGTCATCCCATTTAGTTCACACTAAACCCAGCGAACATGAAGAACTGCTTGTGATATGATAAGGCCCAATTTCACTTTATAGAAAAGCTACTTTACTGGTAAAGATTCTATTGTTTAAACTGTGCTAAGGAGCAGGTCAAAATAAAAAAGCAGGCATAATATTTTATGAAAGGAAAAATAATAAATAGCAGTGAGTGCAGCCTTTAGGAAGTTTGGCCTATAATGTCTCCATCAAGTCTATTCGGCTTATTTAAATTATTAAATTTAAATTTGTGAGGTTCCTTCTACTTTGAATAAACTCACAATTAAAAAAAAAAAAAAAACTCAAATGTTTAATTATTTATAAAAAAAAACTGACTATATATATATATATATATAAAACTCTTATACTGTACCTCAAATTTGGGAGTTTACAAGCTCAAAAAAAACCTTAAAAATCTTTTATTAAAAAAAGGTCTTGATTTTTGCCCAGGGCAACTCCCATTGGCTCCTACATAAACTCGCAAGTTTTTAGAAGCTGAAGTTTTACAGTTGGTTTTTCATGCTTAATTAATAAATTACCAACATTCGAGTTTTTTTTTTTTAATATAATTCGAATTTGTGAGTTTTGGTGCAAAAAAAAATGTGAATCCATGGGAAATATTCTAATTTTAACATTATTCCAGAAGTGGAATCAATCAAGGTTGTAATCCTTTTGCCTTAGCATATAAACCTTTTCATCTGGATTAAGGCCCGGAGTAATTCCATACAGGGCTTTCATATAAGTAAGGTTGAAAAAAAGACACGTCCATCAAGTTCAAATATATATATATTTATTTATTTATTTACAGTATGTATACAGATATGGCCACTTGGATTTGTGTGTTAAATGCATCGTGATTTAGGGTTAATTGAAGAAACTGTGTTATCTAAAGTTATCTTAACTCATTTAATGCATTTAACCTTTTCATTAGCATACCAAAGCCCCATTGTTTTCAATGGTGAACTCTTTAATTGGATGGGATGCTGTGACACAATATTCTGTGCTAAGTGGGATAAATGGGATAGATGAGTTAAGTTATTCTGTGTCAAACGCACAATCCAAAGTGGCTTCATCTGTATATATCTGCTAGTTGATAAAGAGGAAGGCAAAAAACATAATTTGAAGCCTCTCCAATTTTCCTCAGAGGAGACATAATTACACCAAGACAACTCCTTGGATCAACTTGTACTATGATCTATCTTCCATAACCCTGTATTCCCTTACTTGCTAAAAAGCCATCCAACCCCTTCTTAAAGCTATCTAATGTATCAACCTGTACATCTGATTCAGGGAGAGAACAACCTTCCAAATTTCTAGATTGAACCTCCTTTCTTCTAATCAAAATGGGTGCCTTCTTGTCAGCTGGAAGGAACTACTAGTAAATAAAGCATTAGAGAGGTTACTGTACCAACCCCTAATATATTTATCATATCTCCCCTTAAGCGCCTCTTCTCCAGCATAACAACCCCAACTTGACAAGGCTTTCCTCATAGCTAAGATTTTCCATACCTTTTACCAGCTTAGCTGCCCATCTCTGGACCCTCTCTTAATTTAATAATGTCCAATTTGAGTACTGGAGACCAAAACTGTATAGAATATTTTAGATGGGGCCTTACCAACACTCTGTACAGTAAAAAAAATAACCCTCTTCTTCCCCAAATCTATATTCCTTTTAATACAGCTCTAGACCTTTTTGCCCTTGATGCTGCTGGATTTGCCTAGTGCAGTCCCATTAAGGGAATTAAGGCTTTTATATTTTTGCATTAAGGCTTGAATATTTTTACATCCCAGGTGCATGACTTCACATTTATCAACATTAAGGGACAGATTTACTAAACTTGTGTGAATGATTCGAAATTCGATCGAATTTTCAAAAAGATTCGAAGTCGAATTTTCAAATAACTTTTTTGGGCACTTTGACCATCGAATTTAAAAATTTTTATCGATTCGAATGATTCTAATAAAAATCTATTCGATCATTTGATGGTCGAATTACTTGCCCTTTAAATTTTTATTTGAATCCCTAGTTTGCCAGATTAAATTTACCGAATTGCTGTATAACCCTATGGGAAGCTCCCATAAGGTTATTTCAGCATTTTTGATCAAATCAAAAAAATTTTGATCGAATGGTTCGAATAGTTTGATCTAATTTTTTATAAATGATCGTTCGTTGGATAGAATTTAGATATTCGAATTTGAAAGGTTAAAATTCGACCGAAATTCGATTGGTTGAATTCAAGGGTTAATTAACTCTCCAATTTTACCAATAGTAAATCTGCCCCTAAATCTAATCTGCCACTTAGCTGCCCAGATTTCCAGTTTATCTAGATCCTGCTGCAAGGATGCCTCATCCTGTATTGAATTAATTGGGTGGCATAATTTTGTGTTATCTGCAAACACTGGTACACTACCCTCCCCTAAGTCAATAATGAACAAGTTAAATAAAATGGGACCAAATACAAAGCACTGAGGGACCCCATAAGACCCCATAAGAACCTTATTCCGAGTAGAGAATGTACCATTAACAACCTATTCTTTATAAAGCCTATTAGCTTATTACTGTTCATAATGCCATTTACTAGGACATAATTTTTAATGTGATCCCTTAACAAGCCTTCAAATAATTTAACCACCAGAGATGTCAGACTTACTGGCATATAATTGCCAGGCTGAGATTGTGATTTAAATATAGGAATTACATCAGATGTCCTCCAATCCATAGGTACCATGATAGATGAAATAGAGTCAAAATCAGAGAAAATCAGATGCCGGTCTAAAACAAAACTAAGCTCTCTTAGAACCCGAGGGTGTATTCCATCTGGCCCTGGTGCCGGGCCTAGAGTGGCAGGATTTTTAGGGGGCGGCATGCTGCCCAGCCACACCCACATTGGTTCAGAAACACTGGGGATACACAGGAGATTAGATTTTTAAATTTCCCATGCACCAGTCCCCATTGTTCTGGTCCTGAAGATGAAAATTTGCGAATAAAGGGCAGAGTAAGGGGTGATGAACAGCAGTGGGCCTAGGGGCACCCGCTATATAAATCTGGCCCTGATCCTGAGTCAACCACTGACTAGATTGAGCTGAGCCAACAGTGCAGTTATGATGTGGGTCTGGGAACTCTGACTTCTCTATTGTATACATTGTAGAAAATAATTGATTTAGCACATTTGACTTTTCTGTATCTTTTACCACCATACTGGTACCATTATTTAAAGGAGTAACTCTCTCAACCTGCATCTTTTTACTATTAAAGTACTTAATAAAACATTTTATATTGGTTAAATGCAGCTTCTGGTGCCACCAACTTGTAGGTTATGAATGCCTATCTATTCATTTCTTGACTTCTAAATTAAGCAAATAGGATGGTTCTTGGTGCTTCCCACTTACTTCTTAAAGGAATAAATTGATAATAGTAACGATTTGATATAATCTTAAATGGCAACATTTTGTTGTTCTGTGCTTGTAGCAGAAATTATAATGGCCAAATCTATGCTCTGAAGGGCAGCCCTTACGGAGCTAAAATTTGCTTTTCTGAAATGTTTTTTTGTTGCCCCGGTGTATATTTGTTTTTTTGCACCAGACATTAAATGAGATCACATTATGGTCACTATTACCCAGTGGTTCAATTACTTCAACATTTACTATAGGTTCTAGGTCATTCTTTCTGATTTATCATCAGTAACATTGACATCTGCAAACAGGACATGTAAAGTTCATGCAATGCAAAATATAGGTTTACACAGGCACACCATACTTTAATAAAAACTATCCTGGGGTTGAGCACTTTAATGGTTAAGCTGAACCCAGGAGAGGTGGTTAGGAGAAAAAAAGAGGGAAAGAAGGCGGGCCCGGCAGTGCTGCACTTAAGAAAGAGTTGGGCTCCCCTTGACAGCACTTCACCAAAGAAGTGCGGCCATTTCCCAAATCCCTCTCAGCCAAAATGCGGAAGTGCCGACTGCCGAACTCCCGAAGCGGCTAAAACACCGAAGTCATGAAAACTGCCAAAAGTATAGACCTGAAGCGGCGAAAAGACCCGAAGTCACAAGAGGAGGCAAAGTCCATGAGTTAAATTCTACTGAACACCAATTTGTGTTTTTTTTAACCCCCTGGCCACCAATGTATTATTTTAATATTCTATAGGCCCCTGCCACCAATGTTTTTTTTTTTTATATTTTTTGGGGCCCCAATTTTGTTTTAACTTGGAAGGGGAGTCCTGTGCCAATGGTTTTTTTTTTTAACTTATAAGGGGGGCCTGAGCATCAATAAGTTTTTTGTGTGTGGGGGGGTTCCTATTTTGGCACTGACGTCTGTGAGATCTTTTAACTGTAATGAGTGGGTGAGATCAGGGGTGGGGCTTGAGTGTCGGGGTGGGCGTGGCCCAGGGGGCCCCAAAAATGTTGTTGTACGGGTCCCTGTGATTTCTAATATCGGCACTGATACTCACAATAACATTGCTGCGGGGTCTACTAAATATAAAGGTCTTCCCAATATCAGCAGGGGATGACATTTAAACAATCCATGGAGGTCTATGGAACTGGGAATAGGATGACATGCTCAGTGAATAAAATATTTGGTAACTCTGTCTGCAGAAATATGTATATTTATGCTAAATGTGTGTTAGTATTCAAATGCTTTCTCAAGACTTGTTATGCAAAATCTGTGACCTGTTGGAGGATTTCTGTATATGACATGGGACACGGAATAGCTGATAATCTGCACATTTCCAAAGGTTAACAGAGCCATTGTATGATTTAAAGCAATACTTATGTCTGGAATGTCATATGTCTGGTATGTCGCACTAACAAATGTCAACTTCTACACATATACGCAGAGAGCAGGTAGGTCACAATATCCATGAAAAAGCAATTAATGCCCTTCACTTTGACATTTTTCATGCTGCAAAGCATGCATAGCCAAATACAGTTAGAAAGGCCACAGGACAGGCTATAAGGGCTTCTCTTATAAAACTAGCTTGTTAAATGTCATATGATTTATGTGTTATTGCTAGTCATTGAAAATCCATTAAAAACTATCTTCAGTTTATGAACTGAAGGCTGAAGCAGCCTGAAAAAATGAAACTTGGAACAAATGCAATAAAGCATGTACAGTATTTCATATTTACAGTTCTACTACACCTTGGGGCAAATTCACTAAGATCCGTAAATTCACTAGCGCTAGCTTTACTAGCGTTCGTCGCACTTCACCAGGCAAATTATCCCCAGCGCTACGCAAATTCACTAAAGTGCGAAGTTATGCTAAGGTCAGCGAATGGTAGCGTAGAACGCTAGCGAAGCCTAATTTGCATACGGCGGGAACTTTAAAGGGGTAGTTCACCTTTGAGATAACTTTTAGTATGATGTAGAGAGTGACATTCTGAGATAATTTGCAATTGGTTTTAATTTTTTATTATTTACGTTTTTTTAGTTATTTTGCTTTTTATTCAGCAGCTCTTCAATTTGCATTTTAAGCAAATTACCCTAGCAACCATGCATTGATTTGAATAAGAGACTGGAATATGAATAGGAGAGAGTCTGAACAGAAGGATCAGCAATAAAAAGTAGCAATAACAATACATTTGTAGCCTTACAGAGCATTTGTTTTTTTAGAAGGGGATGGCGACGCCCATTTGAAAGTTGCAAAGAATCAGACGAAAAGACAAATAACTATAAAACTATAACAAATAAATAATAAAAACCAATTGAAAAGTTGCTTAGAATTGGCCATTCTATAACATAATAAAAGTTACCGTAAAGGTGAACCACCCCTTTAAGTTATAATAGAAGTATATGTTACAGCCACTACATTACACTACACAAGCCCAGGAAACCTTTAATAAATTAAATAAAGTTGTCCTATTGCCCTACATGTGCCCCCTGTATAGTTATGTTGCCATATGTTAGGAAATGTAGGGGGGAATGAGGGTAACCCCCCCCAAACAAAAATCGATCTTTTTTAGACTATCACCCTCCTATACTAAAATACGCCAGCGTTTTTTGGGACGTTTTTTTTTTCAACCTCCTATCTACTGTATTGAACGCCTAGCGTAAGTGCTAACGTTCAGGAAAATTTTGATCTTAGTGAATTTGCATAATTACGATCCTTCGTCAGTGCGCAACTTCGCCTGGCATAAGGGTGCGAAGTTGCGCAAGTCTATCTACTTTGCTAGAAAAAATTTGTGTCGGTGTTAGTGAATTTGCCAAGTTGCAAAATGATGTCACGCTGGCGAATTAGTGCTAGCGTTAGATGCTTTGCACTTTAGTGAATTTGCCCCCTGGTGTGTATTCTGCTCCTGGGTATTTTCTATATTTCTTAATATTTAAGACATCAAAAAAATTTTTTATTTTAGTTGTAACACACTTAGGGGCACATTTACTAAGTGTTGAGGTGAATTTTCGAATAGAATTAAAATTTTTAAAATTCAAAATTCAAAGTAATTTTGGGCTACTCGTCTATCGAATAGACCAACATTTGATTTGAATTGAAACCATTTGAATTGCCATTGTTGTCTATGGGGGACCTCCTGGAAGCTTTCCTGAAAATTTTCTTATGTCCTGGAAAATCTATTTTTTTGTTATTTTTAAATCGATGTGATAGTTCAATTCGAATGATTGTAATGCGATCGAAACAGTTGTTTTAGAAATTAGATGATCGACGTTCGAATTTTTTTTAATTCGAATTTCGACCAATAGTAAATCTGCCCCTTAATGGTGTTCACTCTTATTAAGCAGATCAATTGGAAACTGACGAAAGGTGAGGCCAGATGAGATTGTCTGTATGCTGTCTAATCAGGGAATTGTAAAGACATACATCTTTGTAAGAGGCATTCCATACACTCATGATTGCACACTACATGATCCAAATAGAAATGATACTATGTATTAGAGTTTATATTGCCGGACCACTATTGACAAATTACCGTAAATCAGAACATATACATAATTCGAATACCTTACTTACAGAACTGTAACAATCATATTTAATACTGAGGCAGAGAAAACTCAGACAACTATTTCAAATAATAAGATATGAACAGTATTTACCAGTCTCTGCATCTTGCTTTTGTACAAAAATCTTATGTTCACCACCAATGTTTTCCAGGTTTCAGGGGCAGTGTAGAATCTTGTTTGCCAACTAGAACCAACTTAACTAAATAACCCTGGAAAGATTAATTTCATCTCTCTCATAAACATCCATTGGTTTGTCTCATTAGGGTAGGGACAGACAGGGAGATTCGGGGAGATTTTGTCGCCTGGCGTTTTTAGCAGGCGACAATTTCCCCGAATTTCCTTCTCCCTGTCTGCCGATCGTTCCTGGGACAAAGCGCCTGTGCAGACGCGGCGCGGCGATTTCCTGAATCGCCCGAAGTTTCCTCAAGAGGTATCTTCGGGCGATTCCGGAAATCGCCGAGCCGCGTCTGCACAGGCGCTGGCGCTTTGTCCCAGGAACGATCGGCAGACAGGGAGAAGGAAATTCGGGGAGATTGTCGCCTGCTAAAAACGCCAGGCGACAAAATCTCCCCGAATCTCCCTGTCTGTCCCTACCCTAGGTAGCGTGTACCAAATATACAAATGACGATGCATTGTGCCTTATTTATTCCACGCTCAAAAATGTGCCAAAGCAGTGGATAAATATGCCCTTGTGATGAAGCTTTATCTGAGCAGGGCATCAAGGAATCTCTCCCCACTAGTTGGAAACTAGATCTGCCAACCAGATACCTAAACAAATGAAAACATATCATCAATGCTTAGTAGCTTGAGCTATAAACTCCTTGGCTGTCCAGACTTTGACACATTTTTGTAGGTAGTCAGTGCTGAAGACCATTATTAACCCTCTGCTTGTTCTGTTCGGTGGTTACGGAGGTAAAAGTGATCACACTCACTGTTCCCAGTTCTCTGTAATCTCAAGTCAACATTCATTTCAGACTTGTAACTTTGCCGGACACAACACAAGCATAGCGATGTTACTTTTTAGAGTTTGAGACGGCTTCAAAGGTAAATATACAGGACATGATATTCCATCTATGTCAGGCTGATACCACAGCTTTAGCATGTGATTGTATATCACGCTGCATCTCAATAAAATATATACATAAGAGAAGTGATTACTTTAGAGACGTTATTTGTTCCTTTTACCAAACAACCTAATCAAATCTAGCACAAGCATGGAAATTTTTTTTTTTTTAATTTTTAGAGACCATTTCACTGGAAGAAGGAGGCAGTTTTGACTTACTTGTGACAGCAGGGAAATGGTATTAAATGCACATGGGACCTATTTCTGTGAGTGTCATGCCCACAGTGCACCTTTTCTAACACCTACATTATTCTCATGTAGATATTTGCAGGCCATGGGCATTCTGTTTATTAGATTGTGGAGCAGATTGTGTGGAAAACCACCACTGAACCAACATATTGCTTTATACCCAAAGCCTTTCTATTATTCTCCATGGTCTTCTTGTAGTATGAACTTTAATCAGTAGACAGTCTCTATCTTTGTTATGGTGCAGGCTCAAATTTGTGGCTTGCATTTCTTACCCAAGAAAGGGGGTTTAAATGCCGATCATGATCTTTGTCTGACTCTGGTTGACTCTGTGCTCTTTCTGGTTTGGGATTAGTCGAGGGTGGTTCTGGTTGCTGCACAGACATAGTCCTACGAAGGTGGTTTCTTTTTCTTAGAAATTCAGGCTGTGTATGCAGGCCAAAACTTCCCTTCCTCAAGATCATCCTTGAATTGTTCTTCTTAGGGCGGGAATGGTGGCTAAATTCTAGTGATGCTAAGTGAGCAGCATAGCCTTCACTTACGAACTGAAACCAAAGAAATATGAGAAATCATGAGAAGGATCTGAGAAGTGCATGGTATTTCAGATATTCAGTGGGGTGTACACATTCAGATACTATTCAGCAGTTCATTATACTGCTATTAAAGCAAAACAATAAATATCTTAGAAACATGGTGTGTCGCCTCCAAATGCATGTAAAAAGAGAGAAATAAGATAAACACTCATTTGTAGTGCAGAACAGAAGAAGGCTGGAAGGTACTTGATTGGTACATACTATAACTACAGGGCTAAAGAATGAGACTAATAATGTGAGAGCTTAACATTTTTGCCATTAGTAACAGACCTAAGTAAATCCTTCTTGTACTGACCTGACATTGGTTCTGATATTTCTTGGCTGGACGCCCAACAATATAGATCTGAGATGGGGATAATCCCAGGACGCTGTACACAGAAATATCCTTCATGGAGCCATAGGCCGCACTGATCTTAATGTGACACTAGATGAAAGGCAAAATGAAATTAGTTACAGTCAAATTAGTTTAGATGCAATACAAGACTACACAGAGAAAACTACAATTGATTTGATACTGTACCAATATTACTAGAAGCTTCATAAACTTTATCTGGTGAATATATAAAGGTCAGAGGCCAAATGCGGCCCAGGATGGATATGAATGCGGCCCAGCTTGACAATCTCAGTTCTTGAGAAAACGTCATGTTGCAAAGGATATAGGAGGAGGGGGACTCTGCCTATTGCCCAGTTAGTAATAATAATATAATAAAAATTCTATTTAATATCCAGGTGTCCCATATTCCAGTGAATAGCTCTATCTGGTTGTCCAACTGGTATTGTAGTTCTTTTTTGTGTGTATTTTCTTTACTTTTACAAATCAAAAGTGTTTATGTATTTCATGTGTGGCCCCCAGACAATTGTTCTTCTTCCAATGTGGCCCCCGAAGCCAAAAGTTTGGACACCCCTGAGTTAGGGGATAAAAATCCTTCAAATTCGCATTCGAAGGATTTTTACCGCAATTCGATTGGTCGAACGATCGAATATAAAAATTCGATTTGAACGATTTTAACCATTTGATTGAATTTTTTTATTCAATCAAAATTTTTTAAATCCAATTCGAACTAGGCAGTCGAATAAAAATTTTAACGGGAAGTACTTTGACTGTCGAATAGTCGAATATTCGAATAGCTTTTTATTCGAATCATTACATTCGATCGAATTTTCAAAATTCACTGGTCGAAGTGGTCTCCAAAAATATTTGAAAATTCGAATTCGAAACCTTTTGAAAATTCGATCGAACTTCGAATCCTTCATGTGAATTTAGTAAATCTGCCCATAACTTTTTTTGTCTTTTTAATACAGATACTTTTTAAGTCACAATTTTTTAAATAAAGTCTGAAAATATTTCTTCACTGAGTCCTTCCATTTTTTTTCAGCTATATCCTGTTGTTCTGTATTTAAAGGGATACTATCATAGGAAAAAATTTTTTTCAAAATGCATCAGTTAATAGTGAGACTCCATCAGAATTCTGACATCCATTTCTCAAAAGAGAAAACAGATTTTTTTATATTTCATTTTGAAATCTGACATGGGGCTAGACATATTGTCAATTTCCCAGCTGCCCCAAGTCATGTGACTTGTTCTCTGATAAACTTCAGTCGCTCTTTACTGCTGTACTACAAGTTGGAGTGATATCACCACCTCCCTTTCTCCCCCCAGCAGCCTAACAACAGAACAATGGGAAGGTAACCAGATAACAGCTCCCTAACACAACAGCTGCTTGGAAGAACAGCACTCAATGTTACATTGAGACGGAAAAACAACAGCCTTCCAGAAAGCAGTTCCCTCCTAAAGTGCTGACACAAGTCACATGACCAGAGGCAGCTGGAATATTGACAAAATGTCCAGCCCCATGTCAGATTTCAAAATTGAATATAAAAAAATTCTGTTTGTTCTTTTGAGAAATGGATTTCAGTGCAGAAGTCTACTGGAGTAGCAGTATTAAATGATGCGTTTTGAAAAAAAACATGTTTTCCAATGATAGTATCCAAGTAAACTCCGTGTTGTGATCTTTGTTTGTTATGTTTTAGCTCTTTGGCCTGTCCCACTGTCCCTGCAATTATATATACATCATTCTGATTTCAATTCATTCTGCCCAGATTTTTTCTAGAACCTCTGCCTTTAAAGTGGACCTGTCACCCCAAAAAAATATTCAAAATCACTATTTTATCACATTAGTCAAGCAAAATGAACATTAATTACACTATATACATTATTTTAATCTTGTTTTCTTCAGTCTGGGAATTCATAATTATAGCAAACAGGCAGGAGCCATTTTGTGGACACTGTTATTAAGGCAAGCCTTGCATCATCTCAGAATCTTGTTTGTGCACCAGAATGGGGGACCCGATGTCTATCCCCATGTCCTGGCTACACAATTAAATGATTAAGAGAACTGGGGGAATGTGTGGGGAGCAGTGGGATCTAAGAAGTGCTGAATAGAAAGTGAAAGTAATTATCTGCCCCGCCTCTATGCCTAAGGCATAGAGGAGTGTCAGACAATATTTGATTGACAGCTGAGATTTTTAAATGAGCTTAAAACAGCTATGAATGCTTTAATTAAAATTTGAAATTGGATTTCATGTTTGATTTGAAAAGGACTTTTATTATACAGATTTGTGTGTCTGGGTGACAGGTCCACTTTAACAATGGAATATCAAGAAGCAAATACTCAAGGACATCAAGTGACATTTTGCTTCTAATATTCCAATATAGAAGTACAGCCAAATATTTGGCAACATTCAGTAGGATCAAGCAATCTTTGTCACCTCTTGCATCATATTGCGGAGAAAAATAGTCTTCTGCCGCAAAGGGTCATGCACTAGCCCATCAGAGAAGAAGATCATGCCCTGGGGAAAGTTGTGCTGAGATAACCAAGAGACAACCCGCTGCTTCTGCATGTCCGGTCGACCCGTGATGTAAATTATTAGAAAACCCAAATCCTGCCAGTGTCTAGAAAATATAAAGCATGTTCCAGTGGGTTATAAATGCCTTGATAAATAAAATATTATCTTGATAATATATGTCAAATAAAATGCAAATATGCATAGCAGAGGTGTAACATAATTAGCACGACAACACTTGTGGGATTTGATGTCTTCATCTGGTTGCTTTTTGGCTAAATTAGCAAAACAAATCTTTGAATCGTTTTAACTGGCCATTATTACCGGAATTATCAAAGATCGAATTTCTGGTAAACCTACAGAACTTAGAACTTTAATGTATGTGCCCCTAGGAAATAATGTTTAAGGGAATATAAAGAATATAGATTCCTCTGAAGTTAAGAGAGAGTCAAAATAATATTCTTCATAAATGACCCTATAACTATGGAAATGCTCCCACAAATCAGCAGCCAGTTCCTGTGTATGTTTTCTTCATAACACATAGTAGCACATACAGATATGCCCCCCACCGGGTCTTTGTTTTGTTTTTTCCTTCTAGATTATATTTTGATTCTTTCATTTGACAGCTACAGAGAGATATATATATAAATATATAAAGCCATTGGTTGCCGGCACTCACCTCCGCCATTCGGTCATTTATATATATATATATATATACATTGCTTTTGCATTAAGAAGGAGACATGCAAAAAAACATACAATTGTGAAACATAATAACAATAATAACATAATAAGTTTTATAAAATATGTAGACCAACAAGTAAACATCTGAGGGTTGCAACTTTAGTATAACACACACCACTAAGGAAATTAAGCATGAACATATCAGACAGGAATATACCCTACATCACATGTAATACTTTCCTAAAACTGGAAACTGAACCTTAATGCTTAAATCTTCCTTGCATTAGAGATTTGTCTCACAGAAATCTCATCTAGGTGCAGAAATCTCATCATGCACACTGACCAAGCTTCTAAACCAACAGCCAAAAACTCTATTTAAGTGCAAATTCGGCTAATGTGCACTGTATGGGTTATTACAAATACTGTGTTTTATGTGAAGCTAGAATATTGAGTTGAACAAAATAACTCAAAAGAATCAATACATTTAGTTAGGAGTCGAATGACATTTTTATTGTAATCTTCTTACTGTTGTAGAGTAAGGAAATGAATTTAACTTGTGGTTTCTAACCATGCTTACCCAGTGTACTGTATGAAAGCAGGAATAATGGGCTGAACTCAAGTATTTCCAATTCAATTGCAAACGTTTTGCTATCCCTTGTCAAGTTACATATGTAATTAATTTTGTAAGTGAGAAATAGGAATCAGTGGGGGTCATTTATAAAGTTTGCACATCGCATAATTGTTCGCAAATGGTAGTTCTGCGTATACTTTTTCCTGAATGCTAAAATATTGCACTGCTGTGCCAGTCTTTCCAGTTTTTGCGAATTCGCATTGTGAATACATTTTTGCAAATGACTCGCAGATGAGACAGGTCTTTGTGTGAGTAAAGGCACTTTGCGAGGTTGTTGTGCGCCAAAATAGCATTGACAGTAACTTAAATTCACAATTTTCAAACTGTTTTGCAAATATTTCCTCTGCCACCAAAGCTGTGGCGTAATTCAAATGCATAAATATTCATATTACATATTGTCAATTTCCCAGCTGCCCCACGTCATGTGACTTGTGTTCTGATAAACTACAGTCGCTCTTTACTGCTGTACTGCAAGTTGGAGTGATATTACCCCCTCCCTTTTTCCCTCCCAACAGCCTAACAACAGAACAATGGGAAGGCAACCAGATAACAGCTCCCTAACACAAGATAACAGCTGTCTGGTAGATCTAAGAACAGCACTCAATAGTAGAAACCCATATCCCACTGTGTTCTGTTCAGTTACATTGAGAAGGAAAAACAACAGCCTGCCAGAAAGCAGTTCCCTCCTAAAGTGCTGGCACAAGTCACATGACCAGGGGCAGCTGAGAAATTGACAAAATGTCTAGCCCCATGTCAGATTTCAAAACTGAATATAAAAAGATCTGTTTGCTCTTTTGAGAAATGGATTTCAGTGCAGAGGTCTACTGGAGCAGCATAATTAACTGATGCATTTTGAAAAAAAACATGTTCTCCCATGGCAGTATTCCTTTAATTCAAAGCTTTTTCGATAATTGGTTTCCTGATAACAGATCGTATACCTGTAGTAATTGTGGCAAATGCTAGGACACCCTTCCACTTGTCCAATCATAAACATTGTTTTTGCAGGGCCCCTAACTACCTAATAATAATTAGAAGTTTAACCTGTTGACAACTGCAGAGATTAATAAACTCTCTTACACTTTAAACTTTGGGTTGTCACTCAACAATTATGGGTTCCTCCAAGCAATGAGTGAGGTTGTGAAAATGAGGCTAAATGATGCAAATAGAGCAGGGAAGTCTACACAAAAATAGCAATACACTTCCAGCTCACACTGTCCGTAATGCTAGCAAGAACTGGCAGTTAAAGGGGATTGTGGGAGTTAATGCAAAACTTGATGGAGGGGTGTTAGCGCTGCAGGGTTGAATTCTGCTTTAAAAGAGAAGGAAAGTTTAAAACGAAGTAAGCTTTATTAGAAAGGCCTACATAAATACACCAATAAACCCTCAAAGTAAAGCTGCTCTGAGTCCTCTGTCAAACGAAAAACCACATTTCTTTCCTTCTATTGTGTACACATGTGTACCTCTTTGCCCTGGACGTAAGCATGCTCAATTTACTTCTCTCTCCCATTCTTCTAACTCTTCCCTCCCAACTGTAATCTGAGCCCAGAGCTATGAGTTAGCAGGGAGAAGCAGGACGTGATGTCACACAAAGCTAATATGACAGCTGCTATCCTAAACAAACAGAGAGCTTCTAGAGCTGTTTACTCCGGTATGGTAAAGCATTCTACAGAATAAATATAGTGTTCTAGCTTGCAATATTGCAGCTAATCTATTGGTAATAAACTAGAATAGACTAGAAGAAAAGGACTTTCATTTGAAGCAGCATAGGGGGTTCTTCACAGTGAGGACAGTGAGGTTGTGGAATGCACTGCCGGGTGATGTTGTGATGGCTGATTCTGTTGATGCTTTTAAGAGGGGCATGGATGATTTTTGGACAGACATAATATCAAAGGCTATCATACGCATAACATACCTATCATACACATAAGGGATTGGGTAGATAGCAAGCAACTCTAATATCACTAACTGAAGTTGCTCAGAATTCCTGGTTTCTTCCATTTGCCAGTGCAGGCATGTGCACTAACAAATGCAAGCATTGGCTTAGCTGTGGCTGGCTATAATGGGCAGCTAATTTACATTTCTAAAGTGATTCTCTCATTACATATTACATACCTTATTTGCATTTTTTAGGTGAGCAGCCCATTTACATTTTAAAGTGAGCGGCCCATCGGGCATTTGCCCAAACCCACAGATTGCCAGTCCGGGCCTGGTTCAGTGTAAAAATAAAAACTGGGTACACAAAACTGTGCAAAATAAAAAAGTGTTTTTAATATAGTTAGTTAGCAAAAATGTAATATATAAAGGCTGATATCTAACCTGAACACTACTTCTTGCTTTGCAACTCTCTTGGTTTCCAGGCAGTAACCAATCAGTGAATTGAGGGAGGGCCACATTGGTCACAACTGTTGCTTTGGAATCTGAGCTGAATGCTGAGGATCGATTGCAAACTCACTGAACAGTTATGGCTCATGTTAGTTGCTGACTAAATGAGAGTTATAGAGCTGAAAAGCAGGAAGTAATGTTCTGTTATATTAGACTTCCATCTGACTATATTTTGTTAGTGAGTGTCTATGATGAATACAATTTACTTGTAAATGGAAAATGCATTCCCTAGGAAATCGATGGAAATTAATATTAATGCTCCAAGTCAAATTTTTCATGTTTGGGGCCAGAATTATTATAACACGTGATTGCATACAAAGAGATCTATGGAAATGACTTAGATGCAGATCCAGTTTGCAAGCCTCCAGTTGGAGAGCCCTGGTTTAAGATATTCACTAAATCCATGAGACTGAAGATTTGGTGAGCACCAGTTAAAAATAGGAGCATTATGGATAAAAGTGACACATGACAATGCAACTATATAAATAATGTTCCGTAAATAACAAAGCATTCCTGACAGATGAATACCATTTAGTCAATTTGATTAAATTACCTGACAACATCCACTGCTCCAGCTCGTACTTTGGGATCACTTCCCATAATAGAGACGCTGGCTGCAAAAGAGCCATCGATGCTGAAAACAACACACTCCATTCCTGGGGGGAGCACTGTAAGGTAGCTTTGTGCACTGCTCTGGTCACCCCTATGTAAGCATAAACACAACCTTATATGAATTCATCTCGCAGCTGCTACAGCTGTGCAACACAAAGGCCAATAACACCATCATGGGCAAGGGCTTTTTATACACTGGAATATCTTGCATTGTTATTCTGCACTTGCAAGCTCTAGTTACTATGTAGCTGTGGTTGCTGCCATTTAAGTCCCAACTGGTGTGAACAGCTGACATTTGCATAGCTGATAACAGATAAGCTGTTTATAATGCACTGGTTTAAGATAAACTGGTGTCAAATGTTATTCAATCCACTATATATTTCTACAAGATAAAACCCTTTCTTGTAGAAAAAAAGATAATTGTTGCCAAGAAATATTTAATTTCTAGCTGCAGGGCAGACTTATTTTCAGTTTGGGTGCTACGGACCCTTATCTTTTAATTACTTTTGTGTAATGTTATCTTAATTGAAATGCATGTGTATTTACTGAATAAATTGTCAGAATGGCATTTTTTGCATATTGGTTTTCTTTAAAATAAAAAAAAATAAAAAAATCTCACCTGACGACCATCTTGATAGGGTAAACCCCCACACCGAGTCTCTTATCTTGTGAGATATTGTAAAACACCCGACCACTACTGTTTGATATCTCTGTTTCAAAGTACACCCATCTGCCTGATGATGGTTCAGTCATGATAAGGACGTCCACCTGAAAGATACAAAGGAGAGAATGCATTCAAATGGCGAAGGACTATGGTTTTGATGGACATTTTGGACCACTGCAGTGATTATAAAAATAGATGTATGGGAAGAATGAAGCTAGACACAGAACTTGACAGCAACGTTATAGACTGCTGTGATGTGCCATTTCATATTTCAAGTCTTTTCTAGAGTCCTCTTCAGCAGTATAGCATCAAAAGTGCTGCATTCTTCTCCATTCAACTGATATGTAACTGAGCAAAGGCATGTAATAAAAAGCAGGAAGTATGAATCATTACAGAACTATCAGTCTGGCACTAAATTTGCCATTATTCTTCCAATATGCCAAAAATGTAAATTGTGCAAGAAATATTTAATCACTGCCTTAGGCCCAGAGAACGAATGAAACAGAAAGACTCATTACTTTACTGTATTTTGTGCCAAATGGAATACACAGGGATTAAAATGACAAACCATCCTGAATTAAAGCTCTTCTTTACTTCCAGAATATGCATACTACATTTTTGTACACATAAAATGTACCATTTGATTTTAATCAAGTCACTATATGGCGGTATTCAGTTGCATATAAATTGGCTACAGTTAAAGTGGACCCGTCACCCAGACACAAAAATCTGTATAATAAAAGTCCTTTTCAAATTAAACATGAAATCCAATTTAAAATTTTTATTAAAGCATTCATAGCTCATCTGAAAATCTCAGCTGTCAATCAAATATTGTCTGCCACTCCTCTATGTCTTAGGCATAGAGGCGGGGCAGATAATTACTTTCACTTTCCATTCAGCACTTCCTAGATGCAACTGCTCTCCCCACACATTCCCCCAGTTCTCTTAACCATTTAATTGTGTAGCCAGGACATGGGAATAGACATTGGGTCCCCCATTCTGGTGCACAAACAAGATGATGCAAGGCTTGCCTTAATAACAGTGTCCACAAAATGGCTTCTGCCTGCTTGCTAGAATTATGAATTCCCAGACTGAAGAAAACAAGATTAAAATAATTTATATAGTGTAATTAATGTTCATTTTGCTTGACTAATGTGATGAAATAGGATTTTGAATATTTTTTTGGGGTGACAGGTCCACTTTAAGTTAGAATACATACTCTACATCTTATACTAGATTGGTCTGACTACATAGAAAAACTATCAACGTTAAAAAACGACCAATTGGCAAACGTAGGATTCCTCCTGTTATCTATGGAAGCACTGGAAGTCTGGAACTTTTACTGGAATTTCTGCATTAAAAGGTCTCCATGTGCTCCAGTAGCTTAAATTACATTCAATACATTTGATGTCCAAATATATACTGTAGGCTTGGTCATCCTTTAATGGTCTTCAGTCATTTTATAGGCAGTTATTTTCAATGGCCCAGTTACTAATGCCATTTCATTTAGCTGCAAAAAAAGATTTGGTAGCTGTGAAATTAGTAATAGTGGAAGAAGCACAGCATTGATGCTGGATCCAATAGATGTTCATAGTTCCAAATAGAGATTGTGATCTACCATATGTGCTGAGCTGGTAATCAGTAAGTCACGGAAGCCTGGCATTGACCAAAAGGGGTTCCATTAGATCAGACTTATGGGCATTTCAAAATGGGTTTACATGAGTGAAGTTATTTGACAAATATATGTGATAGCATTGTTGCCTGTCTAAACCACTCCCAAAATTTCAGCTGCATCCATGATGGATTTCTTGATTGTATTATAATATCAGTCGTAGACACACAAGACCAGGGGTCATGGTGGTACGGTAAAAAATATGTTGGTACTGCAGGCTGTCCTGTTGATCCTTTTTGTTATTATGCTCATATCTGTAAGCATAAAACTTTACATTTCCTCAAAAAGTTGATCTAATACAGAACCATCAGAGCTTGTTACTTATGTATAACTGTTGTGTGTTACCTTTTCACCAGTTAGTGCGACCATGTCCAATGGGCCATACATAAAACGGCCAACCAAGACTTGAGGGCCACCTTCCACAGCAATGACATCATTGGCTCTGTGATTGGCTGTGACATTCTGAAAAAATATATAAGATACTGAGGAACATATTTTATTAAGCTGTGATGGTTTTAAGTCATTTGGTAACATTAAATAAACCAATGAAATAAGAATACAGTCACATCTTTAATATCTCATACTATTATGCCTCTTGAATTATTAAGAAATGCAAACCCTTTGTAAATTAAAAATTCCCTTTTTCTCAGCTAATTAAATCTGGAATTGTGTTATGAGAATTTTTTATCTGGGATTTGAATCTGAAACTCTCTCCTAGCTCTTTAGCAATTCACATTTTTGTTCAGTCATAACTTCAGTAGCTCCCTTTGCCTTCATTTAACCTATTAAAGGACAAGGAACGTCTAAAATAGAATAAGGCTAGAAATTCTGTATTTTGTATACTAAACATAAACATGAACTTACTGCATCACAAAGCCTAATCAAAAAAATGATTTATGCTTTCAAAGTTGGCCACAGGGGGCTGTCATCTTGTAACTTTGTTATACATCTTTGCAAGACGAAGACTGTGCACATGCTCAGTGTGATCTGGGCTGCTTAGGGATCGTCATAAATTATCAGAACAGCACAAGTCAAATAATATCTGCCAGAAGCTGATACAGCACTGAATATACAGACTGCACTGGGTCATGTGTTGCCATGTAATCTAATGTGGATTTTATAGTTTTGTATTGTTTAATTCTCCAACTCTGCAGAATCAGTGGCTGCAGCAAACTAATCCACCAAATTGAATCCCAGTTTATGTGGGACATTCACTAAGATCCGAAAAATCGCTAGCGCAGGCTTCGCGAGCGTTCGCCGCACTTCGCCAGGCGAATTTTCGCCTGCGCTACGCAAATTCACTAAAGTGCGAATTTACACTCTGGTCGGCGAACGGTAACGTATTTACACTAGTGTTACTTCGCTAGGCATAGCGCAATTACGCTAGCGAAGCCTAATTTGCAATTACAAAATATAATAGAAGTGTATGTTACAGCCACTACACATGCCCAGGAAACCTTTAATCAAAAAAAATAAAGTTTTCCTATTGCCCTACATGTGCCCCCTATATAGTAGTGTTGCCATATGTCAGGAAATGTAGGGGCGAAGGAGGGTAACCCCCCCAAAAAACGATGTTTTTCAGACTTTCACCCACAATGGTAAAACGCGCCACAGCGGTTTTTGGGACTTAGAAAATTTTTAAAAATCTTTTTTCAACCTCCTATCTATTGTATTGCACTTCGCCAGGTCTGACCTGGCGAAGTAACGTCTAGCGTAAGTGCTAACGAACAGCAAAAAGTTGATCTTAGTGAATTTGCGTAATTACGATCCTTCGCCAGTGTGCAACTTCGCCTGGCGTAAGGGTGCGAAGTTGCGCAAGTCTATCTACTTCGCTAGCGTAAATCCGCCAGAGACGGTGTTAGTGAATTTGCAAAGTTACGATTTGATGTTACGCTGGCGAATTTGCGCTAGCGTTAGACGCTTCGCACTTTAGTGAATCTGCCCCTATCTGTTTAAATCTGGCTCCATGATCTTTGTCCCTGCAGAAGGAGTTGTAAACAGTAAAGGGCATGTAAAGACAAAAATAAAATCCATTATAAATCTCTACACAGTCGCTGACTGCAAGCTGCTGGAATTCTGCATGGCTGGGAAGTAAGCAGGCCTGGACTGACAGTCAAAATATTCCCTGGCATTTCAGGTACACAGAGGCGCAATCAGCCCACAAAAAAGGCCAAAACAGTCCCCACCAGCCCACTCAATACTGACTTTCTATGGCACATTATAGCAGCCCCTCTGGCATTTGCCAGAAACCACAGATTGCCAGTCAGGGCCTACTGTTCATAAGTATGATTGTTTCCCTGCCCAGCAGTTAGGGGCCATCTGACAATTCCTATAAACAGCAGTAAATGAAGGGAGAATTTCACTGAATACAGTCAGGTTTCTTATAAAAAAACGGTAGACATTTTTTAATTAAAGTATATCGGAGATTTCTTTTTCATTAAATACAGTAAAAATTTAATTTTTTTTTTGTCTTTTCCTTGTCATTTAAGTTTGTTGTCAAGGCAGCTCCTCTTTGGAGGAGAATGTGTGTGCCGCCTGGCTCCCAGGACACATGAAAATAACCATTAGGTAAAAATCACTATATAATATTTGCTTCTCTTCCATTAACACTGCATTGAACCTTTCCAATTTGTTTTGAGCACAAGAGATGGTGCTGCAGCATCTCTACAGACACGCTGGGAAGAAATAATAAAGGTTACCAGCAAACTCAGATAAAGCTTTTTTATTCAGTGCTGTCGTTCTTACATCAGAAGCCTTGCTTTACTGTCTGTCTCTGATTAAATAGGAAGGATATGCAATGCACTGTCGACATGAAAAACATTCTGCAAGGTGTTAACAGAACCAGCTACACTCTCTGGAAAGGGCAAATGCCAAAGTTACTTAAGCAAAACCTTGAAGTAACTGAAGCATAAATCTCTAAAATTGTAACTAATGCCACATTCATGAATACTGTACGCAATAATACAACATCAAATTGCTACTTTTATTTGCCATAATGCTGCATGCTCACAGGTGGTTATATCTTACACAGATTCCAGGTATGGAAATAAAAGGAAAATATTACCCATATGAACTTGCACTCACACACATGAGCCACTGAGATGTAAAATATAAGTGAACAAACCTGGTAGCTCAGAATTACTTAAGGCAATCTCTCATATACAGCAGAGAAGAGAAATACCGTCACTCAGGCCTTCATGCAAGCAGGATAAGCCCATAGACTCCATTATATCCAAAGAAAAAAAAATATTTTGTTTTTCTCTGTAATAATAAAGCAGTACCTTGAACTTGATCTATACTAAGTTTTATCAATTATCCTTATTGGGAGCAAAACCAGCCTATTGGGTCTATTTAAAGTGTACATGATTGTCTTGTAGACTTAGGGTCAAATTAAAAAAATTCACATGAAGGATTCGAATATTCGATCGAATTTTCAAAAAGATTTGAATTCCAAATATGCAAATTAGGCAAATCCGACCATCGCATATTCGAATTCAAATGATTCGAATATTCAAATTTAATTTTATTCGAATATTCGAAAATTCGATGGTCGAATACTTCCCCTTTAAATTTAAATTCGATCACCTACTTCGCAAGATTAAACCTACCGAAATGGGGATCATTCCCTAAGATCGAATAAGAAGAATTCGATCGATCGCTTAAAAATCGAATTTTTTTTATTCCCCACTATTCCCTGGTCGAATTTCAATTTTTTTTTTGCATTCGAAATTCGACCCTTAGTAAATCTGTCCCTTAAGGTATGAGGATCAAAATTACAGAAAGATATGTTATCTGGAAAATTTCAGGTCCCAAGCATTCTGCATAACAAGCCCTATACCCGTATCTAGGCTATAGGAGACAGGCTAATGTACAGTATATTGTAAGCCACCTCAGCATGAACAGAATGAGATGTCTTTATTCATCTGACAAAGACATACTGTGCCGTTTTTAAATGACAGCAATATTTTGGAAATATGCATGGCAGCTTAGCTATTACGTAGTGATGTCCCGCTGAGTGTACACTTTATCCCTAATTTTGTCACAAGTTGTTCTGAAATAAATGCAGACATTGAAGAAATGGTTACTATGTAATTTACCTTCCTTGTTTCCATTTGCTTCTATTTGTAGTCATTTATACTGGGAAGAGGTTCATTTTTTGGTGGCATAAGAGTTTTACAGGCAAATAAACTTAACATTTTCCAAATGCCCTTAGTTCACTACAGGTCAAGTTTGGAGATGGCCAGACACTGCATTCATGTGAAGTCACTGGGCAGCCTGATTTTCTGTCTAAGCTGTTGAATTGTGGCACTGTCAGTACATGAATTCTTCGACTCTGACTCCTAAGTTCCTCTGACTGCAAAGGCATCTCTGACTCCTCTTAATATACTAATGCAC
Organism: Xenopus borealis; assembly: GCA_024363595.1. Classification (NCBI taxonomy): domain Eukaryota; kingdom Metazoa; phylum Chordata; class Amphibia; order Anura; family Pipidae; genus Xenopus; species Xenopus borealis. The sequence goes on along the minus strand of CM044433.1, from coordinate 46,107,731 downwards.
AGGCCCGGACTGGCAATCTGTGGGTTCTGGCAAATGCCAGATGGGCTGCTGTAAGTTGCCATAGAAAGTGACTATTAAGTGGGGTGGTGGGGGATGTTTGGGCCTCTTTGTAGCAGGAATGTCAGGGCCTTTTTTGATTCCCACTCCAGTCCTGCTAATGCATTTTCCATATTGATTGAAAGAAGTTAATTACACAACATGCAAGGCATTTTTCACTGGCAAAGCTCAAAAATCTAAACCACAACCTTTGGTGATTCGAAACCAAAATGAAAGTTAAACGACATAAATCAAAAACAATAGGAAAACCCCAAACAATTTATATATTCATTGAACCTGGCATATACTGTAGTTGTAGAATAGGTGTTAAGTATCCAAACCTAAGTAAGTTCTTAAAAACTTAATTACTTGTGCCATATAATCCTTCATAGAAGCTCTTAAATCTGATTTGATTATTTTCAGTGCTTGTATCTAAAGTAATTAAGAGTTGAAGGCGGTACATTTTTAGTGACTCTGACTTAGACTCCAGATACCCAAAAGTACTTCTGACTCCACAATTCCAAGTCCACAATTCTGACTCCACAGCACTGGCAATCACATCAAGTTTGCTGCTCGTGACTGTTTTTTAATGCTTCTCTATGCTACATATATCTTGTTAATGCTACTGCAAATACATGACACTTATTTTTGTATTGCTGAAATGCTCACATATACCCTTATCCTTTCCCATGTACACTACTGCAACCTACTACTAAACTGTCTCCCAATCCCCACCTCTCTTCACTGCAATTAGTATTAAATTGATACTGACACCAGAAATGAAACTCTTTTTTACATCTTTCATAATATTGCCTTTGAAAGCTACTGTAGTTATAACTTTGCCATAAAGTATTTGCATGATGCTTTTACATTACCTGTCTGATGCCCCATGTTCCTGTATGAGAGGGCTGCCATATTTGTGCAGCAGGAGTGCGTTATTATTAGAAACTTTAACTGACAGGCTGAGATGGGACAGTCAAGTTGGCAAAACAGTCAGGTTTAGAAACTTCAACTAACAATATCATACATGAACTAATTTCTCAGCAAAAACGATCAACATGACCTATAGGTGACTTTTATGGTACATTCATATTTTAAAAGGTACTTATTTTAATATCACTATCACTTTAAACTACATTGTTAAAATCCTTTTGGTACACAGGGAAGCCCATTTATCAAAGGTCAAATTTCAAATTCATGTGTTTTT
>CM044433.1:46084702-46100125 GCA_024363595.1 Xenopus borealis | reverse complement strand
ATCCCTTTCCCAGGACACTCCATGTCATACTCATGGGATAGCCCAACTACAGTGCTACTATTAGAAGGACCCTCCTAAAAGCTTTAAAATCTCAACCGAACCCCTAATCCAGTGTCTTTTTGTGCTTCTGCTCCAGTTCACTTTTTTGCCCCCATTGTAAGCAAGTTTTTCTTTTAAGCCTTGGGAAAGCATTTGGGCTTGGTGGAAAGCATCCTAAGGACTAAGCGCATTACCTCATTTGAAGTCCTCAGTGTTCCATCTTCTGAAACAGGTAGGCACAGTGGTACTGTGGCTGATATTACTTGTTTATCATTGATCCACCTGCTCTCCCGACCTGCTCACAGCTTGTCCAGTGGCAAGTTCTCTGTCCTACGTCCATGTGCCTTACCAAGTTTGTCTGAAAAAGTGTCCAGCAGTTGTGGTGTGCATGTCTTGCACAATGCTTGGGGTTATAGTCCCAATAAGTATAGAACTCTCAGGTGCACTGTAGATTTCAGTGTGCAAGAGAAAATGATCTACACTAGGCGTTGCATAGGTATCTACAATATTTAATATAGAACTTGTGCAGGTAGAATGTTAAGAATGCTATATTTCTTGAATATATTAAGCCATTTTTACAGGTGCCCCACTTCTTAAGCTATTTCCGCAAGTGCTCTTGCGCTGGTCACACAGTTGGTACAGCTGTCCTGGTAAGTCATGGGCGTGGGAAGTGAATACCCATAGTTACTATCCTCTTCTTTTTCCATGGAGTTTAGTTCTCTCACTTCAAGGGGGTTGTCATGCTGGTTTTACTTGGTCTCATCACTTTGGTGTGGGCTTTGTCTCAAAAGAGACCTATAATTCCTTTTCTTTCTTGGGCTATTCACAGTTTTCTTTTCTTTTAGTGCAGTCCATCTTTTCCTCTGCAGAGTCCACAGGTTTGAGACCAGGTGTTCTCTCAATTTTCACTGGTGAAGTTTTTATTCGCCTTTGAATTTATTTGGAATACATTTGTTTCTGGAATCCAGATTTCCTTCTGGGGAACTATTGCCCTCCCATCTAGGGCTATTAGCTCACCATGTCCTATGAGTAGCACATGTAGTGTCTAGGGAAAATAATATCATCCTTACCATGGTTTGCTTTTCCTCCACACTCCATGTCATAGTCTCCCATCCCATTGTTGGCAGTTTTTAGAACTAGACATTGTATTGGGGGAGGGGTTAAGCTTTTACATCTTTGGGGAGGGTCCTTCTGATGGGAGCACTGGTGCAGGGCTATCCCATGATTACGACATGAAGTGTACAGGGAAAGTGTGATACAATTTTCCCTTTTAAAGGAATTGTTCAATATAAAAGTAAAAACTGGGTAAATAAAATATGTTTTCAATATAGTTAGTTAGGCAAAAATGTATAAATGATTGTTAGTCTAACCTAAAAGAACAGAACACTACTTCTTGCTTTTCAGCTCTTGTGGTTACCCTGGTTACCAGGCAGTATCCAATCAGTGACTTGAGGGAGGGCCACATGGGTCATAACTGTTGCTTTTGAATCTGAGCTGAATGCTGAGGATCAATTGCAAACTCACTGAACAGTTATGTCCCATGTGGCCCCCCTTCAAGTCGCTGACTAACTCTGATTTAGGGAGCTGAAAAGCAGGAAGTTGGATTCTGGCTATTATGTTAGACATTCAGTCACTCCAACTTCTATAGTTTGCATTTTTCCCGGACTAACTATATTAGAAACATTTTTTATTTTGCACAGCCTATCTATTTACCCAGATTTTTAATTTTACCCTGAACTCTTCCTTTAAATAATACTTTTGGGTACACAGTTATCTCTACTTGACAATTCATATACAAGTCTAGTGGGCCACACAATAGGCTTAATTACACAATATACTCATGCTTTTACATGTTAAGTTGTGACTGGTATTTCAATTTGGTCACTACAGTTTAAAGACAGCATATATTATGTTGTTTTTATCCAATTGTTTGGGTATAAATCCTGTATAGGGTGCAATTAATTGTTGGTGTACATTTATACCAATACATACCAAGAAAATATATTCTCCAAGGAATAACTGTTACCTGTCTCAGAATAAAGGCCACCACATCAGTGGATTCCCAGTAGCTGGCATGGAATAGGTGTGGCAGTGCTACGGTGGGGAAGGCAGTGAGTACATCAGGGCAGTACAGAGCATAATCAATGCGCTTGGTTCCCCACCAGTTTGCTGTAACTATGGAAAAAGCAAGATAAAAGGCATCCTGTTAATGCAACTGGTATTTACAATGAAACTAAATTCCCATATATTTCAATTATTATTTCATCTTGCAGTTATACAATGTAGCCTAGTTTTTCAAACAAAGGGATTGATAGAATAGAAACGTAAGACCATGTAAAATTTACTTATTTGAATAATACATTTTTCCATAGTTCATTTTAACTACTGTATGTGGCAAACATTGATCATCCAATGTACTTTGTGAGCCCTTGCTTATTATTATTATTTTCAAAGGACAGTTTTTCCAAGTCCCATATGAACAGAGCCATGTGATACATTCGCTGAAAGACATGGTTAATAACTGCATGGAGAATAAACAATAATATAATAAATAAGCTCTGAATTTAGCAACTGCCCACTGCTCTAATTACTGCATGTTCTTAATGAATGCCAGCATCTCTGCTAATTAATGTCCCTTTTATTTCTGCCTTAGAGAGGAAATTTGTATCTCCTGGCATCCATCTATTAATATTGACATTATTTGTGTGTAATTTGTCCTAGCAATTAGTGGTAATGTAGTGAAATATATTGATGTTTAAGAAATGGATTACAGGCATCCTTGTGGGAGCGCTGAAGAGACAGGCAGATTTTATTGATTTTACTATGACTGTTGTCTGTGTTGTTTTTTTTTGGTCTATAAAAGTCTGGGACCTTTGTGGTCAAATTGTCCATTAACTGTGGCCCTCGGTCAATCTGTCTCTCTTGGAAATGTCAATTATGATTTGTAATGCTATTTCATACGATCTAAGGGTTTTTTGGTTCATAAATAGCAGATACAGTATGAATCATTGCAATATATTCAGAGAACATGATCTGCAACGGAGATCAGCTGATAGAAAGATCAACCTCCACTTAATTCAATGGAACGAATTAAAAGAACATAATTAGTGGCCCATTTTATATACTCTTACTAATAATTTGATTATCTGATCTGATGAGGTGTCACAAAGCAAATGTTTGATTTCTTCATATTTCTATGCATTCTGGGTTACTGAGCAGTAATGAAAGGAAAGGGCCTGTACATATTAGCTGATTAAATCAAACAAGCTATTAAACATGTTGAAGTAATTCAAATAATTACACCTGTGTAGATAACTGACTTGCAGATAAATACTACTTTATATGTCTGTGCTTGCATGGAAGTGTATTAACCTCATACTCCTCCTTAACAAGGTCAGCCTATCAGTCCACCATACTGTAGCTGACTTACCCTGCCCCCATCAATGTACCAGACAGATAAAAATTCCTATTAAGCAATAATTGCAATTAGTTTCATTGCTGAGCTATATATTTAATTATCCCAAGAGAAAGTGACCTTTTGGGTTTGTTTGGCTCCATGTAACACATGTGAGTGTTGTTCCACCCAGCTACTGCAGGCTTGGGTGTTTTAATAATGTTTTATTATTTCTGGTTTCCATGGCATCTAAGTGATATGTTATAGAAATGTCCCCTTGTAATGGTAGGTTGTAATATTGTTGTAAATACTTGGAAATACATAAGCAACAAAGGAAGGGCATCCATGGATTCCAGCCACTATATCCATCACCTGTACACAAACCCACACATGCCAGATAGTTCAAATTTCTTTCCTGTGTAGCTTCATTTTATATTTGTACAGTCCACAAGACCAATGGAATAACTTGGGCTTGTTAGAACCCCCCCACAAAAACATTTACTGAGGGGGCCAAGCACAAATAGCCCCTCTTCCTAGACCCTCAGAGCACCACTATTTTAAAGGTACAAGAGGGGCTGCAGAGGGGAGCTATGATGCTGCAGACTCCATGATCCAGGCTCTCCCATGATAGTGGGATCTGCTGGTAAGACCAGGATGTGCGGACTACAGAAAAAGTAGGGTTGCCACCTTTTCTGGGAAAAACTACTGGCCTTTGCATATCTTTTTACCTTTCTACCTATTTCTTACAGTGGGAGTAGCATAGTTTTCATTGACCAGGCAGTCAAAATACCAACTAGATAGCAACCCTGAGGCAAACCAGAAGGGTTTAAACATCAGGTGAAGGCAGTGACAGGCCAGAAGTGAATAGCTAGATGTTCAAGCCAAAGAAAGTTCAACCATGTACATAGCAAGATGAGACCTACGATCAGTCTAGGCTGAACAGCAATGTCTTAAACTGAAATTCTGATTCGGCTCCAAAAATGGAACAGTGACGTCACAATATAACTATGTTGATTCTCATTCATCCAGGTTGTGGTATATCTAACACAAGTAACTCAAAGCATAAATTCAGTGACATACAGCATTGCAAAATCCATGGCTAACATTGTAGCCCCACTGGTAGGCAATACATTGCATTATATCCAGAATGCCAAGGATTTTGTAACCAAGATTCATGGCGTTACACTAGAGGCAGAAGAAACAATGGTATCGTATGATGTCACATCTTTGTATACCTATGACAGAAGCAATTGAGACTGCAGCAAGATAATACCCTTAGCAGTAGAACAAAGCTCAATCCTAAACAAGTGTTTGTTGTTAGATTTGTGCCTTAACACCACATACTTCAAGTACAAGGACCTTTTCTATAGACAGAGACATGGCTGTGCAATGGGTTCTCCAGTCTAACTTGTACATGGAAGAAGTGGAAAGGAGGGCTTTACTTACTTTCCAGGGAACTACACTGAGTCAATGGTTCAGGTATGTGGATGACACTTGAGTTAAAATCAGATCCAATGAAGTGGCGTCCTTTACAGAACTCATTAATTCAGTGGACAATAACATCAAGTTCACAAGGGAAAATGTCCATGGGAACAAACTTGCTTTTTTGGACTGTTTGATATGCATCCAAGAGGGGGGGTAAATTAAGAACAGAGGTATACAGGAAACCCACTCATTCGGATCAATATCTGTTGTTCAATTCCCACCATCCACTGGAACACAAACTGGGTGTCATTAGAACTCTGCAACACAGGGTGGAATGTGTGGCAACTGATGCAGAGTCCAAGGACAAGGAGCATAAACATCTCAGAGGAGCTTTGAAAGTGTGCGGCTACCCAGACTGGGCCTTTGTCAAAACAACAGCAACCAAGCCCAACAGGAACATCAAAAGAAATAACCGCCCAGAGACACATAGTAGGCGAAACATAGTCATTCCATATGTAGCTGGAGTGTCGGAGAAACTCAGGAGCATTTTCAACAAACACCACATCCCTGTGTTTTTCAAACCTAGCAACACACTGAGACAAAAACTGATACACCTAAAGGATCCAACTCCTAAAGGAAAACAAGTAATGCGGTATACAGTCCAATGTAGTGATGAGTGCACTGATCTATACATTGGGGAAATTAAAAAACTGCTCACTAAGCGAATGGATCAGCATAGGAGTGGAACTCTACAGGGCAAGACTCTGCTGTCTTTCTACACCTAAAAGACGAGATACACTAATTTGAAGATAGCAATGTCCAAATCTTGGATAAAGAAGACAGCTGGTTTGAAAGAGGCGATTTATGTTAAGGAAGAGAAACCATCCTTGAACAGAGGCGGGGGCCTTCGATACCTACTGTCTGCTACATACAATGCTGTTCTGACATCTGTACCCCAGTGGTTTCAGAACTCTTCACACATCCATTCATGCAACTCTCACAAGTAACACCTGTGTCTAGGAGTTGTATGACACATTGGTAATCCTATCACAGTAACTACACAGAATCAATACCTCTGTGAATTTCAGATGTCACCTCTCTGAAGGGTTACAATGTGCCGTTGTGATTGGATTGTTGGAAGAGTCTATATGCCGAGAACTTCCCTACACCAGTAGCTGAAGAAACTGCTTGGATGAGCAGTGAAACGTCTACATAAAAATTTCTCAGCAAGTCCAGTTGCTTTGAGTTACTTGTGTTAGATAGTGACATCACATTTATTTGCCATGTTCACACCATTGACTCTGCCCAAGATTGGCACATACTGGCATGGGATTATAATATATAGTAGAATTATGGGTGGTTGGCAAGACTTAAACCACAGGTCAGTAATACATTGATAAAAGCTAGGGGACATAAATGATTATAAATAATAATAATATTTAATACGTTCATCTCTGATTTCTAGGGGAAATCAATCAGTAAAGCATTAAATGGTGTCTCCACAGACAAACTGTTTTTTGTGTGTGTAATGGGAAGAAAATTCTAACTCTATGCAATGTTGCAACATACATTCATTAAAATTTTCTATGGCTTTAAAGAGATTAATACATTTTGTTGCTGTTGAAAACAGTATTTATCCCTTCTTGTTCTCTGGGTCAGGTCTGCTCTAGGACTTTAAATCAGCTGACTTTTGTTCAGAATACAGCTGTTCAGATACCGCTGTTAATAGCAAATACATTGCTTTTACATTTCTAATTTTGATTCCTGTCTGTTGGAAAGTTGCGTGAAATGAAATATTATTTCACTGTGCTAAATACAGTTTTTGGTTGTAGGCCCTTGGTTATTTCTTATCTTCATTTCTTTTTGTCATTTAGCTGGTTTGTCAGTGGTCAATATCCCTTTCCCACTGAAAGCTCAATGTTGCTTAAACAATTAGGATTTTTTATTCCTTGCGCCTTGAAACAGCCAAGTAACCGAGTTAGATGCGGCAGCATAACAGACAACTTACTATTGGCAATCTTTGCTGAAGGCAAGCTTTCTGAAGACCCAGACATCTCGCTGCTCATGCTCACCAGGCTAGATCTTCTGGCTTTTCTCTGTGTCGGGGTAGATAGGCTGACCGGTGGAGATGTATCAGCTGAAGCTGTGTTATTGGGGGTAGAGTGTTCTACAAAGGCAGCACTGCACGCTTGGATAGCATCCACTGCAAAATGAAAAACATTGTTTTTCAGGTCTATCTGTAAAGTGATTTCTATGCAAGATACAGTTTCTGTTTTCTGAACTTTTAGCTCATTTAGGCTAGGGCTACACAGGGGGCAAAAGTTTTGAATCGGAAGCAATGCGAATAGAATTCTGCGGATTGCGGCTCAAAATGCAGAGACTCGCGGTTCCTTGCCGAAATCTGCATTGTCTGTTTGTGCCGCTTCCAATTTAACAGTTCTGAATGCGGAAGAGAGAGGAGGCTACTGCCCATGGTAGGGCAGAAAGCAGCCAGCATATTTTAGCTTGCTCATTTCAGCCCCCTGTGACCCTAGCCTTATTCTTCCCTTTCTTTTCCCTGATTTTTTATTTTTTGCTAACAAAAAAATGGATCTTTTGCCTATGTTACCAATATACAGATAACTATATCTCAATTAGCAATTATTGATTTTAAAGAGCACCAGTGACAGGCTCTCACCTGGACACCATATTGGTGTGGGCAGCCTAGCTCTGGCTGGGCAATTTCTTTCAAAAAAGACTATTGTTCTCCCCAATAGGAGTGTACCTCTGGCGGGGTAAAAAAAAAAAAAAAAAAAAAAAAAAAAAGAATGGCCAGTGCCCTTTAAGCCAAAATACCTAAATATGGATCTACGACAGGATAGATTAGGCTTTTACTTTGGACCCATTAGCCTTAGAGGTGCCTTCTTGACCAGAAAATCAAGTAAATGTACAAATGAAATATTATTACATTGTATAATAATGATCGCAAGACACTCCAGCTGTGTTGTACAGCTACTCCCAGCATTCCCTGGCACTCAAAGCAAATAAAACACATATATATATATATATATATATATATATATATGAATTGTAGTGCACATCAGTTGATACAGTATCATGTAAAATGTGATAAGATATACAGGAACTAGCAGCATCTGATAAATATGAGTTCAGTTATGCACTACATGAAGCGTTATCCTTATGATTTGCTACTGGGTAGTGATGGGCGAATCTCCCGAGATTCGCTTCGCCGAAAAATTTGCGAATTTCCAGAGAAATTCGCGAATTGGTGAAAAATTTGCAAAACGAGTCGCGGGACGCTTTTGACGCGCGTCGTGTCAAAAACGACGCGCAACTCGTTTTTTAGCGAATTTTCGCTAAGCGAAATTTCCCTGATGATTCGCATATCGCAGGAATTTGCCCATCACTACTACTGGGGAATCCAGAAATAAATATCTTCTTTTTATGCCAACCAATGTGTTGAGCCTTCAGAAGTGTCTAACCAGACATTTTAATGTCCTTCATTTTCACATCTGAAGAAAGTAAAAGTTTGGGTGCCTATTGGGCAGATGAGGGGCTCCCTCTTGAATATATTGCTTTCAAACATCTATTCTGAAGTTGATAGACCTGTGACAAAATTATTACACAATTTTTCACACTTTATACCCTACCCTGCACTTTGCAAATGAAGCCTACCATTTCACTATCACTATTACCACCTGTGTTGCCCAGTGCTGATAATTTTGTTGTTCTCTGTAGAAAATCAAAAAGATGACAATATGTCTTTTATTACTTTTATTTTATTCCTTTGGCAGCTTTCAAAGGAATACTAAACTGTATAAATGTGTTGCTTGTAAAGGTGATAACTCTTATTCAATATAAGTTGTTTCAGTGAAGATATTTCATAGCAGTGAGCTGTTACATTTTGCACACGGTTGTGTATTGTAGGAGGCACTCACTTTTCCCTGTGATTGGACCGTTCAGATATTATATCCCTATATTTAAGACAATTACTCACAGGGTTCTCTTTAAATAAAGGCTAACTTAACAAATGATTATCCTAGTGGTCGTGCTTGACTCAGAAGAAATGTTCCCATGTCGTAGCCTGATAATAGCAAACCACTATTCTGTCCAAATTACTTATTATATGCATATAAATATAGGGACTAGCCACATGACTGATCCTGTCATAGGATGTAGAGAATATGGGTAGTCTGATAAAAAATACATTGAGTGCTATTTTCAGTGCTGGATGAAATTTGTGTATTTCTGTACTGATGAGTTAAATGGTAAATGCCTGGCTCGGACGCTTGTCACAAAGAATCACTTCTCCATCAGTCAGAGCTGATGGGATGAAGGAAAGTACTTAATAACACTATACTGGATGGGCTGCTGCGGTGGTGATGTGATGTTTTAGTGAAGAAATATACCCAAGTTCAATGAATACCAATTTTTTTGTCTCAATTCCATTATCCAAGGAGCTATAAAAAGCTTTGATTGAAAGAAAATAACACTCCTTTAGCTTCAGCAGCTCTGGCTCTATATCTGCATTACAGGACAAGCCTGTTCCCATTCGTACAGTTGCTTTATAAACCAGGTGTAGCAGAATTTCCTCTGTCATGCAAATCCTTGCATTATAATTACATTAACATTTTAAAAATGTAAGACCTAATGGTTTTTGTTTTATTTAACAGTGCACATATGGGGTTTGTTTGATATTTTAATCAAGTATTAATAAAACTTTGTTTTATATAAATAGCATGCTTTTGGGATTTTTGTATATTGTTTTGAACAGTGCACATAGATCAGTAGTACTTTCTAACACTGCTGTTGGTAAATGATGAGAAAGGAACAGCTAATATTACTTTTCTTCCTAAATCAATGGCCTCCAGCGGAGAAAATATAGTGGAAGCAGACACCGATGCCATAGCAGACCACAGGGTCTGCCTCCTCCAACGATATGTGGAAACCCCACACTCCAGCATATGACAGAGAGGGGTGGGGAACTGGTGGGCATTGGGGACTGATTGGGCACACTGGAGTTTGGTTGGGGCTTGCAGTGTACTGGGCCCCTTTGAAATTGTTTTTGCAGGGGGGCCCTGTGCACTACTGATTGCTTCTGTATAATAAAACCTGCCTTATTAAAGGGGTTGTTCACTTTCCAAACACTTGATTTTTTTACTGCTGCCTGCTGAATTTCAGTATGGACGTGGTCACACAGAGCAGATACAGCATACAGACAACCCTAACTTGTCCAATCTTTTCTTTTTGAGACTTTCTATACAGTAGCGTAACTGGAGGGGAGTGGGCCCTGGTGAGGGACATGCAGCTGGGCCCCCACCCCCTCCGTACCAGATTATCTGCGCCAAAATTGTCCGCTTTGGCCAGAAATCGGCAGTGCACAAGCTGTCAGAGAGCCCTGAGGGGGTGCGGACCCTGGCCTAATTGCACCCCCTGACCCCCAGTAGTTTCCCGCCACTGTTTCCATACCCTTTACCCACTTAGTATCAAGCCCGGAACTAGGGTGGCAAGTATTTAAGGGCAGGATGCTGCCCTTTAGGATTGTCATCTCACTCCTTTAAAACTGAACACATGTCAAATCCACAGCCTGCATGGCTAACTAGCAATTCATGCTCCAGTGTGCGGGGGGGGGGGGTATGCACCCGCAAGGGTGCCAATCACTAAAATCAGTGGTCCTAAGGGCACCCAAACCCGAAATCATACTTGCTTTGTTCTCTCTCTAAATCAATAATAGCACCTGCAGACCAAACTTCATAATATATCCTAGATGGAGCCTTACCAGTGTAAAAAAGGAAGAATAGGTATCTTTACCTGCAACAAAGAGGTTTGTCCCAGTAGGAATTCAGTTTATGATGGCAGATTTATAGCACCCAGTCTGAGATATTGGCGCATTTAAATTACCATTTTAAGATAGGCTAGGACCCTGGAGCATGGTTGGAAAGTATCTTTGGCATTAGTTCACAGGTGGGGCTGTTTCAGGGGTGCCTGGGTGTGCTGAGAGAAGTCAGTGTAAGCTTGGAGAAGCTGAGAGAAAATTGTGTGTCCTAAAACAAAAAGTCTGTGACACAGGGACTCCAGAGAAAGACTGCCTTGTGACAGCAGAGCAGACTTCTGTTTTGTATTCTTTCAAAACTCCATTTTGGTGAGACTTTGATTTACTTTAGCACAGAACTTGTGCTTTGTTTATTTTGTCTGCTGTGAAAATAAACCACAGGGAGGAAGCTGCTAAGTTTTGTTGCCAACCTGAGCCTCCTGTCTCATCTGTGGAACTGTTTTGCCTGACCCCTACCTGCTGCTACAAGCAATCCCCCACAACTGTAATGATACCTAGAAAGCTTAGATTAAGAGAAAATGACTGATTGCACTGCTGCCAGTATTCTGTAATAGTTCCTTATTTGCTGTTAGCTCTCCGTCTCAATAAATATTACAGGTCATTTCTTAATATCCATCTGCAAATTCCTTCACAGATACACAGGGTCATATTTCACAAACGGAAAATGTTACTAAAATCCCTTTTAGGAAAGCAGCTGAAATGCTGTTGTTACAAAAGAAAGGGATTGAATAATGTTTTACAGCAGATGGAGATTTCTCTTGCAGAATTTCAATTGGCACAGTTAGAATCAGTTTGTATTGTACATACTATATGAAATGGCACTTAGAATACAAAGCCACATAGAGCCAATAACCACTACTTTAAACCATGAAGGACTTCAAGGAAAGGATACAGGTACGATTTATATTTGATACTACAGAGATGACAACATAAACAGTGAGCAATTTTGTGTGCATGTATAAGGTATCTAATTTATTTAACAATATTGTTAGGGTAATTGCAGCCATTCATTTCAGCTGACATGTAAGCAAGAATTACAATATGCAAAATTGCAGCCATGTTCTGTATACCCACCTGCTCTACATTATGAGTTATTAGAAGCGCAACTGCCTGTTCCCCTCTCTTTACTCAGTTAGTTAATGTGCTCCAGAGTCAAAGACACAAAGGCTGCTGCTCACTAGGATTTTGTGCTCAATAATGCCCAGTCCATTAGTGAAATGTGCTCTGTACTTTAGGTCCATCATTATTGCAGTAAGTAACTATATAATATTCAGCTCAATGTACACAAGTAGTGCTTGTATATAAAGTCATGTATTGATGGGTTGCTCCCTTTATCTGCCACCCACAAATATTTCAATGGCAAGCTCCAATGTTTGACTAGACTAGATACATTAGAAACATTACATGGTAGATTACAGTAAATGATAGTAGTTCTTTAGCTGATATTATAGGTAAGTAGCTTTGTGGGTGCATGCAACATACAGATGAAACCTCTTTGGTTTGTGTGTTTGACGCTATGGGGGAAATTTATCAAAGACTGAAGTTCCGCCACTAGAGGGAAATTCCGCAGCTCTCAATTCATTACTATGAGATTTTGAAAGACTTATTTATCAATGGGTGAAACTTCACCCTTTGATAAATACACCTTCAAAAATCAATAGAAATGAACGGAGAGCTGTGGAATTTCCCTCTAGTGGCGGAACTTCTCTCTTTGATAAATATACCCCTAAATAATTAAACCCAGATATCCCATTTAACACTGAAAATTGTGTCAAGGCATCCCATCCAATTAAAGAGTTCACCATTGAAAACATAGGTGCTTTGGTATGCTAATGAAAAGGTTAAATGCATTAAATGAGTTAAGAGGACTTTAGATAACACAGTTTCTAATGACGCATTTAACTCACAAATTCAAGTGGCTTCATCTGTATCTATATTTCAGGATCAACCCCATTATTTACACCACTGCAGGATTTTAAGGTTTTATGCAGAAATAATAAGTGGAATGTCTAAAATAAAAAGAGGATAGCAAGACAGGTGGAAAAGCTTGCAGCTTTAGGGCACAGAAAATAAAGACATTATGGGCTGTGTCTTTTAGTAGCCAAGACACATGAGCCAACTGCCCTAAAATATCCTTCATTGATCTTAATTAGAAAAGTGCAAAAGCCACCTGAAAAAACACACTGCCACTTGGGAAGCATCCTTAAAATATGCAATTCCAGTTAGCAGAGTATAATATTACATTTAAAAATGGATGGATATTCCTTTAAAATTTCATTGAAAACTGACTGGCATTACCTAAAAGATAGGACTTGCCATCACCCAAAGGATTCTTCTGGTATCTGGGGACATTAAATGGAGGAAGCATGTGGAAAGACTTCTCCAAAAGTGGTTCCAGCCTTGAAGCTGATGGGTCAGCAGAGTGGAAGAAACTGTAGACTTGACTGCAAGCAGGATGGGCTCGGCACACTGTGGTAGAGAGAAGAATATGATCAGTTCAGGCATACATTAATAATGTAGTATCAACTGTATTTTAGATCCATTGCAACCTCATGTACTATCACACTCATAATCAGAATAGTGTTATTTTATCTCATGATTTAGAATCACAGAAAAAACCTATTGGACATATATAATAAATATTATTATAATGGCACTAAGAATAGAACTGACATTTGATGTGTCAGAGGTGTGTAAGCTCACAAAATGTTATGGCAGACTAATGTCAACAAAATGAAACATGACATTTTCAAAAAATGTACTTTATATAAAAAATCTTTAATTTAGATTTTTGAGCAAACTGCAATTAAATGCCTTCTATTGTGCTTTAGCAAAAAAGTTGGCTACTCGACCTCTGATAAATAAACCTCTTACAGAACATTATAACAAAAAAGGGAATGTTGTGTTCACCTCTTAAACCATTAAACGGCGGGTGCAATGAGGATGTGGCCACAAAATTCATATAGATAAATGCAAGAAGTCACCCATACTAAACCAATTAACAATATAATTATATAGTAAGGATATTAAGATATTTTTTGCCTTAAGTTACTAAAATTACCCTCCTTTTAAACAAAACATGGATGGTTTGTCCATATACTGCAATATATTTAGGCTGGACAACTAGGTCAAAGTCATCCCTGGTCTGGTCAGTCCTATACACCCTTTAAATGTATTGTTCAGTATAAAAATAAAAACTAGGTAAATAGGCTGTGCAAAATATAAACAAAATCTAATATAGTTAGTTATGCAAAAATGTAATGTATAAAGGCTGGAGTGACTTGATGTGTAACATAATAGCTAGAACACTACTTCCTGCTTTGCAGCTCTCTTGGTTTCCACTGATTGGTTACCAGGCAGTAACCAATCAGTGACTTGAGGGGCGGCACATGGGCCATAACTATTTGCTTTTGAATCTGAGTTGAATGCTGAGGATCAATTGCAAACTCACGGGACAGTTATGTCCCATGTGGCTCCCCTTGAAGTCACTGGGGCTCATTTATAAACTGCACAGGACAGTATGGTTATAAAGCAGAATAAGAGTGTGCAAACAGATTTGCAATATGTTTTTCACAATGTGAATGTCTATAAGAACTTTTTAAATATGTCAAAATTGGCAAATTGCGAATATGTATGTGCACACTCTGTTTGAATTATGCCACTACTTTTGTGGTGGAGAAAGTTACTGGCAATGCTAATTTCGCACACAACAACCTCGCACAGTGGACACACTCACGCAAACACCTGTCTCATTTGTGAAAATGTATTCATAATGTGAATTCGTAAAAACTGGAAAGACAGGCAGACCAGTGCAATATATTAGCATTCCAAAAAAAAGCATGGGCGATACAACCATTTGTGAATAAATATGCGCTGCACAAACTTTATAAACGACCCCCACTGACAAAATCAGAGTTAGAGAGCTGAAAAGCAGGAAGGTATGTTTTGTTCTGTTAGATCATTTTTTTTTTATTTTGCACAGGTTATCTATTTATCTTCCTTTAAAGGACAAGGAAAGTCTAAAAATGAATAGGGCTAAAAATGCCATGTTTTATATACTGAACATATAGTATTGCATCAGCCTAAAAGAGATGTCTGGATACTTGTGGTGTGTACCATGAATTGCAAGTGGTAGTTGGCACAACACTGGATCCTTTTTGGAATGGGTGCACGTCCCACTGTGCTCAATCCACAGATCACAAGACAGAAAGGTTCTGGACAGCACTCCACTGCAACTTCTTGATATAATTCGATGCCTTTATTTTAATTGACATAGTCATAGACCATTACAGCAATGCTTTAGCTGAGAATTTTTTTTTTTCTTATGGTTGGTTGTGCTCAAGAATTCAGCACTTATGCTTACACAAATTTAATCCCATTGCTAATCGCATTATGTGATTAATGAATTATACCAGTATTAAAAGAAAATGCTAAATTCAAAACTCTTATCTGAGTGCACATGGGCACCACTCATGAAAATATAACAAGAGTAAATAAATCAGGCCTATGATTTTTTTCCCAACTCATTTTTTATATATCTCCTGAACTGCAATAATCATAACAGGAGATGGTGCTCAGATATAATCATTTATTTTTGTGTTAGCCAGGAGGCTTGATATTTCTGTTCCAACTGTTGTTTTCTACCCTGTGCGAGGGGAAATTTCTGCAGCTGCTGAAAAATAAACGCGGGCAGGAAGTTGCCTCATTTGCAGCCTACCAGCGAGTGAACCCC
>CM044433.1:46047640-46061474 GCA_024363595.1 Xenopus borealis | reverse complement strand
CTGGTTGGGCCACCCTTAGCAGCAATAACTGCAATCAAGCGTTTGCGATAACTTGCAACGTCTTTTACAGCGCTCTGGAGGAATTTTGGCCCAATCATGTTTGCAGAATTGTTGTAATTCAGCTTTATTTGAGGGTTTTCTAGCATGAACCACCTTTTTAAGGTCATGCCACAACATCTCAATAGGATTCAGGTCAGGACTTTGACTAGGCCACTCCAAAGTCTTCATTTTGTTTTTCTTCAGCCATTCAGAGGTGGATTTGCTGGTGTGTTTTGGGTCATTGTCCTGCTGCAGCACCCAAGATCGCTTCAGCTTGAGTTGACGAACAGATGGCCGGACATTCTCCTTCAGGATTTTTTGGTAGACAGTAGAATTCATGGTTCCATCTATCACAGCAAGCTTTCCAAATAGTTTTTCACACCACTGTATATAGTATACAGTGTTGCAGCAAGTTTCACTGCTACAACAATATATATCTGCACATAGACACTGGTGAAATGGAGTCTTCTATGGAGCACCATGGGTCAAAAAGAGCAAAATGGCGTCGCTAGCGAAAATTCACTAGAAATCCAATTCGCAGGGACATTGCCAATTTACTAACAGACGTAGACAACAATTAGCTAGCGAAAGAGACCATCGCTAGCTTAGTTTTACTCCCTATCGCCTGGCATATTTTCGCTCAGGTGAACGATTGTTACTCTACCGCTAAATTGCGAATTTTACAGAACGTTACCACTTACCGCTTTCACCAGAGTTTCCTTCACCACCTTAGACTTGATGAGCTGATAAGATAAAGCTACAACCTCCTCAATCTTATGTCAGTGACATCATATCCTGTATGCCGGAAAGTCATAAAAGTTCTAAAAAAACTCTGGTGTTTTTTCATATTTTCAAGCAGGATTGCTTTCAAAAGTCTTTGAGGGGTGTGTGGCACATTTGTTTTAGGGTGGGCTCATGTCTAGGGTATCTTTTTGTCTTTATTATTCTTCCTTGGACATTTGTAATAATAAGTGGCCACTTCAAGCATTTGCACCAACATCTCTAATAAATACGTCTACAGGGCTGGATTTACATAGTGGGCGCCCCTAGGCCCGCTGTCATTTGTCGCCCCTGTCCCCTCCCTTTTATTTGCTCAAATTTTCATCATTGGAATGGAGCAATGAGAACTGGCACATGAGAAATTTTAATTTCTGAACCAATGTGGGTGTGGTATGTCGCCCCCTAAAATTCTGCCGCCCTAGGCCCGGGCCTAGGTGGCATCTCCACAAATCCTGGCCTGGACATCTATACGACCTGTATGTACCTGTCCTATTTCTCTAAGTTTCTCTAGGCAGATATAAACGTTCGGCTGTAGAGACACAACATTGCATTTTAGTGAATTAACATATTGGTAGCAAATTTTCGCCTGCCGAAGTGGCACAAAGTGTGGCTGATCATTGCAAAAATTTGCCATTTAGTTAATTCGCCCCCATGTGTGGACAATCCTATTGGATCCAAACAGTATTTCCCACATGGTCTACATGCCTTCCCCTTTACGCCAATGATAACGTGCACTTGGACAATCTTATGGAAGAAAAATTCACCACCCCTCTTATTAAATAACAATTCAAAATTGTACATGTAATAAAAAGCGGTTTAAGATGTCAAAAGACATTGATAAAATAACTAACAATTGCAGTCTGCTGCGGCAAAAGGGACCAAAACTATAGGCTACCATCCTCCCCTTGCAGCTTATCACTCCAAGCATGGGCAGAACTTCTAACACTGAGAACAACACCACCTCCAAAGCTGTGATAATACAGGACTGAGATACCGTATGACAATTAAAACTATGGTGCTTAGAACACTTGCAGGGCAAAGTGAGTTACTGGTTCAGTGGAAAGAAAATGCAAAAGCATGTACACAAATCCTGGTAAGACATTATAGTGCCTAGACAGCTGTAAAAATGGGGAGGAAGAGAAGCTGCCTTTTTCTTCCACAGCCTCCACGTTTTGAATAGCATAAGGAATGAAGGGGAGTTACAGGCATTAATACTGTTATGGATCAAGCTGAAGGTTACAGGTTGGTTATTGGTCATACTTTGCATTTATTCATGCTCACTGCTCTGAACTAGACAAATCTGTTAAATAATGTTCTTTTGTGGTGCTTTCATAACCCGTCCATCCCATGAGCAAGGCTGAGCAATCCTAGCTTTCCTTTTAGATGTCTTTAGAGATTTACATGATCTATCCAGCATTATCTATTTTTCTTCTATTCTCTTATTTATGGTGTATACCAATTTCCATCAGTTTTGTCAAGCTTTTCTGTCTAGCATCTGTGTAATTTTTCATCTGAAAATATATTCTACTCCCTTTGGGCAAACATATGACAACATTAACTTAAAACGTTAAAATTTCCCTGTTATTCTAATCATATTTCAATATATGCACACTTAAGTACCACTTGTTTGGGAATGCCAATTTTTACCTTTTGTTACATTATTATCACTTTTATTTTTACTGTTCTTGCTATTTTTTAATAAATACATTTGATCACAAATGGCAGTTTAATACTGAATAAATTGGAACAAGGAAATGGTGAATTGCCAGATATGAACACAATGATATCACTGCAGTTGCACACTGTTAATTTAATGTGAGATCCAGGATAAGTTCAAAGACCTTGTCCAATATATGTTTCTGTCCCTGTCTCAATTACTGGATATATGGAACCCTCAGTAGACAATTACCCAGCTTTACCGATGAGAGATCTGTAACTCTGACATAGATGGTATGAAAAGCATAAGTTATAGGCTGACTTGCTTTTATACCCTTAATAACTTCAGCTCTTATGATTTAGAGTACAATCCTATTCATTGTTTTAACATGTATTCTTCACTATAATATTGTGCTACAGTTACTAGGATTTTTACACTAGGCAAGCTAAAATCAATATGGAAAAGGATAAAGCAGTAAGCAGTAAAATAATCCAAAATTATTTTTTAAATATATTAATAGTAAAAAATTGAAACAGGAAGGGGTAGGACCTTTATTATCAGAGGGGGGTCAGCTGGTTGATGAGAACAAGCAAAAGCTCAGATTCTGAATGCATACTTTTTGTCCGTCTACACAAATGAGGAACCAACTAATGAAGGTTTCTAATACTACATCTAATGATGCATGGTTCACACATGCTGAAATTCAAAAGAGACTAGCACATGTTAAAGGAATTGTTCAGTATAAAAGTAAAAACTGGGTAAACAGATAGGCTTTGCAAAATAAAACATGTTTTCAATATAGTTAGTTAGGCAAAAATGTAATGTATAAAGGCTGGAGTGACTGCAAGTCTAACCTAACAGAACAGAACACTACTTCTTGCTTTTCAGCTCTCTTTTGTTTACACTGACTGGTTACCCTGGTTACACATGGGTCATAACAGTCACTGAACAGTTATGTCCCATGTGGCCCCCCCTCAAGTCGCTGACTTACTCAAATTTAGAGAGCTGAAAAGCAGGATGTTGTGTTGTATTCTGTTATGTGAGACATCCACTCACTCCAGCTTTTATACATTACATTTTTGGCTAACTAACTATATTAGAAACATTTTTTATTTTGCACAGCCTATATAGTTTTTATTTTTACCCTGAACTGTTCCTTTTAGATAAACAAAGGCCCAGTGCCAGATGGGATTCATCCCATCGTAATTAACGAGCTTAGTTCTGTGATTGCCAAACCTCTCTACTTAATTTTTCAGGATTCCTTGAGGTCTGGCATCATAGGCGGATTTTCATTGAGGCTTGGAGAGGCTAAGCCTTCCCAAAACTGTTTGCATGAAAAATTTTAAGAAAATTTCAAATAAAAAAAATTAAAAACCTCTGACTGACCAATGTGTCTATTTGAGTTTGTCTGGGGGAGGGGCAATGGGTGCTGCTGGGGTCAGGGCCAAGAGACAAAGCATCTTCTAATCCTCCATCTGCTTGTTTGGTATGTGGGAGTGTTTCATACTTACATTACACAAAAAATAAATACCATCGATGGACAATGGTAGTTCCATTGATCTGTTTAGGTAGGTGTTATCTGAAACTGTAAAAGGTATGAAGGTGTGATGTAGCCATTATATTACCACTGTGACCAGATCTCATTTTCACACCTCTGTGAATTTTATCCAACACCTATTTGAATAGTTCAATGGAACCATTGTGATATTGGTGACTGTTTCTTTAAAAGGGATGTTAACCTTCCAGAATGTTAAACAGAAATCAAGACTTTTTTTTTTCAATTGCTTTCCTTCTTTTACTTTTCCCAAAATTGAAGTTTAAAATGTAATGTTCCTGTATGTGGGGTTTCAGTCTGGCAGCTCAGTGATCCAGGAGCATCTGAACTGTAACCATTTGCTACAATTAGTTGATACAATTAGTTACAATATTTATTAGCAGTATATGAGGAATTCAATTCACTTTTCTCTGGATCAGCTACAGATCAGTTTGGCTACTTTCACTTACACACAAATGTTGTGTTGATGATTGAATGCAAGTTTTTTCTCAACCTCATCTACTATTATATTGTATTACTTTGATACTGTAGTAAAAAGGCAGCTACTGTTTTTTGTGAGGGGAGCAAAATACATCTACAGCTATATACTTTGTATGTATACAATCTCCCATAAATGACAATTAACATATCCCTTGTGTTTTATGTGAAAGTAGACCAATAAACATGCTTTAATGTTAAACAGCCTAATCATTAGCCCTGATTTCTAGTAATGTGGATGAACTGAACTTTTTCTATTATTTTGATAATAAGAGAGTGCTATGCATATTATTTTCAAAATAGTCTGGGCTTCATATGCAGCGTGTGGGCCCATCAGTTAGTAGTTAAGTCAGACCATGTATGGGACAGATTTCAGATTGTAGTGCATATTTAGACAAGAATCCTACCTGTGTGCTCACTCATGTGAATTACAACTGTAGCCAACGCTTATAATATAGGATTGAATCAGCTGTTTCTGCCAGTGGAAAATCACTGTTGTAAAAACTGTTGAAGTAACATTGGGCTCTTACACACAAGCGTTTTTACCTGCGCTCCCCTGCGTTCCATTTTGTTGAGTTCAGCCGCAGGGGAGCGCAGGTATAGACACACTCAATGCTTTTCAATGGGGCTGTACTCACCAAACGCAGGTTCAGACGCAACATGCTGCCTTTTTCCTGCTTTTGGCACCTACATGCGTTCATGTGAGTACAGCGCCATTGAAAAGCATTGAGTGTGTCTATACCTGTGCTCCCCTGCGTCTGAACGCAGCAAAACGGAACGCAGGGGAGCGCAAGTAAAAACGCTCGTGTGTAAGAGCCCTTAGACTTAGCCTACCCAAACAAAAAAATCACCCTCCGCCTATGTCTGGCATGGTGCCGAGTGACTGGTGAATTGCTAATGTGTTGCCACTATTCAAAAAGGGATCCCATTCTCTGCCTCAAAAGTATAGGCCAGTTAGTCTGATGTCGGTGGTAGGAAAGCTTTTCGAAGGATTAATAAAGGATAGGATACTGGACTTCATTGCAAATAACAATACTATGAGTTTGAGCCAGCATGGTTTTATGCGTAATAGACCTTGCCAGACTAACTTAATTTCTTTTTATGAGAAGGTA
This sequence comes from Xenopus borealis, assembly GCA_024363595.1. Classification (NCBI taxonomy): domain Eukaryota; kingdom Metazoa; phylum Chordata; class Amphibia; order Anura; family Pipidae; genus Xenopus; species Xenopus borealis. Next base: position 46,055,854 of record CM044433.1, on the reverse strand, counting down.
AGCAGGGACCTCTATTTTGGGATGGCTGTGGATGTGATTTACTTAGACTTCGCTAAAGCATTTGATACAGTGCCACAAAGAAGGTTACTGGTTAAATTAAGGAATGTTGGCCTGGAACTAGTATTTGTAACTGGATAGAGAACTGGCTAAAAGATCACAAAGAGTGGTGGTAAATGGAACATTTTCTAATTGGACCAGTGTTGTTAGTGGGGTACTGCAGGGCTCTGTACTGAGTCCCTTGCTTTTCAACTTGTTTATTAATGACCTGGATGTGGGCATTGAAAGTATGGTTTCTATTTTTGCAGACAATACTAAATTGTGCAGAGCTATAGGTTCCATGCAGGATGCCGCCACTTTGCAGAGTGATTTGTCTAAGTTGGGAAACTGGGCAGCAAACTGGAAAATGAGGTTCAATGTTGATAGATTCAAGGTCACTTGGCAAAAATAATATAGACACTTTGGCAAAAATAATATAAATGCAAGTTATACACTAAATGGCAGTGTGTTGCGAGTTTCCTTAAGTGAGAAGGATCTTGGTTTTTTTTTATAGATAACAAGTTGTCTAATTCTGGGCAGTGTCATTCTGTAGCTACTAAAGCAAATAGGGTTCTGTCCTGCATATAAAAGGGCATAAACTCAAGGGATGAAAACATAATTATACCTCTTATAGATCCCTAGTAAGGCCTCATCTGGAATATGCAGTGCAGTTTTGGACTCCAGTCCTTAGGAGGGATGTAAATGAGCTGCAGAGAGTGCAGAGACGTGCAACTAAACTGGTTAGAGGGATGAAAGGCTTAAATTATGAGAGTAGACTTTACAGGTTGGGGTTGTTTTCTCTGGAAAAAAGGCGCTTGCGAGGGGACATGATTACACTTTAGAAATACATTAGAGGACATTATAGACAAATATCAGGGGACCTTTTTACCCATAAAGAGGATCACCACACCAGAGGCCACCCCTTCAGACTAGAAGAAAAGGACTTTCATTTGAAGCAGCGTAGGTGGTTCTTCACAGTGAGGACAGTGAGATTGTGGAATGCACTGCCGGGTGATGTTGTGATGGCTGATTCTGTTGATGTTTTCAAAAGGGGCTTGGATGATTTTTTGGACAGACATAATATCAAAGGCTATTTTGATACTAACTATAGTTAGTATAGCTATGGTTTGTGAGAAAGAGTGGAGGGGTGTGCGTGTTTGTGTATGCTGGGTTTTAACTTGGAGGGGTTGAACTTGATGGACTTTGTCTTTTTTCAACCCAATTTACCTATGTAACTAGACAAGTTTTTTTTAGAAATGCTTTAGCAATTAACCAATATGGCTTTCCTAGAAATTATTAATATCTTTAATGACTTTAGTGCTGACATGTTACACAGCACTGGCCACTAGAAAGTGAATGGTCAAGTATAGTAGGGTTGGTTACTTTAGGATCACTAAATCTGTCTGTATGTTAGTGGACTGTGGGAGAAGACCAGAGTACCGTGCAGACACAAGGTACACTAATTATACAAATTATATAGCAGATAGTGATTAGGTTGGAATTGAACTCAGGACCCCACCACTAAAAGGCTACGGCAGGGATGAAATTAGTATGCTGAAAACTGCAGTGAACACACTCGATGAAATTTGGCAAAGTAATGTAAGACTTTGCATTTGGAGCCGAAATCTGCTGCAAGTGTTCACACCAGAGCCTTAACAAGGGTTAACAAGGGTTCCAGACTCAAAGGAAGAAGAAGATACTGCTCATGGTGAGGGGCTGAACTCGCCCTGTGGTTTTCAGCAGGCTGATTTTCGGCCCTGTCAAACCATAGTCTAAGGCATCAGTGAGTTTTGAATTCTATAAAAGAAAATAATAAAAATGAAATAAAATAAATATGTTTTGCAAACCCAGAAACTGTTTAGCAACCGCTTCTGCCACTGGAATAAAGACTACAGTTTTTATAGTTTGCATCAGTGCATAGTGTATTTAATATACTAAAATTGCACACTTAGGGGCAGATTTATCAAGGGTGGAATTGAAAAATAGAATTTTTTAAATTAGAATTTCAATCAAATTTTATTCAAATGATTAAATATAGCCTATTCCCTCAAAGTTAAAAAAAATATATTTTTGTAATGAATTTTGTTTTTTCGAGTTTCAAATTAATGGGAGTTTTGAAAAACTCCCATCACCTCGAAATTTGACCCTTTCTAAATCTGCCACTTACAGTTTGCAAGGCAATGGTCTAAGTATATTGAGAACAAATTATTATTAATATTTATCCAATTCTTTTCCATTTACAAAAGAATTGTCCCCTAAGGGGGTAAATATAGAATCGGGAGCCTCTTTTGTCCTCTGACTCTCCTTCCTTACAAAATTTAAAAAATGGGTGCATGAAGGGACTCCCGTGTATTGTCCACTTCCCTATGGCCTGTCAGGAACAAACAGCATGGCATGCTCAACTCGTTGTTCATATAGATGACCTATTAATAAAAAGCTTGGTACCTGGGGTTCTCCATATAAAGGATCTTTTCTGCTAAAAATAATTTAAATACATCCAAAAGAATTGTTTGGCTATCCAAATGGATTTATGTAGCTTAGTTATTCTGCTCTACTCTACTCTGGGAATTGACTCTTGTTGTTGGTTAATGAGTATGCTCACTTCTTCACAGCTCAAATGACTAAACAGCCAGTGAAGAGATGGCATTGCTGGTTCCCACAGAAACTCTAGCTGTCTGATCCTCAGACTGAGCTCAGTGTAACCTTTACAGTGCTCAATCCTAGCAGAAATTTTTATCAAAACATACTGTTCCTGCGTAACTGCATTGCATGAACTTTACAGCATACATGTCCTGTTTGAAGATGTCAATGTTACTGATGATGTGTCAGAGGGAAAATGGCCACTGGGTGAAAGCTGCTATTTGTTTAGGAGAATTTGATGGCGCTGGCAAATGGAGGGGGTATATGCACTACAAATGTAGGCAGTTCAAGTAAAGAAGCCCAAGTGACCCATAAACAAGGAATATGCATACATGTGTGGATTCATTTACATTTACAAGGAGTATGTATTAGGCAGGAGGCCGTTTTTAGTTCTGCTGTCAGTCTGCAAGTTACCTGGCACCAGGGTCATTTCTGAATTCAATGGTTGGGGCTGGTAGCCATGAACAGCAGGTGAGGAGGTGCACTTGATGTGTGTTGGGGGGATCTGTGGTGGACTACAATGGTCAAAGTGAGGCCCTAAGAGTTGTGTTCCTGGTAGGTCCACAGCATCAAATGTTTCTTTAAAACAAAATTTGTTTGCATTTTAAGCACAACACAGACAAGCCCTTGCTGTTATATTGTGCAGTTGTATTCCCTAGGACAAAATAGGAATGCTACATAGTCAAGGAAGTCAGTCTTCTACCACACAATAGCCAATTATGTATCAAGTCAATAGAATGCATGACATGAGTCAAATGCCTAAGTCAATTTTATGGATTTGCTTCATCTTGACATCAGAATTTGTCATTAGAATATGTGAAACAAATAATAATCATTCAGAGGAGCTACAGACATCCTCTGATCTAATGATAATGTCTGGAAAGGGTTTCTAGTACTTAAAGCACAAGGAAAGTCTAAAATAGAAAAAGGCTAGAAATGCTGTATTTTGTACACTAAACAGAAACATGCACCACAAACCTAATCAAACAAATGATTTATGCTGTCAAAGTTGGCCACAGGGGACTGTCATCTTATAATTTTGTTAAACATCTTTGCAAGACCAAGACTGTGTACATGATCAGTGTGGTCTGAGCCGCTTAGGGATCATCATAAATTATCAAAACAGCAAAAGCCAAATAATATATGACAGAAGCCGATACAGCAAGATTGATTAATAATCAGAATATACAGACTGCAAACATACAAACTTTCTCCAACTCTGCAGAACCAGTGGCTGCAGCAAAATAATCCTCCAAATAGAATCCCAGTTTATATGTTTAAATCTGACTCCATGATCTTTGTCTTTGCAGCTGGAGTTGGAAACAGTAAAGGGGATGTAAAGGCAAAAATAAAATCCAATACAAATCTATACACAGTCACCAACTGCTCTGCAGACTGTTCATAAGTATGAATGTTTCCCTGCACAGCAGTTAGGGGCTATCTGACAATTCCTATCCACAGAAGTAAATGAAAGGAGCATTTCACTGCATACCGTCAGGTTTCTTATAAAAACGGTACACATTTTTTAATTAAAGTATATTGGAGATAAGTTTTTTTTCATTAAAGAAAGTAAATTTTTTTGCCTTTACATGCTCTTTAAGGCAAAAGTATAATAATGCTTACTGTAACAAACATGCTGACCAGCAGAGTCAGTGTTACAATGCAACCCTCTCCCTAAGATGGGCCATCACAAGATGTATCTGAAGGAAAGGTGATGTAGTTGTTCTACAATCTAAATTATGTTTAAGGGCAGGGGCACACAAGCAGATTCAGGGAGATTTAGTCACTTGGGTATGGAAACACAGGCAGATTCGGGGACATTTAGTCATCTGGGGACTAAACGCCTCTTCTGTGACAGATCTGCCTCCCCCTGCCCTCCCACCAGCTTGAATGAAAACTTGCCACTGGGATGGCACTCGCAGCACTTTGTTTTCCAGAGTCGTCCAAAGAGTCCTCCCAAGGAAACTTAGGGCGACTTCAGAAAATGAAGCGCCGCAAGTGCCATACTGCTAGCGATTTTACATTCAAGCTGGCGGTATGGTACGGGAAGGCAGTTCAGGGAGATTGTCACCCAAAAGAAGAGGCAGTTATTCACCAGGCCACTAAATCTCCCCATATCTGCCCGTGTTTCACTACCCTAAGACAAAATAAATGGAGTCAGTGGTTCTTGACCATGAACTTGGTGTTCACACAAATTAGGTGATTCCTAGGTACAATAATAGATAAGGCAATACACTAGCAAATATAATAATAGGTATCCACAGAAGTTCAAGGGAACGCACACTACCATGAGCCCTACTACTCTGTAGTAACCACTCTCATTACTAAACCTGCTGCTTAAGACTCACAAACAGATCCTTGTTCATGGGGTTTCTGCAGCCCCGACTTCAGTAAGGCTTTAGTTATTTTAGAGTTATACTGGGGCTTTATGCTCCAAGGTTCCTCATCAAGATGAAGAGCCATGTGCACCCTCCTAGGAAATGGGCAAACTATCCTTGGACCAATAAGGGACACTTCCCCACCAAATGTCATAGGTAAAAGAACCATTTCCTGAACACTACAGATCTGCAACTGCTGTGATCACACTTTTAAATACACTCTCTGTGTCCCTTGTTTTGTCCTCTACTGAGGACACACTATACAGCCAAGTTAAAGATATTGGTTTTCCTTCTCAATTGCTCTATATTAATTAGCAGGTGCATCTCATTGCCAGAGACCTCCCAGCAGAGACTCCCTGTATATAACCTTGCATTTTAACAAGGCCAACTTTTAGGGTTATGCCACACATGGTGGATTCTCATCCTGCCTTTATCCACAGGAGAATCCACCACGTGTGACATTACCCTTAAAATCAGACCCTCCTAATAGCATTCTGATTTGTCTGAACCCCCATGTGAGTATAAGTCTTTAGGATGCTTGGCAGCAATCCCAAAGCCTGGCATAATTGAAATATCATTATTGGGAAATTCTCACTCTTTCCCTATACGTGTTAAAGTGACAAACTCTACTCCCTGAATGACAGTGATGTGAGGGTCTAGAAAAACTCTGGACCTGCACCCACCTAACCCACACACGACCAAACCTTCCCCCTCCATTTATATACCTGTCCGATACTCCCTGGCAATGAAGTCACAAAAGGGGGTGGGGAAAGCGTGAGCTTATAAAATAGACAGTCAGAAGCCAACAGTCTAAAGTCGCGGGGAGAGCAGGCAAAAGAGCTCAGACTGAACCAGCCCTCAAGAGGGTTCCGTGAGCATGGGGCTGTCCTGCACGTTACTGAAAAAGACTGAAAAATAAGAAAAAAGAATTTAAATTAAATCATCAGAATTTTCTCAGAGAAATCTAGTCAGTGGGCAATCCTTTAGAGATGTGCCAAGTTAATAGCGAGATTGTTTCCACAAATGATTACTTGGGGATGATGGAACTTTGGGGAAGGGATTCTTTAATTATAAAAACTAATCATGGGGTGTCATTTGTAGGCGTCACTCACACCAAAGCTCCAAGAGAACTCTCACCAATTTCGCCTTCCTTTACAGGACTATCCAAGTCTCTGCATTCCTTGACTCCGGAGCTGCAGGAAATTTCATGGATGCGGCTTTTGCCAAATGAGTGGGTATCCCCCTGTATCCCATGTCCTCTCCGTTGCGGGTCTTTGCCATTGACGATAGACTCTTATCATCAGACATTATCTCCATGACAACGGGGTAATTAGCCTTACAGATTGGGACTTTGCACACTGATAAATTGACATTTCTAATAATTTCCTGTCCCTCCTCTCCTGTGGTGTTGGGATGTAAGGAATTATCCCTCTGCTGGGTTTGAACCTGGGACCTCTTGTGTTCTAGCCTGTTCCCTTACCTCTCCCCTATTCTGGCAGGCTAAAGGCATGAGCTCACCTTGTACTGAGGTCCCTATGGTTATCCCTTGTGCTGCTGATTAATTTAGCTGCTCTGCACTAACTGGCAGGTGCAGCCTATTCCCTAGTTAACTCCCAGCAGAGGGCCCTTAATTAAAGCATGAGCTGACCTCCCCCCACTGCCAGTTCATAGTTCGTCAATCTGCTGGTCACCCGGTTCTATGTGCCTAGTCTTAGTCTGACCCTGTTCTTGGACCTTGTTCTTGGATTCCTGATTCCTTGTTCCTGCTTCTGTATTTGGACTTTGTTTTACCTTGATCTCCTGAGCCAGTAAGTTGCTGTATCTTCTGTTTGCCAATTACCCTTTAAATATTAACCCAGTGGCCCTTCTGGTTGTTCCTGTGTGGGATTTGGGCCACTGAGCGTGACATGGGATTACCGTGGTTAAATCTGCACAATCCCTCCATAGGTTGGTCCTCCGAACAAATTTCTCCTTGGAGTTCCTTTTGTCAAGAACATTGTCTACCCGCTACTCCACTCCAACGGGTGACCAATTTCTTCAACAGACTTGCAGTCCTTGCTGACAGTCTACAGGGAGTTCAATGACGTCTTCTCTAAAAAGTCTGCAGATTTTCACCCTCCTCATCGTTACTATGGCTGTCCTGTCAAACTCCTTCCTGGAACCATGCCCCCTAGGGGTCGCACTTACCCCATCTCTCCAGCGGAAACCTGCAATATTAAAGACTATATCCAGGAAAACCTCCAGCTGGGATTTGTTCGTCTATCTACCTCTTCAGCAGGGGCTGGTTTCTTCTTCAAAGAGAAGAAAGATGGTGGTCTGCGTCCCTGTATAGACTTCCGTGGTGTTCAGCACCCAAGATGGGCATTATGAGTACCCCTGCCGTCTTCTAAGAATTTATGAACAACATCTCCTGTGATCTACTGGGGAAATCGGTGGTTGTTTACTTTGATGATATCCAGGCCTGGATTTGTGGAAAGGCCACATAGGCCTGGACCTAGGGTTGCAGGAGTTTAGGGGGTGGCACCCAGCCACACCCACATTCAGAAACACTGGGGATATGCAGGTGATACGATATTTTTTTAAATTTCCCATGCACCAATCCCCATTGCTCCAGTCCTGATGATGAAAATTTGCGAATACATGGCAGAGAAGGGGGGCGACGAACGGCAGTGGGCCTAGGGGCTCCCGCTATGTAAATCCAGCCCTAATTATTTCAAGGTCTGAAGTGGCCTCTCTCCTTTAGTACCAAAGCAATACAAATATTTACTGCCAATTTGGTTTATCCTCTTGTATTGCTCAAATCCTTGCTCTCATTCACAAGGGAAGTAAACCCAGTTCCTGGCTGCCTCCTGCTCTGGAAGCTTTCCAGACATTGAAAGATGCTTTCTCTTCAGCTTCTGTTCTCCGTAATCCGGATCCTCAACCTCCCTTCTTCATCGACGTAGATGCTTCCGAGGTCGGAGCTGGAGCCATTCTTTCGGTGGTAAGTTACATCCATGTGCTTACATTTCTAAAACCTATGATGTGGGGAGCCACAAACTCCTGGCTGTGAAATTAGCTCTCGAAGAATGGTGTCATCTTTTACAGGGGAACAAGTACTGTATAGGATCTCGCACACCCTGAGCTTGGCCAAGATGCCTGGTGCACAATGGTGGAGGCT